>JANZLF010000221.1:16652250-16663249 GCA_026546835.1 Erythroxylum foetidum
TTTGATTTAATAATTAAAATATATTTAAAATAAATATTAATTTATAAATAAAATTTTAATTTATAAATCATTTATTATTTTATTAAAATAACATAATTTTATTAATAATTTCTTAATAAATATTATATAAGAGATTAAATAATTTTATTTAATTAAAAATTATAAGAGATTAAATAATTTATTTAATTAAAAATAAGTTAAATAAATTTGACGTCAACATCCAGGAATAAAAATGTTAAAAGAATGAATACAAGGTTTACATATAATGATTCACTATAGTGATAATATTGTATGAAACCATTGAAGGAGAGAGCATCCAATTTCTACAACATCTCACAGTGAATCAACCATCGAAACAAAACTTGCAATTAAATTTCATTCACGTAAACACATTCTTATTTGAATTTGACTAAACATCTAGTATATCATCAATTCATCTAGTTAATCCCTCAAAGAATTTATATTTTTCTTACATCTTTCACACATTATAAGCAATTATATCATCTAAATACTTTTCCCCTCACAACTTATATCTGTATTGTAATTTTTAGGAAACATTAGGATCAGAGTATAACTAGATATACAATATAGGGTTATACATTAATCAATCACCTAATTAGATATAGTACTCACAACAAACAACTTAGACTATTGAATCAAAGACCCCTTTGCATAGAACATTAAGGATTCATAAAGCATCTTACCCGTCTTCTGCAATAAGAGAATTCAGCTCAATATATCATCAGCTCCCCTCCTTCTTGTTTCTCTTTCAATCTCCACCCTTCATTACCATCGACAGAGCTGCCCTTGGAAAAATGACGAATGACATTGGATGGTGAGCGTGAAAGTTGGGTGGTGCGTGTGAAAGTTGGGCGTAACGGTGTGGGTATTTTCTTTATTTAACGTTGATCAAATACTTTTCTTGCAATTCATGTAAGTTGATTATCATACACCAAAAGAACCATCGAGTCGATTGGAGCCCATAAAACTTGTGGTAAAATCCTTATTTTTTATTGTTCATGGTTCAAAGGAAACTTGTTGGTTTATTATTTAACCGGTCGGTTTTCACTCATAACGGTCAAAAGTAAAAACTGAATTAAAAATCAATATAATTTGTGCTAAATTCGATCGAACAGGCAGGTCCGATCCTTTTCTTACCTAACTAGATAAAAGTGATAATCATCAATGTGGGAAAACCCACAAACAATTTTGTTTGTAGCTTAGATTATAATTGATTTAATCAAAGAAACAATATTCTAGCAATTTGGTTGCTAGAGGCTAATTAGATATTTTGTTTTTGAAAGTGGGCATTGAGTTTTTCAAAGGGGGCTGAGAATAAGATCATCTTTGCAGGTATGTCCATGTCTAAAAGTGACTCTTAATTTCTTTAAATAGATATGACAATAAATGTTTATGAAAATCATACTAAGAGGACCAATAATTCTGAAATTTTAAAGTCCGAACCTACTTTATGCATATATACGTGTAGGTTTTTAAGCAAACGAATCTCAATTTAAAACTTGAAGTTGTTGGATGATGAAACTTGGGTATATTATTTCTTTAGTAATAATCTATGAAAAATATAAGTTGACCAGGAACATGCAAATGGGAGTTAATAATGCCCAAAAAACATGTGAGGAGATCAAGTTCTACGCCAAATCATTTTTAGATCAACACTAAATTTATTTGTATTAGAGACATATACATATGTATGTATATATTTTGATAAGAATAAAAGCTGATTATTCGGTTTCCTCAAAATTAATTGTGAACAGATAGCCGGTTCGTAGGATCTGGCACATAAAGCAGTTAGTTGTTGTCTATCTCTTTAGGAACCAAATTTCAAACATTTAAACTGAAAAAAAAATATTCGGAATGCGATATTATTATGCACAGACCCCCTACAGATATAAAGAGTTAAAGGACCCCAAAAGAAGACTAAATAAGTCGATGTTTAGCATTTGAAAATCATAAAGAATTATGTATGGAGTTGTGGTAAAGTTGAACTTTGGACACTTGTCCCCTGCCATGATATTCTGGGTTTAGTTTTATGCAAGCCTGGAAACTAAACTACACAAGTAGTTTTTTTTAAAATGTTTTTTGGTCTAAAGTTATTTATTTTTAAAAAAAATTATATAGTCGTAGTTGCTTGATTCTTAAAAGAAAATATTTTAATGGCTTGAAGTACAAATAATTAATGCATCCATCGAGATGCTAAATTACTCAGCAGTGAATCGAATACGGCAACTAGTCCAGAATGATGGCCAATCACCCAAAAAGAGAAAGAAGTAAAAGATGGCAGAACTAATAAATGGGCAACCTCGCACGGGGCCACTTACTGGGGAATGTGCCAACGAACACTGTTGCTGCCTATCCTAGATAGAAAGATGGGAGCTGTTAGATTTCTTTTTGTTTATTGCGAGATATTTAAGGAAGGTTTCAATAATAAAAAATTATTTTTAAGTTATTTATATTTATATTAATTTTTGTTCAAATTAAATAGGTCCTTTATAAAAGATAAAACTCTAATTTTAAATTTAAACAATTATATACATGAGAGAGAATTTTAAACTGACGATCTCACCTGAATTAACAAAGGCTCTTACTAATTTACTGCACCAGCCACCATGTGGTTGGAAGCTGTTGGATTTTGACGAAGAAAATCAGTTAGGATTCTGCCAGTTCTGCACATGACAGACAATATATACTAGTGTACAAAAAGATGTTTGCCATAAATATGTTTGATTTATGATGTTGTGTCACAGAAATGCAAAAGCAGTCAGCACACTAGACAATGGCTTCTCGTTTAAGTTCATCGGTTATAAGCTTTTAGCATTTCTTGGTTTTCTCTATATCTTTAACATTAATGGTGAAAACGGAAAACCCATTTCACCAGAGCCGACAGCAAAGGTTTGGAGGAGATGATTTCAACGAAACATGTAAAGTTACCAAACGTAGGGCACACCCTTCCTTTTATAAGGTACAACAGATCATTTTGTTACGCTACTTACTCATATAAGGTAATTGTTCCTAAGTAGATGAATATAAAATAAAAGAGCATTTCTTTTCTTCTTCTTCTTCTCCAGATTTTTAAGTTGACAAGTACAAGAAGACGGAGAAGTAGATGCTAGATTTGGACAAGAGGAGAATTACAGCCTATGGCTTAGACTGTGTGGCCATTTTTGTCATCATAACCAACGCTGTATGTTAAAAAGGGGAATATAACGCGGACACGCTACGTTGTTCTATTATAAGCTAGTTAAAAGCTGGAGTAGTTTCTATAGGGAAAAAGAATTAGTCCATCAGAAATGTACGTATGTGCATGCGTTTGATCTTGTAAAATTCCTAAGTAGTTAAGTCCTGCGTGATTGTGTTATTGCATATCTAATTTACAAATGAAAGTTATAAAAAGTAAGTTGAAGTTGTTTAAATAAGAAATAAGTGCAAGTTGTTTACCTTCTTTAGAACTATTCATACACCATGTTTTATTCTACTAATTTTGTATACTAGCTGGTTGGAAAGTGGTCTCAAAGGTTGAGTTTCGTGTCATGTGTTGTCCTTAAATAAGCTTAAAATTAGAGCTAGGATTCCATAACTAGCCTTTCCCTTTTTCTGTCCTTTTGCACTGCAAATGAGACCAAAATTTGAGTTTAGATCTTTTATTTAATATTATGGTGTCTTATTGTATCCAATAAATCTTAACCATTTATTTATGTGAGTTCCGCATAGGTCTCTCTTGAATCTCATAAAATAAATGGTTGAGATTTTATGAGAAAGAATAAGACAAAATAATATTAAACAGAAGATATTTTCTCCCAAAATTTGGGTCATACAGGCATAATCAGCAGCTAGCGTCTGTCTTTGACTTATTGGAAAATGAAGCAGTCTTAAGAAGATCTCTACGCTTCAGTCGACAACTCGTGTATAAATGCAGATTCTCGTGACGAGTAGGCACATCTTGACAATGTTCTCACAAAGTGTTAAAGCCTAAAAACGAAACACCAATGTTAAAATTGTAGAATTTGGTCTAGTTTGTATAGAACTGATGAATGAGAGGCCAGGTCTACTCTTTCTCTTCAATTTTAAAAAGCATAAACTTCACCATAATTATAATTTAATGAAATAATGCCAAGATTTATTAAATGGAACAACGAAGATTTTAGTTGAAAATATTAGATTAACTACAGATTAAACATTATTTTTATTCAATACCTTAATTTGTTCCGTTTAATAATTATTTACCCAACAGCACTCTATGATATTCATATACTAGGACAGGTGCCAAATGGAAGAGAGTAACATGCTACATTATTTTTGGGGTCAACTTTATTGCGTATAATATATTAAATTAAGTCCGAGATGTAAAAAAAAAAACTAATTCCACACCCAAAAAAAGGCATGCCAATTAGTGATTAGATCACGACCTTAATGATCACGCCAGTTGAATTAATTAAACAATGATGAAACGGTAGGATTGGCAATCAAAGAGGCAGGTGACTGGAGATAGCATCGTTGTATCTCGGGAAATGGGGTCAGATCTTCTGTCTCTATTTGTGAGTACCAACTTGTCTCATTTGATCCAAATTATTTATTTATATAGGTCAACATAAATAAATAGCTTGGATCAAATGAAACATGGTTGGTACTCACAAACAAGGACAGAGGATTTCATGCCCTTGAGAAACTACCAAAAACGTTCATGTAACAAGCAAACGACAAATCCTCCATCAATCTTTTCAGCATAAAACACTAGCGTATAAGTTCGAAGTACGTATCTTACAAAACTAACATATGGGCGGCCGTAGACAGAAAGGTGATGGTGATACTGTGTGTTTTGGACTTTCTACGTACGTATACGGACGTAAACTTCCAAAGAAGCACATACACATTGGTTTCATTGCATCGTGTAATAAAAGATTAAAGAAAGCTCCAAAAATATATGAAACATTGGTTTCATATCTTCCTACATATATAATGATTTTCAATAAATCTATAGCGGTACTAAACGTTTTTGGTAGATCCATGTACTTGAGAAGGGCTGCAGATCAACTGAAAACTCAAAATCACAATTTAGTTACCATCTTATGTTGCATTATTCTTGGCGTTTAGCAGCAACTATAATAGTTAAGATTCTCATTGCACTTTCACCAACATTTAACTCTCCGTGAAATCTAAGGAGTTGTTTGCTTTCAATTTTTTTTTGGAGTCTTTTGTTGTTGTTTTTGTAAAATAAGAAATTAATACTATAATCGTGCTTGGTTGTATATTTCTTTTTAAAAGTAAAAAAAACGACAACCATTTTATGAAAACATAAAAATAATGTTTTCGTGAATTTTGAAAATAAGTTTTCGTCTATTTTTGAATTTTTTTTCACAAAAACAAATCATATTGGTTTTTCTCCTTTTGCACCGACCTCATCTTTTGTGTCTTCACTAATGTTGTGATTTTTTCAGGTTTGTTTTCATATCTGTTAGTTGCTATTTGTTTTATTTGCTGCTTGTGTGCGCTTTTGTATTTATTGGTTGACTTGCTATTGCCATTACTTGCTTTCATCGACTTCTCTTGTTTCTCTTGTCCATAACATGAGAACCATCATACTTCTTGCAACCATCAATACTACTTTCTCGTTTTCTCTTTGTGTTACTTGATTTGAGCTCCATTCTTCAAGTTTCTTACGAATACTTGACAATGCCTTTGCTGTCAACATTTTCCTAACGTCAATAGCAATTAAATTTCTCTTCGAATTGAGTATTAGTTAGGTAGTAAATAAAATAAAATAGAGAAACTAGGCGTGATAGGTGCCACTTTGATTTGCATTTTGATAAACAACAATATGACTAGTTTTACTTTTAATAAAGCTTAGACTTGAAAACGGAGAGAGATATGAAGAAAATAATAGTACTATATATGTAACCATACTTACTAAAATGTCTTTGACAAAAAAATTGGAAAATTGAGTAATTACAAGAACTAGTCGATCATGTGTAGAATTACGTAAAATGTTGGAAGAGAACAGGGTTCTGTGTTTTGAGCATAAGCTTCTGCATTTTTTTGTGATGATAAAGAAGATGATGCACTCTTGTTCTATGTTCTTCCTTTGAACAACAATTTTTCTAACTAGAATGAGTTCTTTGATGATTACCAAAGCTCTTCGTTTGATTATAATGTGTTTTAGTTCTTCAATTAAGACTTCATCTCCTCTGTTAAACCTATTGATAACTTCATCTTTTATGCATGTTGATGCTTTATAAAGAAGCAACACACAACCACGATCAAGAAGTGGAAACAATAGTTGTTAACGTTATTAAAACTGAAACTTGACATTTATAAAAGATTAGAAATGTTTATGGCCACAAATCTAGGGATATTTTCTCCTTGGTCCTCACATCATTTAATTTGGTGACAGCTAATGGGGCATAGAGTTGAACCTACTTCAATGAGTTGCAATCAATTTATATCCTATGTTGGTTCAATAAATGAACTGAAATATTAAATGCATATATTTTGCCGATAATAATAAATAACGACAGAATAAAATGACGATCAACAGCATCGGTAATACAACCGTTGGTAAATTTAACAACGAACATTTTATGCGTCCTTCCGTTGATAAAGTATACCGACGGTTATGCCTGTCTGACGATAAATTTTACCGATAGAAGGTTTTCCCATTGGTAAAGTTATCGATGGAAACAAGAAGAGCGGTTGATAAATCGTAGTTCAGAAAATCAGAAAGGGATTTAATGTTACCGACGAAAGAAGAAGACCAGTCGGTAAATATCATACCGTTTACCGACAGTTTAAGATATTCCGTCGATAAATATAGTGTTATTTTGCGACGATCTTTTATATTCCATCAGTAAATAAAAGTAAGAAATTTTTTTAAGAACCCGACATTAAATTTTATTTCATGATCTTATGATAAATGCATAATTTTAACATTTATGAATTATTTGTGCATAACAATTTTATTTGTTTATATATTTAATTTATTTAAACAGGAAGTTGATTGATGATATAAAGTTAAAATTATCTTAATTGATAATAAAAACATTGCAGTGTATATAATAAGTCTTTGTAATTCAAAACAAATGACTACAACACTCTTAATATCCTAGTGACCGCCGGTGCTTTGAGGTGCTACCCCTGGCCTTCACCTCATCCATCTTTTGTCTCAGCTGAGCTATGGTATCTACCAATGTGTCCATTGTTTTCTGAAGCCGATTGATGTGATCAGTTTACGACTGTTTACTAAATGTTGCTATACTGGACATGAAGGATTGCGAATAACATATGTTCGCAAGCGAACCTAGCCCGAAGATCCTTCCACAACGATCCCTACCACCCATAGCATCAAGATACGTCTAAGTCTCATCAATAGGTGTTTCTTGCTGAGACTGTCGCTGAATAGTTTCTTATTTTTGGTCATATAAGAAAGCAATGTTTATATTAGTAAGTGATAATTATTAAAAAAATAATAATTAAGGATTAATTTCACATACATTCAGTTCTATGTATCGACTGTTGACGAATGTCACACTGTCATGCTTCTTTGTATGAGTGTGCAAAAACACCCGAGTAGGTGTAGGCCTCATGCCCATAAACGTTTCCTGCATATTTTAACTACAATGTTAGATGTCAACTAGATTTTATAAAAAAATTCAGCATAATTTCCTCTATTTTATGACATTTCCCCCTTGTTGAGCAAATAAAATAACTCAACACAATCATATATGACACCAGACATTTATACAGTTATCATTATCCATAATACACATATTTTCATTTCAACATTCACTCATTAATTTAAATTGAAATACAGTAAAGTAAAACATTTACAATATAAGTGTCAAGTTTAGATACTTACAAGTCTTTGTGTATGCTTGTGGTGGGTAATTAATCCTCTCGCATATACAGGAAGACTTTCTCCCCCCAGGCCTCCACACCTGTTGGTGGAGTTACGCCCTGAGACGGACATTGACTAAGAGCTTGTCCAATACTCCTACCAATGACTCCATATTTGCTCCGAAATATAAAGCTGTTGTATATCAGCCTTATGTATTGCACCAATAAAGTCATAATAACGTGTATAAGCTCAACTCTTCCATATTTTATGGATGATCATTTCGAAACCAAAATCCTAGAAAAATTCTTTTTGAAAAAAAAAGATCAATGGTGAGTTGCTATAATGTAATAATATTTATCTAATTAATGTATATAAATAAATATAAAAAGAAAAAAAAATTATTGTACCTCAAACCCCTGAAAGTAAAACCTTTTTGTGAGTCGAGAGATATTCTTCCACACATAACCCTCAGGATCAATCCTCTCATTAAATGTAGATGTCATATTTCTAAAACACGGGTCTAGACGAAATCAACCTAATATAAGAAGTAATTTTTATACCATGAAAAAACTGATGAACTTATAACTTAGTTAAAAACATAAAATGTTGAATGTGACTTCACTTACGGATTATTGTCAATTGTTATGTACTTTCTTCCATCAGGTCCCTTAGTTCCAGGCTAGCGGTTTTGTCCTCCATCCGATAAAGGGGTAGTGGATGATGTATAAGTTGGAGATGGTGTAGCAAGATGAGCAACAGGTGATGCCTTATTTACAACTGTAGGCGTTAGAGGGGAGGAGGTGATGCAGTGCTAGCTATAGACTGTGACGATCCATGTTCACAGTAAGTACCTCTGAACATACGTCTAAACCTGAGCTACATAACCTCACGTTATCTCTTTAGTCCCATACTTCTATATGAAATTCAATGTTTATTGACTTTTCTACAAATATAAGAATTTGAATTCAATATTTTACACAAAATATGGAAATGGAAATAAGACGATTTGTTGTATATCATATTGAAGTACAAACAATGAAATAGAAGGTTAACAATTATTAAAGTCGTAGAACAAGAACAATAACAGCTTACACTCAATAGGACATAGGTTGACCTCTAACTAATAAGGAGGTTGTTTGACAAATTCTTACAGATAAAACAAGAAATTAACTTTATAATTGAGTCTAATGTATTGCATTGATAAATCACAATGATACAATTATTTTGTTGGATTATATGTGACTTGAGAGTCGATAAAGGTAAATGAGTCCTTGATGTCTAGATTTCTGAGAAGAGTCCTGGTATGTTTAAACGTACCAATTGAAACAGTGATACTTCTTCCCTCAGGTATAGGCTTTTTAACATCTTCTTGCAACAGCGTTTCCGCTATAGCTAAACTTATAGAGGATATAGTGAATGATTCACCAAATTGAGTATGGAAGACTAACTCTCCATATGAACCACTAGTATGAATAGGTTTACATAAAACACAATCAGTATAGAACTAAGATAATGCCATATTAGAAAACTGATAAATGAACCAAAAGATTTATTTATTAATGCATACGTGAATGTGCAGACGAGGTTTGTAAAATTGACAAATTTTTCAAAAGAACCAATCTTCCTAATCCTTTATAAATCGTTGTGAGATCGCTCCCGCCTCTATCGGCATACATGTCTTCTTCGAGATTCAAGGAAGCTTAAAACAACATATAGTATAGACCATCAAATGTGAATATATATAATGGCTTCATCAAAAGAAATGACAAGTACATAATAAGGAAAGTGACGTTGTCCAGATCATACTAAACATCGGCCACGGAACGCAAACGATCATTAGTGTATGAAGTGGAGATTTTTCCTGCATTGTTTATTCCTTGGTTTGAGGTAATTTTGTCATATTCTTCCCAACGGAATGAATTACTACCATCCGGAATCAGTAGCCATGTCAACATTCCTAGATTAAGATTTTAAATTAAATACTTTACATAATAAACTGAAAAGGAAATCATTGATTTGAAAAATAAACAATTCAATTACAAACATAAATTAATCATGTTTGTAATTGAATTGTTTATTTTTGAGCTGCATAAGAATCATAACTTAATTGTAAATTACATTCATCTTCTTCTTTGGAAGAATAAGAATCAAACTTTGGCTTCTCTTTAGATCTCTAACCCTCGTCTTCCTCTCTAAGTAAAATTTCAACATTAGATGGATTGTTAAAAGGTTCATTTTCATCATATGTGACATATGCATTTATAAAATGGACATTTTCTTGAAATGCTTCACTTTCAATTCTTTGCTCTCTTTTATGTGATTCAAAAACACCTCTAAGTTTAACTTTATAAACCACCAACCAATCTGACTTATCTCATCGTAAGCTTGAAAAAGGGACATAACACACCTATTTCACTTATATTGCCAACACGAAATATTTAAATTGTCTCAATCTTCTTCAGTTGTTGATTTCAACTAGATTGTATCGACTATACACTTTTGTTCCAACATTTAGAGTCGGGTCATACCAGTCACATTTAAATATCACACATCGCTTTATTGGCAATGTAGGGCACTCAACTTCAAGTATCTCAATAATTTATTTATTGTAATCGATCAAATCTCCCTGTATGAAAACTCCACTATTTATTATTGCCATGCTATATCCATGATATTCTATATAATATTTGTATCCATTAACGAAATACACCGGATAAGATTTAACAATTTGTAGAGGTCCCTTTGTAAGATCACAAATGAACTTGTTCTCTATTGGATTTTCTAAGGCCTACATAAAAGAAATTATCATATAAAAAAGTATAACGTTATTTTAATAGTTAAATCTTATAATTAAACTATAAGAATATTGTAAGTGAAAATTTACATATCCCTCAAACCATTGAGGAAAGTGTCTTCCAACTTCTTTATTTATAGTATCATGTGTGATGTCCGACATTATCTCACCTAATAATGCCTCATATAATCTAAATACATTATTATGTATTTCAGTTATGAACAACAACAAAATTGGAACCGACAATTCTTATATTCAACTTACTACATAAAAGTTTGCACCTCTTCACAATTCAATAAAATGTAACCATGCGCAGCCTCAATTTCTTCCTTTGTTAACATTGTTCTTGTTGCACGTTT
>JANZLF010000221.1:16673982-16687873 GCA_026546835.1 Erythroxylum foetidum
TTAAAATAGAAGCATCGTGGAAGACTCCAAAAGGGTTGGGTTATTTTAATAAAAGCATGGTTTAAGACATGGTTAGGTAAGTGACACTTGTCACTTGCACATGTCTCATTTTTAGGCTCTCACTTGGTTTCTTTCCAATCAAATTTCAATTTCTACTCCAATTTGTCCCCAAAATTCCAATGGCTCAATTAATAAATTCTACAATCATTTATCTAAATTTTTCCGTGCCATTGGACAGTAATTTCTACTATCGGTAAACCATTATTCTGCCACTTCGCATTTTTTCTAGTCCAAAAATTACCCCAAAATTTTAGAAAAATAATTTTTAAAATTCTCCAAAAATTCAAAAACCACAATGACCCTCTTCAACTCAATTTTTCATACACACAAATCATATTTTTCAGTAAAAATCACATTTATTAACAATTATACTGGAAAATGTCATGAATGCATGTATAGTCATTTTCATGTGCAAAATTTACTATTTACGTGTATGTGTATACTGTATTATGCATGAACATGTAAAGTCGTTTCTAACAACTCATTAACCACTTTGAATTACTATTTTAACCTCCTCGTTGGTGATGGAATATTACATCACTGTCATATTATGCAGTTGTACTATATACTTTACAAGTTTACACTACCTATGTCTACAAAAATCATAATTATAAATAATAATCACAATTAATATAAAATAACAATAATTTAAGATATTTCACATATAAATAATAAACATAATTAATATAAAAAAAGGAATCATCATAATACGAATATAAAATTAAAAACAATACAAAGTATTAAAAATATTACAATGTCATCATATAATTACATCAAAATATTCCATAAAAAGAACAAATAATATCCTTGAGTCTCAAATTATTATAATTTACGATAAGAGTTCGTGATAAAGAAGTAACCAAGTAGATGTAAAACCTTAAAAAAAAACATTTACAATTACATTACATATATAAAATTTAACATATACATCATATATAAGTAAAATTAAAAGAAGAGGAAAAAAACCTAAAGCTTCATTATAAGTAAAATTAAAAGAAGAGGAAAAAAACCTAAAACTTCATTCAATCATCTACGGTAGGATATCCGCTATAACTACACTGACCCTAGTTATCATTTGGTACAAAATCCTCATTATTGAGAGGAGCCTTATCATCATCATCATTCAAATTCAATGCACTAAATGACATGTCAATGCTTTCTTGTTGGACCCCGATTTCGAAGCCCAACATTCGGAGTCATAAAGCGTGAGCATATTATCCTATAGGGTTATTTCAAGAAACCGTCTTTAGTCACCATACCACATGAGTGGCTAGACCACATTAGGACAAACATCAAAACAACTCCTTTCTCCTATTTCAGGATAGACTTTTGGGAAACCTCAATTCGAAGTTTCAAATCTGACTTGTTCAGAACATTTGGGGCTCTATGTCTCTTGTTTATTTAGAGACAAGAGTCATCTCATTTGGAGATCCCATAACAAAGTTATGGCTGAAAGAATCAAACAGGGTTTTGACCTAAATCATATTACACATATCTTGGGGCAATTAGCATAACTATAATTTGGGATATCAAACTAATACCATCTTCAGACATTTTGAAAGAAGACTTCGAGATCTACAATTTTCATGAAGACATCGAAGGTAGATTCTATTATTTAAAGGGTCAAAAATGGAACAGACGATAGCATTAGATGAATAGTGTACAAAAGGAGAAGCTTTGGTCACATAGGTAGAAAGTAGACGAAGAAAAATGACAGACGAAGCAAAAAGACAGACGAAGCAGAGAGGCAGATGAAGTGGAAAGACAGACGAAGCGAAAAGACAGACAAAGTAGAAAGACAAACGAAACAGAGAGACAAAAGAAATAGAAAGACAGACGAAGCAGAAAGATAGACAAAACGGAGAGACAGACGAATTGGAGAGGCGGACGAAGCGGAGAGGCAGACCAAGCGAAGAGACAGACGAAGCGGGGTCATCTTAAGGCGAAGAAAAGTCAACTTAAGATGATGCAACTCTTAAGACGAAGCATAGTCAACTTAAGATGAAGCAAAGTCAACTTAAGACGATGCAACTCTTAAGATGAAGTGGAGTCAACTTAAGACGAAGCAAAGTCAACTTAAGATGATGCAACTTTTAAAACGAATTGGAGTCAACTTAAGACAATGAAACTCTTAAGACGAAGCGTCCCTAAAGACGATACAACTCTATAGACAATATGATGTCATCATAGACGACATGATGTCATCACAGATGATACATCTTTACAGATGATGCATCTTTACAGACGATACATCTTTACAAATGATGCATCTTTACAGATGATAGATCCTCACAGGACGATGTGACATCATCACAGACGATACAACTCTATGCTACTAAGCATTTCCTCTTTTGGAGACCATAACTTTCAACCCAGAAGCCCAAAAATTCTGTAATATATATCGATGGAAAGCTAAGGAAAAGACCTACAACTTTCTAGAATGCACATTTGCCTAAAGCAGCCTAGATTAATCCAAACCTTTCCCTGAAGTCCTAACATGAACTTTTCCCTTATGAAAACTTTAAAAAATGCAATGTACAAACTTAAGAGAGAGTCTTGATCATAATGTAATTATATTCCACTTGTATCAAAAGATAAGAGTTTTATAAAGTTTTAGTGGGCATTTCAAGCCACAAATACATTAATATCTTAAAGTTCCAAAAATACAGAAGATAAATGAATCAAGATCAACTCAAAATGCAACTAATGCCTTGCTTTACCAATTTTGCTTCAAATTCAAAATAAATAAAAATTAGAATGATGCCTTGACCCTTGACTACTTACCTTGCTCACCACCTAGATATAAGAGGAGAATGGGGTGTTAGCTTAAAGCCCGTGGGTAACAATTTTATAACAAGAATAAGCAAAACTTTTGAGAATATTTTACTTGTCATGGTAAACTTTCAATGAGCTCGTAAAACATATGTTTCTTAGACTTTCAGCCAAAAATCCACAAGTTACAAAACATGAATGCATCGAACTTGTTAATATAAGATAAACACATAAGCACATCAGAATGGTTTGGGTAGATCCATAAACATGATGCACTACAAATTTTCAATAATGGTCCTATGTAGTCGTAAAATTGAGGAAGTCCATGAAGGAGCTCCGTGCCACTAGCAGGTAGGTAGAAGAAGCCTATAAATTGACCAACATGCACGTGACATTCTTGAGGGACTATCATAAACCCACACAACACATATTTCATAAACATGGTAAACTTGTTGCCCAAAATGGAACTTCTTAAAAACTTGCTTTTCATATACTTGAGATATTTTGAAAACCATTCTTGAAAGCATGATTTCATAAACATGTATCTTTTCAAAGAGAAATCCCTTTTCAAAGTTTTTTTTCATCAACCATCAACACAATTCATATACAGCCATGTAGCACATTCTTACCACATAAAAAACAAAAACAAATGCACATGAATAAAGTAGTTGAAAAATCCTTTATTGTCATTTCTTGAAAGAAACTTTAAATGCTTATTACTTAATTATAAAAGTGAAACCCACCTTGAATTTCCTTGCTTATCACTTGCTGAAATATGCCTCTTCTCTTGCTCCTCTTGCCTCCTTTGATTTTCTTCAACATTGATACCAATCCCAAATCAATAGGAATTCCAAATGAGAACCCAAAGAAACATATGCATAAAATAGGTCCTAGAATACTTAAACCCATGCATTTTCTAAGCTCTTTGCACTAAACCTTTCTAAGAATCCAAAAGATTAAAATGTTCTTACCTTAAACCTTCAACAAATGAAGAGATGTTTGGTTCAAATGGAAACTCTTATCTTCCCCTACTTTTTTTCCTTCTTGCACAACCTCAAAATCTCTCTAGGAGGCTTAGAAAAGATGAAATCCTAGCTCAACTCTCTTCTTTCCTCTCAACCACTGAAATCTATCTTCTCTCTCTCCTTAATTACGTTTTTGGCTTCTTCTAACTCGAGCCAACCCTTCATCTTCTCCCTTTTATACCCTTAATGACAGCACAATGTCCATTTTGCCCTTCATTTAAAAGCCTTATAGCTTCTAAACTTATGAGACTTGCCAAATTTGCCCTTACACACTCTTACTACTTTAATACTTCAATTCCCTGAACCTATGTCACATTATCTTGCCCACATTAGTGAGCGTATTAATTCCAACATATATTAATCTAGTGAGACCCCAAAATTAATTTAATCATGCTTATGTGTGGAAAAAAAATTCAGGGGCCAACATTTTCCATCTAAGATTATCTTCCAAGTCATCTACATCCACCAAACCCGATTCCTTAGAAACTCAATATGCCAAATGATCAATATTATCAATGAAAATTGGATCTGTTGAACTACTTATATTATTAAGAGTCCTAGTAAACAATACATTTTAGTTATTAGAAAATTATATAAAAATTAATATTGATAATAACTCATCTTTCTCGAAGCTTTCAATTATAACGAACAAATACCAAGTCATTCAATCTCTTGTGCTCCAATCTTTTCCTTTTCTTAGAATGGGTGAATTCAATGTACTCCAGTTCTATTAATAGCATGTTGCACTCACACATTGACTTAGAATCTGAATTGCAAACCTTTGCAATTATAGAACACCACTTCCAAATTGATTCCACTAAGAAACTATAAGTCGTAAGATAACAAAAGTAGCATTATAAACAAAATAAAGTGATAATTAATTTTTAACAAATAATAAAAAGGAAATAACTAGTGCTTGGAGAAAGTTTTGCTCTAGCAATCGACATTTTGAAATCCCCAAAAGACTTTTTTATAAAGCTCCATTTGTGAGTTCAAGAGATCTTGCATCATTTCATGGCCAACAATTATTGTAATAGTGAATAGCATTCTTTTATTAACTTCAGTTTTCTTTGTAAAATCCAGTCTAAAATAGACACTAAGATTCAGAAATGCCTCAGCTGTAAAAAATAGAGAAGAAAGTTGGCTTTCCTATCTCATGATGATTGCAAGATACGGTGTCTACAAAGAAGGCCTATGCTTCATATTGGCTTTGATTGCTTCCTTCGCCCTCTCCATAACATCAAAAAAATAACTCATTGTTGGCTTTTCTTCACTACCAGCCAAGTGAAGCACCCTTACCAAATTCTCACAAAATCGAATAATAAATTGACATTGAGACTAAAATTCTCAATCTTCCTGTATAATGCTAGAAACCTTCAATCCAGCATTAGACTTAGCATACTGAGATGTAACTCACTTATCACTTGCAAACATTTGTCTTAACTCTTTCTTCATTAAAAAAATGACTGAAGTGATAAGAAATTTATTGAAAATTTTGTCACAATAGGATGACACAAATTCCTACCATTGGTAAATTCCTTTCTCATTAAATTCAACACCCATGTACCATTATAGATGAATTTGGTCACCTTTTTAGTTTTCTACATAGTCTCATCAATAATAATAAAAAATACCTAGGATCCCGTATATTCTCCAGCATTAGGTCAATGCAATGTGCAACATAAAGAGTAAAAAAAAAGAATTATACCTATTATGTAACCTACTTCCTGCTGCTTTATAACCATAATCATTTTCAGTAATGAACTGAACAATGTTTTCTCGCTCCATTTCATGTTAGTTTATACTCTATAGCCAATCACTTTGGTTGTAGTTTAGTGACAAATTATTTAAAGGAATGATTTATCTTATACATGTTCAGATGTATATGATAAAGTCCATGGGATAATTGTACATTGTAAATGCAATTCTAATGAGATTATAATTATAAGATTCGTATTGCATTTATGTATTATTCCTAAATATTCCTAGTCATTGGTTTACTAAGATTGGACATTAATAGAACGGAAAAAGACTAGCGCACGTTTAGTTTTTCCTTATGAAGGAAGTAGTCGATCTCATAAGTTAAAATATAGAGATACTTAAACAAATGTGTAGGTACTTGCTAGAGAACAAGTTCATTGAACATACCCGATACGAGAAATCTATTTGGAATATTACTTGTATGTCTATGGAATTCTCATTGTGATGATTGTATAAGTGATCTTTTGATTTGAAGTCATCAAAGTTATCTTGTATGGGATTGCTATGTTTTGATACTACTATGATCTATTTAATCACAGGTCGTTCAATTGGTAGTTATTGGATGTAGCGTGAACTATATGGAGATAGTTGAATGATCAAGATAGGATTCATCACCCTAAAGCAATGAGAGAGAATGTTTGGATGTTCTCGATTAGTATTGATTCAAGAAATCCTTCGCCAAGGTGAAATGAAGTTTTGTAAATAGTTTACAAATGTCAATAATTGAATCGATAGAGAATGGCAAAGAACTAATATGATTAGACTCAAAATAGAGTAGACATTAATTTCATACTCTATGTCTAATCATAACATTGTACGATGAAAGGATTGAATTATACAAAAAAAATTATGCATGAAAAATGTTAATCAAAACTACTTTGACATTCCTAAATATTTGAGTAGTCATAATGTGTTGCTAGACACTACTCTTGTTCTATGATTATAAATTGTTTAATTAGAGAATTAAAGATAAATTAAAAGGGGTTTAATTTATCTAATTTTAATTATAAATTAAAATTAGAATTTGTAATCATTGCTAACATATTTGGAAACCTAATGGGTCTCACATATAGAATGGGTTGAAGAGAGTAAAATTAATTTAATCAAGTTAGACTTTATTGTAAAGTTTGAGAAACTTTATGATTAAAGTAATTCTAATTAAAGTTTAATTGAAATTACAATTTAATTTTAATTAAATTACTAAAATTTTTAAAGCTTATTATAAACAGGCTTAAGCTCTATAGAGCTAGCACTTCATGCTTAACCCTCTCTGTAAGTATTACAGAGTTCTCTCAACTTGTTCTGTGGATACCGTTAGAGGCCGGATACTTATGCGACTACAGTGGTTGAGACGGATCGGTTTCGGAAACGGTTTGAGGGATATAACAAGATAAAGATCAAGCTTTAAAATAAGGTAGGAATTAAATTTTTGCTTTATTATGATTCATGTTAATCATCTTATAAAATTAAATAGATCTTGATTTTCATAAAATCAAAAGTCACAAAAATATTTTGTGATTATTTTGCTATGGTTGGGATCGAATCCCAACCCAGTTTCTCAACACTTCATTCACAACCTCATCAAATATTTCAAATAAAGCATCATTATTTCTAATAAGGTCAGATGCATCAATAAACTTCAAAAATATTGAGTCATTTGTAGAATAAATCAAAAAATTAATAATAAGCTTTTGTCTCCTATTTGTCCAACCATCACATATGATTGAACACCCAAAAGTAGTCCAATTCACTCTTCTTTCTGCTAAATAACTTTTAATTTTAAAAAGTGAGCAACTCAAAAGCTTTCCTCTTAAGTCATAAATCAAAGGAGCTTTGTATCCTGAACCGTAAAAGGCTATTGCATCCACATAGACTGATAAAAGTAAGATTGGGAAGCATTAAATGATGAACCTATATCATACTACCATCTAACTACTGTCATATTGACATTATGAGCCACATCTCTTAATTGCGTTGCACTATGAATTGAAGGTTGGGTTTTAGGAGTTATTCGTGGTGCAAAAAAACTAGTCACTTGCCTTCTTCTTTACCTAACATCAGGTTCAAGTGTAACATTCACTTCTTGTTGGGCCTGGAATGGAACAGTAGCACTACTACTACCACTATCGTCTTCAACATTTCTACAATCATCACGAAAACTAGGAAACAAACTTCCATTGCCAATTTCAAAATTCAACCTTTACTTACTATCTTTCTCTTACTAATATTTTTCAAGCAAAGTTTTCATCTATCACTTCACATCATGACTTACTTTTTTACAAGATTTCATATCTTTTTTAACCCCAGCTAAATTAATCGGGTTATCTCTCCACCTTTCAAATGCTTATTACAAAACAAACAAATAGTATAATTCCTTATACCGGGAACCAATATAGTATGAGCCCAAGTTAGATCATTGTATCTTTCTAAAGTAGTTTGATAAGGAGTACTTAAACTTCCTTCCACTTATTTGTAAACATAAATGAATGAAAATATCAAAATAAATAACACATAATTTCATTACACAATATACATGGCCATCATATATAATATAACTCATTGTGTATGATTACATTATAGGTAATTCAGTTTCATCGAACACAATTCACCATAAGTCAAAAACTAACAATTCAATTATTCAACATACATAATTACATAAAACATACATAAACAATTTTCATTTTCAACAATCACAAAACATACATAAATAATTTCTATTTCCATAATTTCAAACAATGTTGCTTCAAAGCTTCAAACATGATGATCAAGTTGAAGGGTATGATTCACATAATCACCAAAAAATGAATGACATATCTTATACAATTGTTCATACACATCTATTCATACACATCAGGATCAAGTTGAATGATATATTTATAACATGAGGATCAAGTTGAAGGATATATTCATAACATGAGGATCAAGTTGAACGACTAACTTCGTTTGGAAATGTTTTCTTTTCTTATTCAAACCTTTGAATCTTCTTTTCATTTCTAAGAAACATAATATTATATCCACCATTCTATATTTGGTTCTTAAATATATAAGTTGCTTTTAGGATTTTTATTGGATATCAACAAGTCTTAGTATAAGTGGTTAGGGTTTAGCCTACAACAAGTTCACAATTTGGGAAAAAAAGTTCCTTTTGGATGCAAATACATCGCTACTTTCACACAATCTCTATTATAAATATATATGATATCCCACACATATATATTACTAAATAATTCAACACATTTTACATATTGATTAAATGGAAATAAATGGTAGTTTATGTTTCCAACTTTCTCCAATTTCAATTCAAAGTTTCAAATATCATAAAACATATATAAACAATTTCTATTTCCAAATTCCAACAATTTCATTTCTAACATTTTCCAACAATTTCAATTCAACCAATTACAAAACATACATAAACAATTTTCATTTCCAACATTTTCCATTCCCAATAATTTCGAACAATTTCATTTCCAACAATTTCAATTTGAAGTTTCAATCATCATAAAACATACATAAACAATTTTTATTTCCAACAATTTCATTTCTAACAACCAACAATTTCATTTTCAACAACCAACAATTTCAACAATTACAAATTCACAATTCACAAAATAACAAAATATACATAAACGATTTGCATTTTCAACAATGTCCAACAATTTCAATTCAACCATTACAAACACATGCATTAACAATTTTTTTCCCAATAATTTTGAACAATTTCATGAAGTTTCAAACATCACAAAACATACATAAACAATTTCCATTTCCAACAATTTCATTTCTAATAACCAACAATTTCAACCATCACAAATTCACAATTCACAAAATAATGAAATATACATAAACAATTTGCATTTTCAACAATTCCCATTTCCAAATTGCAACAATTTATAACAATTTTATTTCTAACAATTTCAAATTAACCATTACAAAAAACATACATAAACAGTTTTCATTTCCTATAATTTCCAACAATTTTCATTCCAATAATTTCCAACAATTTTCATTAAAAAACATACATAAACAACCAAATATAATGAATTTTTTTTTCAAATTTAAGAGTAAAAAATACACCTAAAAATTCAAAAACCAATTCAATGTTAGGTTGGGTAGGGTTTGGATCTGATCTATTTCAGATTTGGCAATTTTGGGGGGACTTTGTGATTGTGGTGAGTTGGTGGTGTCGGGTTGTTGCTGGGTTGCTGTGGTAGTCGTCGAATGGTCGGAGAGGGAATGGTGGCGATAATGAAGAAGAAAGAGAGTGAGAGTGTGAGAGAGGAAATAAAGAGAAGAAGAAGGAGAAGAGATGTAGCAATCGTTAGGTAGGGGTAAAAATTTTGATTTTTTATAGAAAACCACTGCATTTTTTAAAATATCCAGTACTATCCAGTATATGGCCAGTATTATGAATACCACTGGTACTAGCCAGTGCCAGGCGAAACAGGCCGATACAAACACCCAATACTAGAATATCACCTTTTGTGCTATTTTTCGGCCGGTACGATATGTACAACCCGGTATCGACTAATATGGTACAAGATTCATCCCCATGATTGAGATAGTCATGCACAAAAAAATATATAACTATAAACATCATATATGATAAATCTTTTAACTACAGATCAAGGATTTAAAAATCGGACCAGATCATCCAGTTCGACAAGAAAAAGTTTGAACTGGTTAGTGGTTCGGTTTGGCTTCACCTGATAACTTCTATGTATAAAAGCCGGCTAGTTCAAACTGTTTTGGTTGGACTGGATAGTTCAGTTCAGCTCGGTTTTTAAAACCTTAGTATTTTCGTTGTATTAAAATTTGAATAAATTTTATTTGCTTTTATAATATCTATTTAACATATTAAAGTTACTATAAAATTAACCTATAATCTTTTTTTAATTACGGTATTAAGCTCATAAGATCATTTCCAAATAAATATTTATATTATTAAAATTATAAGTATTATTAAATTTATTTAAAAAAATGAAAAATACAATAAAAATCTTAAATGTTTATTCTCCACCGTTTCCTCTTGCTTCCTCGTTTAATTCTAATCCAACCTAAGACTCCTAGGAGATCATTAAGGTCAAAGTGTTGCACGAAGAAGCAATTGAAAGTTAGGCCAACCATCTTGCGCGAATCGTTTAACGTTACCGTGTTGTAAACCCTTGAGGGAAGGAGACTTCAATGGCAGTCCCACTAGATACACTCATTTTTTAAATACTTTTTAGGTTAAATCATAATTGAGAATATGGAACTATCCTCTACTCGTGGTAAGTCCAATCCTGCACGGAATTATTTTTCTTCTTCTCAAGCATCTGATGGGAATATCCAATATAGTTGTATGTTTTACGGTAGAATATTTAAAGGGAGAGGAATTTTTAGAATAAAAGAGCATCTTGCTGGTGTTAAGGGTTATAGTGCTTCTTACAAAAATGTACCATTTGATGTACTAATATGATTGGAAAATATTTGCAGCAATAAGTAAAAAAGAAGGAAAATAAAGAGGCTCATGATATATTTTTTAGAGATGATGAAACACCATAACTATTAGATAAAGGAAAAAAGAAAAGCTACTATTGATATAGATTCTTATCTTTCTCTAAGAATTACTCCTGATTCTCACACTAGTCTAAAAAGTTTTATGGTTAATAAGGATGATGTTTTACGATCTAAAAGAGCACGAGTTAGATGGTTCTATTATTCATGTATTCCTTTAAATGCTTTAAATTCACCACGTTTTCAAGAAGTAATTGATGCTACAACATCAATAGCTATAGGATTTAAGGTACCATCTTACTATGAGTTACGTGTGCCTTTGCTTCAAGATTTAAAAAGGGAATGTTAGTTAACTGTGGATACATATAAATCTAGTTGGGAATCAACATGATGCACTATTATGGCAGATGGGTCGACTAATCAAAGACAAAGAACCTTGATTAATTTCTTGGTTTATTGTAATATTGGAACAACTTTTATCAAGTCTGTTGATGCTTCTAACACGGTAAAAAGTGATAATGCTTTATTTGAATCATTATCTAAAATTGTCAAATGGCGTGAATGTTGTGCATTTTGTTATAGATAATGCAAATAATTATGTATCAGTTGGGTACTTATTACAATCAAAGTATGAGCATATTTATTAGTCTCCATGCACTACTTATTGTATAAATCTTATTTTAAAATATATTGGTAGTATGAACCATATTTCTAGTCTTGTTCACGCACATATAAGATCACAACTTTTGTGTATAATCATGTCACATTTTTGTCTTGGTTAAGAAAGCAAAATATTGGGTTAAAATCGTGCTTCTCTCTGCTTTATTACTTTGAAAAGTATTTATGAATATAAGCAATTACTTCAAAATTTAGTGACAAGTAAATACTTTTCAAGTCATAAATTATCGAAGAGGGAAAAAGAAAAAAGAAGTTTATGTTATTATTCTAAATAATAACTTTTAGGATGCTTGCTTGATCATTGTGAAGATTGTGGCTCCGCTTATAAGGTTGTTGAGGATTGTTGACTCAGATAAGGAGCCATCTTTAAGGTATATATGATGGCATGTATAAGGCTCACAAAACAATTATATATCTTTTTAAAGGGAAGGAGAAATTGTGCAAGCCTTATATAAATATTATTGATTAACAATGGGATAAGCATCTTACTCAAAGGATTCACTTAGTAGCTTATTTTCTCAATCCTTATTGCTTATATAGTGGAAAACCACGTACAATTAATATTATGAGCGATTTGTTTGATGTGATTGAATGCAAAGTTATTTTCTCTATTGAAGAGCAATCACAAGCAACAACTGAAATTAAATTGTATCGTAAAGATTTAGAAAGTTTTACTAGATCATCAGCAAAGAGAGAACTTATGATGAAAAAATGTAGCTAGGTAAGTTTTATACTTTTAATTCGTTATTTACTTATTAATAATATTTATTTATTTATCATAACTATTAATTTAAAATATAAATGAATGGTGGAGATTATTCGGTGACAATGCTCCAGCATTGAGAAAACTCGCTATTAGGTTATTTAGTCAAATAGCTTCTGCATCAGGTTGTGAACATAATTGGAGTGTTTTTAAACGTATTCATACAAAGAAACAAAATCGTTTTGAACATCAATTACTTAATGACCTTGTTTATGTTACTTACAATTTGATAATAAAGAACAAGTACTTTATAGTTTTTTATTTCAATAATTTTATTTTTATTATTGACTTTATAATTTCTCTATTATGTATTCAGAACACTTAGTAAGAAGAGAACATATGATCTAGTTGATATTGATTGTATTAAACATATTGATTTTTGGATTGAAGAAGAAGAACTATTGCTTGATATTGATTATCATGAACTTGAAAAGACGATTTTTGAAAAAAAAAGTATTTGTCACAACGAATGAATTAAGAAGAACTATTGCTTGATATTGATTATCATGAACTTGAAGAGACGATTTATGAAAAAAAAAGTATTTGTCACAACGAATGAATTAAGAAGAACATCTACTAATGATCAGTTCATATCTTCTTTTGATCATATTTGATCAGTTCATATCTTCTTTTGATCATATTTAAGTTAAAATTGTATTTTATTATAAGTTTATAATTGAGAACAATTTGATACATTACTAATGTATAATTTATTTTAATGCAATAGAATAAGTTGATTCAAATATTTTAGATGAAAGCGTAATTTGCAAATCTTTAAATAGTATTGAACAATTTGGAGCTTTTGATAATGATGAGACACAATCTCCTTCAGAAATATATTTTTGATTTTTATTGTTATTTAAGTTTTTTATTAGACTCATATTTATTTATTATTAATTCATTATATAATAATAGACATTACTGTATTTTTTTATTTCAATAAAATATTTTATTTTTACTTATTCTTATAAATTTTACTTCTTATTTATTATATACTAGTTTTATAACGGTTCACTACTGGTTGAATCTTTAAACTTTAACGGGTTGTTTGGTTCAAAGGAATAGCTATTCTATTCCTAACATATTCTTAGCATGTTATTAAACCTGTGCTTGGTTAGAAACAAACACAGAATAACTAATCTTCAGGAACATCTATTCTTAAACTTTGGGGATTAGATAACACCGATCCCTACCTATCTTTATCTATTCCGATAATATATATTCTTATTGAAGACAATTTTATCCTTCTAAAGATCAAGAATTAAAATGGGATTTAATAATAATAAAAATAATAAAAAAAGAGAAGAAGAAAATTAATAATAAAAAGTAATTTAAT
>JANZLF010000221.1:16690188-16700887 GCA_026546835.1 Erythroxylum foetidum
CTTGGAATATTGATGTGAAGGCCACAACTATTGCAAATTGTTTTCGACATTGCAAAATTCGATCCGAGGAAGGTATGTTTCTAGAAGAAGAAACTGGTGATGTTGAAAGCAATCAAAGATTAGAGGAAGTTATTTCTAATTTACATTATAGAAATGCCATGAATGTATAGCAGATTCTAAATTATCCTAGTGAAAATAAAGCTTTAATGGAATCGCCTACGGATGAAGAAATTATTCAAGGAGTAATGGGTATAGAAAATAATGACAATCAAGATTTAGATGATAGTAACGCTATACCACATATTTCTCTAAAAGAAACTTTTCTTGCCGTAGAGACTTTGAAAAGTAACTTGCTTCAAAATGAGAAGAATGTATCGAATGTAATTTGTGACCTCAAAAAAATTAAAGATGAAATTGAATTCAATTCATATGAAAAGAAAAATCAATTGACTATAGATATATATTGTAGGAAAGCATAAAATTTGAAATAAAAATTGTTTAGGAAGTGCTTTATTTTATGAATTATATATATAATTTCCATATTTATTTAATGAATTATTATTTTATATTTTCAGTGAGCCTCAAGGAAATTTTTTAAAAACTATTATCTTATGCATTTAGCGAGGTTATTATTTTATCCCATTGGCCCAAGTCGAGATTATGATTTAATTAAAATTATTAATTTATCAAATATTCATTTATTAAAGTTTTACTTTATATGCCTAGAGAAATATTCGGAAAAATTAATGCTTAAGAAGTTTGGAGGCCCACTTCCTAATCTCGAAAACAATCAAAGCTTAGAAACCCTGATGTCCAAGTCCATTTTGACCCAGAAGCCTAACCCATGAAAGTACCCTGAACCCAACCAAACGAAGGCGGTGACCCGAATGCGCACTCAAGCGAGAATCAAAACAAAACCGGCTTGAGACCCGACCCGTTTCTCTCTTCTCCCTTTCAATTTTTATTCAGTATCGTAGCTAAAGAGCAAAAAACATTAAGCTAATTCCCAAACATTGCCCACCACTCATTGTCTCTCTCACCGCCTTCTGACAGAGAAAAGAAACTCGACTGCAACTTCTGTTTCTCGATATTTTCAGTTTTGTTGTTATTGGGGTTTTGATCTTTTTGTTCCTTTGGTGTTTTTCGTTTGTGGGTTTCATGGGTTAGATATTTTTTTCATCAGCTGAGCTTTTGAGATGGAGTGGGACAGCAATTCGGATCTGAGCGGCGATGAGGATGAGGAGTTCTCGCTTGACGACCCCACGAGCGGCGGTGACTCTCATGGTCAGCTTCCCTTTCCCGTCGAGAACTTGCTCCAGACAGCGCCATGTGGGTTCGTGGTCACTGATGCTCTCGAGCCTGACCATCCCATCATTTATGTCAACACTGTCTTTGAGATGGTTACTGGTTATCGAGCCGAGGAAGTACTGGGCCGTAATTGGTCAGTGTGAATTTCTCTAAAGCCCTTTGCTTTGTATGGTTAGTGTGAGAAATGACGATTTATTTTGTGCAAAGTTTGTTAATTTGGCTCATTTTGCTGTTTTTGCTGATCCTTTGCGTCTTCTAAACCTACTTTGTACTTTATTTCGTTCAAGTAAAGCCTAAAATTGACTGGTCTAATCTATTACATCTTTAGGAGAAAGTTACGGCTATTTGGTGGGTTTGGTTTTTGCATACAATATTAAGCTGCTTCTCGTGAGGGATTATGGAGCTGTTAGTTTCAAAATGTTCCAATTATTTAAGGATGCATGTGCATTTGCTGTCTCGCTCTCTCTTTTCTTAGTATTTGGACATCAACTGGAATACCCTTTTGTCCAATATGGACGGAGTTTGGGAGAAAAGAGATGTTAGAGAAACTGCTTCAGTTTTGATTACATTGAGGGAAGTTATTCTTAGTCGTTAGATTAAGGTCTTAGTAATTGGAGGGAACCACACTGCTGTTGTGCTTAAGCAAGCAACGCGCACCAAGAGTGGAAGGGTCTACATCAGTTTATTATGAACTGTGGCTTTTTATTGGTTAGTTTGAATTAAAAATTTAAAACAGGCATTATCAAACACATGTACAGATCCTTAAATTTACCAACTAGCGGCCATCTAGTTCCACATACAAGCAGAAGCATCCTTTTTATAGAGGCAATTAGCTTACTGTATAGAGAGTTCACGCATGCAGCTGAATTTTGTAATAATTATGTTTTTTGGCACTGTATTTGAGTATGTTTATCAAATTTTACTGACTTGTTGAGAGTACACTGGTCAATAACGGTTGAATTTTCTTTTTACAAAAAATTTATTTTTTTGAATAATACATAGATAGCTCTTGGCATGATTCGGTGTCAGTTATTTTTGAAGTTAGACAACTTTTTTTCCAATGTTATTTGGTAGTTTCTGGAAGTTCAGCAGATTGTTGACTTGCAATCCCTTGAATGGAGTAGTTATGAATCAGGAATTTGAGTTATGAATATTGGCTTTCGTCCACTGTAGGCATGGAAGAAAAACTCGTTTAGTTGACATACTAGATGTGGTGGCTTTTGTTTCCCCAGTCCAAGAAAATGAAATCCTACCTATATTGTTGAAATCACATCTTTGGGGTGGTTTTGATAACTGTAGTTTTTCTGCCTTCTTGAGCCTTTTCCAGTCTAGCTTCACAAAAGTCCAGTGCTTCATTAATCTTCTCCTTTTGTGTTATTATCCTAAAAGAAGTGTTAAATTCAGGCCCCTTGTTAGATGTTCTACTAGAACCTTTGTGGGCATAGCTCTTGGCTCGCAATTCTATCGTTTGACTTTAAGTAGCAACGGTAGTTGTGGACAATTACTGGACAACTGTGCAAAAATGATACTTGCATGTAAAATCTCTAGAAGCAACACTCTGATTTCTTAACATATCTGTGAATCTGTGATCATATTGCACCAAAGAATGCGAATATTTCATTATCTAAGCATCTTGACTTAATTGATGCTGTATGCATTGATTTCTCAGGTTTAATTATTTTAATCTGCTACTTGATATTTGTGTGCAATTAATGATGTACCAATCTTTTGGATGTATGGAATGTAGTTTTGCAATTGAATTCTGCAACTATTTATGCTACTTATTCCTTGGATTGTTGTCTTGTTTGTATTTTTCTAACATTTAGCACTTCAGACAATTGCTGTCAAATTCTGTGTTATTTTTCTTGTTTCAGTAGAAGAATTAGCATGGGTTAAGATCCTTTCATTAGGCATTCTATTAGTTGTTGTAATTCCTCTTCTTTTTATGATCTGTAGTGGTTGGAGTACATTCTTGGATGATGTCTTCTTTTTTCTGTTCTTTTTGGATGGTTCATTTGTGAAGGATTTGCCTGTTGAATAAATTTGTGAGCTAGAATTTAGTGGTGTTGGGGAACAATGCCGTTGAACACAAGATATTTAGGTTTTTGAACAAATGGGGGAACTGCTGTTAGTTGTAATTCATGTAGAAACTTATACTTGGATGCTCTTGAATGTGCTGGATTATCTCCTCGATCATGTAGTTTTACATTTGAGTTGTCTTTCCAACTTAATTGTATTATTTTGTTTTCCTCATTTTATTTCGTCTGTAAAGAGGAAAGGAACTTTATTTCAATGAGAGCAATCAGACGGTTCTCGGTTTTTCGTTTATTCGCTCCTATGCAACCTTTCCTTTGGCTGTTTACTTTGTAAGAGTTGGTAGCCTAATATGAATTATTGTATTTTTATGTTTGGTATTGTAGTCAGACATAATGCAACTTAAACTTTCCCATTACCTATTCTAATTTTTTAGTCCTTTTAGTCCCACTGGACTATTTCAAAGGAGAACTATTGTCAATTATCATCCTCTGGCCTATATCTCATAACTCTTATTTTCTTTTGCATATTACATTCATTATTAGATATGCTCTCGATGTTGTTATTCTGCTAATGGTTTGATGATCCATTGTTGTACTGTACTGATTAGAAGTTTGTTATTTTCCCCTTTCTCTCTCCATTTTACAGTCGATTCTTACAATGTCGAGGACCCTTTGCTAAAAGAAGGCATCCATTGGTGGACTCTACATTGGTTTCAGAAATAAGAAGATGTCTTGAGGAGGGTATTGAATTCCAAGGAGAGTTGTTGAACTTTCGAAAAGATGGATCACCACTTATGAACAGGTTGCGACTTACTCCCATATATGGAGATGATGATACAATTACTCATGTTATTGGAATCCAGTTCTTCACAGAAACGAATATTGATCTAGGCCCAGCACCTGGTTCTTCAGTGAAGGAGGTTGCAAGGATGGATAGGCTTCCTTCTGGCTTTTCAACCTATCGCCATGTTCCTGTAGGTGACCGAAATGTTTCTCGTGGAGTTTGTGGGATCCAGCAATTGAGCGATGAAGTCCTGTCTCTTAAGATACTTTCACGATTGACTCCAAGAGATATTGCTTCAGTTGGTTCAGTATGTAGGCGATTTTATGAGCTGACGAAGAATGAAGACCTCTGGAGAATGGTTTGCCAGAATGCTTGGGGCTGTGAAACAACTCGTGTCTTGGAGACTGTCCCTGGTGCAAAAAGACTAGGATGGGGGCGGCTGGCAAGAGAGTTAACAACCCTTGAAGTGGCAGCATGGAGAAAGCTAACTGTTGGAGGTGCTGTTGAACCCTCCAGGTGCAATTTCAGTGCTTGTGCTGTCGGAAATAGGGTTGTCCTTTTTGGAGGGGAAGGTGTTAATATGCAACCGATGAATGACACCTTTGTGTTGGATCTGAACTCCAGTAACCCAGAGTGGCAACACGTCCAGGTGAGCTCACCTCCTCCTGGACGCTGGGGTCATACACTATCTTGTGTTAATGGGTCTAATTTGGTGGTGTTTGGAGGTTGTGGAAGACAAGGCTTGCTTAATGATGTTTTTATTTTGGATTTGGATGCTAAACCTCCAACTTGGCGGGAGATTTCTGCTTCTGGATTAGCTCCACCACTTCCACGATCATGGCATAGCTCCTGCACACTTGATGGCACCAAGTTGATTGTTTCTGGTGGATGCGCGGATTCTGGAGTTCTTCTTAGTGACACATTTCTGCTTGATCTGTCAATGGAGAAACCTGTTTGGATAGAGATACCAGTAGCATGGACACCTCCTTCTCGACTAGGTCATACTTTATCAGTTTACGGTGGCAGGAAAATATTGATGTTTGGAGGTTTAGCTAAGAGTGGTCCCCTTCGGTTCCGTTCCAGTGATGTGTTCACTATGGATCTAAGTGAGGATGAACCGTGTTGGAGATGTGTGACTGGGAGTGGAATGCCTGGTGCGGGAAACCCAGGGGGTGTGGCTCCACCTCCGAGACTTGATCATGTAGCTGTGAGCCTCCCAGGTGGTAGAATCCTCATCTTTGGCGGCTCTGTTGCAGGTCTCCATTCTGCCTCACAACTGTATCTTCTGGATCCAACCGATGAGAAACCTACATGGAGGATCCTAAATGTACCTGGTCGACCACCAAGATTTGCTTGGGGACATAGTACCTGTGTTGTTGGGGGTACAAGGGCTATAGTCCTTGGTGGTCAAACTGGGGAGGAGTGGATGCTAAGTGAACTCCATGAGCTGTCCTTGGCGAGTTCAGTTATCTGATTTCTGGCAGACTAGACAAAGCTTGGGAAAGGTATTGCCATAAGTCTGGAAAAGCTTTAGTAACTTAATGGAAAAGGGACTGTTGTTTCAGTCTCCAAGAAACTCTTGACTAAAAGAATTGTTGCTCTAGCGTCTTGTAGGACCCTTTTGTCATAGGCTAATGCATTTTCTTTTACAAGGTAGTTCTGGCACGGGATGGCTATTCATAAGGTGACATGGGACCCTGTGTTTTTCTTCTTTTTCTTTTTTCCTATGAGGTTTGCATTCAAACTACCTTTTGGTCGTGGCATCAGACAATTCTTCCATGTTAGGAATTAGACATCAGTACATATTAGATTTAAGTTTACTATCATATCCCTGTTTTGTTGAAACTGAGCTATGTAAAGTCTTTCCTTTTCAAAATAAAAAATAAAAAAAATGGAGATAGAATGTTTATAATCAGTGCCCTTGTTCCTTAGCATCAGACAATTCTTCCATGTTAGGAATTATACATCAGTATACGATCATATCCCTGTTTTGTTGAAATTGAGCTATGTAAAGTCTTTCCTTTTCAAAAAAAAAGAAAAGAAAAGGAGATAGAATGTTTATAATCAGTGTCCTTGTTCATTAATTTGGACTGTCAAGCCACGTTCTTTTATTGCTGTTGGATTTGTTTTTGGTTGGCCCAAATAGATTTTTCAGTTGGACATTTTCGTTTGTTTTTGGAACGTTTTAGCTCAATTCACGTGCGTTTGCTTCAAATCCAGGTCATATTTGTTCAAGAAAAGGGCTGTTCTTTTGTTTTAATAGGACGAGAGTCCAAGCACTTGAATTTGTATTCATTGGCTCAAGAAAAGAGTTAGTGGATGATTAATCTTATTTTTCATATTTTCAATTCAATTTAAGGTATGTTTCTTTCATAATAAAGTTGTTTAGAAGTGTATTTTATAATTCCGTTTAAGAGAAGGGGCAGGTTGGCCTTTTTTTTTTTTGGGTGGTTTTTCCTAAAGTTAGAAAGATTGGGACACCACATGCACGGGAAACAAGGATATAACATTCTGGCCCTGTTTGGCAATCGACTGATTGCATTAGCTATTAGTTGATAATTAATTCTATCAGCTGATTTGACCAGTTAATTATATTAATTGTTTGTTTGAGATGTTTGATAAAATTAATTGTTTAATATTAGCTGTTTATGTATAAAATGATTGATGAGAATATAAAGTTTAAAAAAATTATAAAAGTATGAATATTATATATTTTAGTATTTCGTTGAATATTCTTATAAAAATTTAAATTTTAGATATTTAATTTTACAAAAATTAAGTTTATAACTCTAATAAAAAGCATATAACATATAATACCAAGTTTAGAGATGGATTGGAATACCAAGTTTTTTCATAATTCCATTCTAGCGAATAGGAGTAGAAATGTCATTCATTCGATTATTGGTGAGAATGGTATTAGACTTGTAGCTGTTGATGAGATTCAAAATCGATTCTTAGGTTGCTTTAAAAGTACGATTGGGTTCAGTAAGGACCTTCTTCTTTCCAAAGAGCATGTAGAGAAGTTATTCCCTCATCGGATCAATGATTCTCTTACCAGTTCTCTCATTACAAACATTTCTAATCAGGAGATTAGGGATGTGATCAAATATTTTAACCCGAATAAGTCTCCTGGGTCGGATGGTTTTAATGGGGTGTTCTTTAATCATATCTGGTATATTATTGGGGAGGATATTACTAGGGCTATTAGAGATTTTTTCCTTCATGAGCGTCTCCTCAAAGAAATGAACTCTACTTTCATTAACCCAAAAAAGTAAATCCCTCCCTAGTAGAGGACTATAGACCTATCTCTTACTGTAACTTTATTTATAAGGTGATAGCAAAGATCTTGGCTAACAGGCTTAAAGAGATACTCTCTAGCTTTATAAGCTCTAATCAGAGTGCTTTCATAAAAAATCAGCATATAGGGGATAATATTTTATTGGCTCAGGAGATTTTTAAACACTACCATCTAGCCAATAATCATAAAAGATGTGCCTTTAAAGTGGATTTACAAAAAGTGTATGATTCTATACATTGGGAGTTCCTTCTGAATGTGTTAGAAGTTGTTGGGTGCCCTTCCCAGTTTATTCATTAGATTAAGGAGTGTATTACTTCTCCACCATATGCAATCTTTATCAATGGAGCCCCCACAAAATTCTTTCCAGGAAAGTCAGGGTTGAGACAAGGAGACCCCCTTTCTCCTCTTCTCTTCATCCTTTGTATGGAGGTGTTCACTAGGAGCTTAAATGATTCCATTAGGGGTAGTAACACCTTCCAGTATCACTGGCATTGTCAAGCTCTTAAGCTCACTCATCTCCTTTCCGCTGATGATCTCTTATTGTTTTGTCATGGAGATTTGGCTTCGGTCCATACTCTTCTAGATTATTTAGGGGCCTTTTCTCAAGTCTGTGGTATGGTCATGAACTTGAATAAGAGCCAGTTTTTTGTCTCCTCGGAGTTGACCCACTTTGTTCCTCAACTTGAAAGCCTGTCTGGTCTTAAACTAGGACACCTTCCCATTCGATATTTGGGACTACCCCTTATATCGGGGAGGTTGTCTAGGAGGGATTGTATCCCTTTGTTAGACAAAATTGATTGCAAAGTTAATAATTGGACCCACAAACATCTCTCTTACGCCGGTAGAGTCCAATTAGTTGTTTCGGTCTTGTCTTCCTTTCGGGTTTACTGGGCTAATATCTTCTTTCTTCCTTCTTTTATTTTTAAGGAAATAGAAAAAAAACTTAGGAATTTCTTGTGGTCGGGTTCGGTCGAGAAAAAAGTTACAGCTAGGGTTAATTGGAATGACGTCTGTAGTCCTAAAAAAGAAGGTGGTCTAGGTTTTAAACATTTGCCCTGCTGGAATAAAGTGTTAATAGGGAAAAGAATTTGGGTTCTTTTTACTGATAGGGAAGCTTTGTGGGTAAAGTGGGTTCACACTATTATTTTGCGAAGAAACTTTTTGTGGTCTATTTCTCCTAGTAGTAGTCATTTGTGAAGTTGGCGGAAGCTCTTGTCTGTTAAAGACCAACTTGGGGACCAATTTTGATTTAGAATTGGGAATGGTATTTCTACTTCTCTATGGCAGGACCCTTGGCATCCGAGCGGTATCCTGTTGGCTCACTCTGTCAAGTCAAAATGACTTTACATAAATGATTTTGATGAAGTACAAATAATAATGAAAAGCAAACGGAAGCAAATAGAAAAGCAGACGGAAGCTAAATTGAAAAGCAGATGGAAGCTAAAATGAAAAGCAGACGAAAGAAAAACATACGGAAGAAAAACAGACGGGAAAAAAACAGACGGAAGAAAAACAGACGAAGAAAAGCATACGACAGAAAGTAGACGAAAGAAAAGCAGACGGAAGAAAAACAAACGGAAGAAAAATAGATGAAGAAAAGCAGACGAAGAAAATCAGACGGAAGAAAAATAGACGAAAGAAAGCAGACGGAAGAAAAACAGACTAAGAAAGGCAGACGAAAAAAAAGAAGACGAAAAAAAGCAGACGGAAGCAAACCACGTCAGATTAAGAATCAGTTTGAGTTAGTTACAGAACTCAATTGAATAACCGTTTCTTGAAAGAAGCAAGAATCAAGAATCAAAAAGCAGCTAAAGACAAAGACTATAAATATGAGTCGGAATCGAAGATTGTAAAAGTTACGAAAGAGTTACACAAAAGTTACAAAAGTTAGCAATACTTGAGAGAAACTATTGTGCGAAAAATCTAGAGCTATTTTTCTGTAACAAAGCTAAAAAAACCTTTCATTTGAAAGTAGTGCAGATAGCTTGCAGAGGCTAAGTGTGAAAGAATACTGATTGTAAGAGACCTGAAGAGGCTTAGAGACAAAGAATACTTGTAACGTTTTGAGAGATAGTAAAATCTCATAAAGATAGCTAAGGACTAGACGTAGCCAACGATTTGGGGTGAACTAGTATAAAAATCGTTGTGTCAACATCTCTCAACTCTTAATCTCTTTTGTCTTTCAATTTTTTGATCTTACTAGTTTTTACACAAGTTTTCGAAAAATACTTTATAACTTTGTTTTTCAGTAATTCTTGTGAAAAGAACAAATTTCTTTTAACAAAACGTTTTCGAATGGGCTTTTAAAAAATAATACACAATTCAAGTCCCCCTTCTTATGCATTTGTATATTGTATAATAAGTCTTGTATTTACGTGTGATTCACTTCAATTGGTATCAGAGCTTGATATCCAAGAATCACCTTAACAAAGTATGGATTAAAGATTATGGCGGAATCACATACATACATAGCGGAAGGTGCATCAGTCACTAGACCTCCGACATTTAACGGAGAAGACTATCACTACTAGAAAGATAGGAAGGTGCATCAGTCACTAGACCTCCGACATTACAAGTCTGAGTGTCCAACATTAAAGAGGAAATCAAAGAAGATTAGAGAAGGCAAGAAAAGCATGATGGCAACTTGGGAGGATCTAGATTCATCCGAATCAGATACATGCTCCGAGACATCAGATCATACAAATATATGCCTGGTAGCCAAGGAGGAAAGTGATGAGGAGGTAACCTCTAAATATGATAACTTGCAAGATGCATATTCTGAACTACTAGAAGATTCTCATGCTATTCTGAAACAGTACAAACTGTTGAAGAAAAAGTATGTAGAAAATCTGAAAAATACACAAGCGATAGAAAGAGAGAACACCTGCTCGAAAAAGAAAGTAGAGGAAACTAAGAAAAAGTGAGTCATAGATAGATCCGAAGAGATCAATCAACTGAAGCTTAGCATCAAGAGTCTTTCAGTTGATCTAGCAACTTTCACTGAAAGTACGAGAAAAATGAATGATTTGTTAGAAAAGTGTAGACATCCGAGTGATAAAACTGGATTAGGGTTTATTATAAATACGGCTCAACAGAAAAAGAAGTCATTCTTTCAGAAAAAGAAGTTCCAACAATCACTTTTTCATAACAATCTTATCAAATGCATCATTATCATTCTATGCATTTTACTAACCCGAAAGGACCCAAGAAAATTTGGGTACCGAAAAATAAAATAATATCTCCTGCAGATATCCTTCCTTGGAAGAGGCAGCA
>JANZLF010000221.1:16740076-16750887 GCA_026546835.1 Erythroxylum foetidum
TGAGAATATTTGGCCCTGGTAGATTGCTTCCAAGCACTTTTTTCCAAACTATACACTGCGGAAAGAATTGAATCTTGATCTTCTCTTTGTAATAAGCCTATTTTGAATGAATTGCCATATGTAGCTGTAAAATACTCATCATATGAGGTGCATGCTTTAGAGATTAAGATGTTGGGCTTCATGATCATACGGCCGGATCTAATATCCATAGACCCAATGGCTTTAATGAGTCTATCATATTTTTCTTGTATGAAGAGTTGGATCTGGACATATGGCCATTGAACTAGAGTACGATCTAACTTCATACAATTCTATTGTAGCATGTATAGTGGATCATTAGAGGATTCATCATTAGAGGTCGTGACAGAAACAACAAACTTTGTGTCCTTATCTTCATGAGATTGTTCTTCAATCAGATCTTTAAAGTTATTGGAAGAATGAACAAGTAAGATTGATTGCATTTGCTTCAATAACTTGACATCCTTCTTTATTTTGTAAGGACAAGTACGTGCAAAGTGTCCTTGTTGTCCACAAAGAAAACAACGATCAGCTTTCTAGCGATGAGAGGATTTCTTAAAGAATTTAACAATTCTTCTCTTCTTACCATTCATTGTCTCATATGTTTTTTTGAAAGGCTTGTAGCCTTCCATTTGTCTGCAGAATTTTATTCTATGATAGACTTGTTGAAGATGGACTTTCTTCTTATTATGACAATCATAAGTCTTCTATTCTTTGCACTTGATTTGAAGATAAGGCTTCTTGCAAGCCTATTTAAGAATTGGACCACCCTTAAAGATGTTCTTGAATAAGGCATGTTGATTACATAACCTATCAAAAGAGGCTAAAGCAAGCTGGTAGATTTCTCTAAGAGATATATTAGCCATATTTCGTTGTAAAGAAATAATGGTCCTTTGTAACTCTGTTTGTAGTTGATTTGGAAGGGATGATATAAAAGAATATCAAATATTAACATCATTGCAACCATTAAGAAGATAGTACCTTTTTGTTATACGTTAATAATGCTTCTATAAATCGTGCTTGTAAAGTGAACATCATTTTATTGCAAAATATTCCTGACAGATCTACTTATCAATAAGTTAAAAGTCACCAATGAATTCCTTATGAATTATTCCAAGAAGAGCTCCAGCTATAATGACTTGGATATACTGAAGTCTTAGATAGTCGTTAATACTTTGCCACTATTCTCGCAAAGTACTAGTGAAATGAGATGTAAACTCAGACAAAATATTCTATAATGGAGTATTCAGTTGAGTCATTTGTAGATCTATCCATGCATTGAATTCATATAAGTGATCTCTCCATGTCTTTTGGGGTAGATCGTCAAAAGTGAACCAAGGTCCTGAAGTAGGCTTGGTTTGAATAGCTGGTTAAGCAGGTGCTGCCTGTGGTACTGGTTCAGGTCTGAAAGGTTCAATGCTTATAGATTTTGCTTCACTTATTTCTGGTTCAACTTTAGTAGGTTCATACATAGTCATCAAAACTTGAGATAATTCTAATAGATCAACTAGCTTTGCTGAGTAATCAGAAGATGGTTCAAAGATTTATTCAGATGATGACTCAGAGATGGTTGCAGAGACTTCAGATGTTGGGATAGAGGTTTTAGAATAAGCTTTTGTATTATCTGATTGAATAGATGAATCTTCTGCAGCAAGTGTAGGTGCAAGAGTTGCTATGAACTCTATATGAGGTGCTTTGTCCTTCCCATAGATGAGGTCGAATGTTAAACCTTTAGTGGAGAAATAGTAGGTATATTGATCTGTAATGGTTACCCAACTGGTTAACTAGTTCAGGTTTAGTGAACGAAGTTGATGGCTCAGGAACTAGTTCAAACTTTGGCTTTGACTTTAACTTTAACTTCTTAGGTTTAGCTTGAGCTGCCTAAGGATGAATATACTATCTAACCAAAGGATAGTTAAACTTGAAAACCTTTGAATAGTCAACTTCTTCTGGATGCATCAAAGGTCTTCTTCTAGTCGTATGATCATGAAGCCCAACATTTTATCCTCTAAAGCATGGACCTCACATGATGAGTATTTTATAGCTGTAGGTGGCAATTCATTCAAAATAGGGCTTATTACACGAGAAAGATCGGGAGCTGATTCGTTCCACGATATATAGTTTGGATTAAAGTGCTTGGAAGCAATCTACCTGACTCAGATATTCTCATTGGTATGGATGTATATAGTAAAGCCTCAACTTTACAAATTCTACCCACAGGCCTCAAGTATCGATCATTTTTCAGCCCTTATACTGACGTCAAAAATGTGTTTGAACTTTCTCAAGTTCCTACACCATATATAACGTTCTCAAGTTCCTACACCATATATATCACTGCGAGATAAATTGTTAAACTATTATCCTAAATTGTTAGACTATTGTCTAGAATCACATGCACAGTTTTCTCATCTATATCCTCTGTAGAAAAATGCTGACTTTTTCATAAGCCTACCTGAGGATATCAATCCCATGAAAGCCACACATCTAGGGTGAGCCTTGATGATCTAAAGCTTACATGAGATGAGTGTGTTATCCTTCTAAAGCAAGGATTGACTGAGCCCACAAAATCAGATTGGGCTTGCCAGGCGTTTTATATCAACAAACATTCAAAGCAAAAGTATGGAAAAAAGATATTAGTAATTAATTATAAGCCTCTGAATGCATTCCTGCAAGATGACAAGTTTCCTCTTCCAAAGATCAGTACTTAGGTACTACTTCTCAAAGAAGTTGTTATCTTTTCAAAGTTTAATATTAAAGCAATATTTTCGTGATTGAGTATTCATCCAGCTGAGAGATACAAGACTGCATTCTGCATTCCTAATGCACAGTACCAATGGACTATTATGTCATTTGGGCTTAAAGTCACTCCATAACTGTTTCAAAGAATAATGATGAAGATCTATGAGCCTATCCTCTATAGTGCAATCATTTACATCGATGACATTCTCCTATTCTCAAAGTCTCGTGAGGAACATCAGGCCTTACTTCAATAATGCTTGGATCTTACTAAATAATATGGTATTATGCTTTCAACCCGAAAGGCATCATTGGCACCAAAGAGATTGAATTTCTGGGTATGCATTTCAAAGATGGATTCTACCAACCTGGTCCACATATTGCACAAGAGCTATTACACTTTCCTAATGAATATCTCACTGTGAAATAGACACAACAATTCCTATGGATTGTTAATTACATCTGTGAATTCATACCACATGTGGAAACTTATACTTCATGTTTATTCAAGTTACTGAAAAAGAATCCACCATCTTAGACATTGGAACAAACCAAAGTTGTCTAGCGCTCAAAGCACATCTGTCAAGATCCTCCACCTTCAAAAATTCATGACAAAGGATAACACATACTACAGACAGATGCTAATGACAATTATTGGGGTGTTGTGCTTCTAGAAGACATCAATGGCAACCAAAATTATTATGGTCATGCCAATGGCTACTTTTGATCTTCTAAAAGCCATTATCACATCAGTTACAAAGAAATTCTAGCTGTTAAGAGAGGAATTGAAAAGTTTGATTTCCATCTCACATCTTATCATTTTGTCATTGAAATGGATAACACCTCATTCCCTAAGATCCTTGATCAGCCTAAGAAAAATCTTCCCAACAATCAACTGCTTCATTGGCAAGAATGGTTTTCTCGCTATAAATTCTCCATCTACCATATCAAAGGTCACCACAATGCACTTGCTGATTTTCTCTCTCAACCTACTAAACCATTCTTGCTTTTTTCATCTTCTCTCCACCATGTTATTCCTCTTTTTTAGTTAATGGGGTTTCCCAAATTTGCAAAACGTAAAAAAGATTTTCCTCTTCTTTTTTCTACTCCTTCAACAAATGTTGCAGATCTTTTTCCCCTTCTCCATCAGAGTCTCTTTTATTATCATCTCACACTTCTCAAATTTGACATTTTACCTACTCTATGTCTTTTTGATGCTCTTAATCCATATAAACTCATATATCATCTTTATGACACTCTTCATAAACCTACTTTATGGCATCTCTGGGCTTTATCTGCCTTATACGCTTGCTCCATTTCTCTATCACCTATCCATGTTTATCGTCACCTATTTGATCTAACTAATGCTCATTCTCTTTTATGGACTTTTTTGGAATGGTTTCAACTCTTATCCAAATGGCGTATCGACATGTCTCAAATCTTGACTCATCACCATTTATGTGACTCTGCCTTGACTGATCATAAAGCTTATGCTATTTATATCATCCATCATACCTACTGTATGAGTACTTCAGGTCATTTGTGTACTCTCAATCACATTCAGCATTGGAAAACTACCCTTGATTGGTCTACAGAAGGAACACATTAAATGGAAGAATTACATTCTTTCTTAGACCAACTTAATCAATTCCTAAGTCAATCTCTTTCAAATATTTGTACATCCCTTGGTCCGTATTTTATGGATACTGCTCTTCTTGCTCCTATTATTACTCCATCATTTACCCAACAGACATTGGTGACTCCCTCTAATATCATCAATATTCAAGCTAGTGAAGTTCCTTGTCCTACATATCGAAACTCTACAACTTCAAGCACACCATCCAACCCAATCCAAGAGCCCACTTCTATTTCTAGTCTGGGGCTTTCTGCTTGGCAATTCACAAATATCAGCCCTCTTGATAAGGTTATGACATTAACAGAAAAATCCAACTGTGATGATGACCTCATTTGAGCTCACTAAAGACCGACTCGTCTTTTTAGGTGTTTGTTTTTTAGTCTTCTGATGAAACGAGAATCTTTGTGGCCCGCAAATTACTGTACAAGATTCCTTCTTATCATCATACTGATTATTTTTTAAAAAGTTGTTTACTTTTTCAAAATAGCTTTGTTAAAGGTGTAATGATTATACTTTAAAATTACTTTCTTTTAAAGATGTAATAAGTGTATCTCGTGAGTGTTTTACTTTGTTACCCTTGCTTCGCCTATAAAAGCAAGGCTCCTCATTCAATTGTAAGTAGGTTCTTCTTACGTTGAAGATTAGTTTAATGAAGTTTGGTTTGAGTGTTTTCTATTCTCTCTAAGTTCTCTTTCTCCTGAAAACTTAAATCTTGAGTGATGTTACTATCTGTCTTGGTAAAGAGACAAGTATGCTCTACACTCGTCTCTTCTATATCAAAAAGTCTAAGACAGTCTGTGACTACTTTTAAAACAATTCTACTATGAGATTAGAGTTTAACGGGAAAAAGAGTGTAGATATTGTTGCGGCTATTATTTCAAAAGGGGAAAGAGAGCTTTGCAAAGTGTAAGGTTTCTAAGAAGAAAGCTGAGAGTTGTGTACTCGTGGAGAGAAGGGCTTTGTTGTTTTGGTCATCATACCTGCAACTTACCAATAGTCACAAGGTTTTCATGTTGATCCACAACAGTCTACCAGACAACCCAATAGCCTGCAATCCGACTTTGGTTAGTCTATAGTCTTCTCAAAGGTGTTATTTTAACTGTTTAATTGATTTGGCATGTTAAACATTCACAAGGTCTTTTAGGGGGCTCAGTGGTATAAGAGCCACCAAGTTTTGGTTTAGATCGCCTCACGTCACGAATTCAAATCCCAATCATGCAATTTGGAAATGAGACTCGTAGGCCATTATGATTAATGAATCAAAGCTGACGCAGTGGAAATTGTGGTGATTGTTTAAGTGATTTGATATGCTAACCCTTCAAAAGGCCTTTTAAGGGGCTCAGATATTGCAGCAGGTAACCAAATTTGTTTGGTCATGTACTTGCATATAAAGTAGTGTGACGTCCATAAAAATGCCAAATTTTGTCAAGGTATCCATTCCCGCTTACCTAATTTGAATAAAGTTTAGCTCTTATGAAAAAGTTGGCTACTTTAGCAAGTTTCAGTATCGACTCGTCTGCATAGAAGTGGCATTATCCTTGTAATCTTTTGTTTTTCCTGAGAAAGAGCATCATTTTTTTTTTTACTTTTAAAAACTGCATTTAATCAAACTCTTTAAAGTTAAATGCTAAACTATTAATGTAAGCTAATCAAAATTGTTAATTTTTTTTTGGCAGACGAACTTTTAAATCACTTTCCTAAAATAGTTAGCGAATTTTGTCTAGCCTTCTGAATAAATTTCTACACGCCAAAATAAGGGAAGAATGAAAAAGGTTCTTAAAAGAGTTTTTCAGTTGTAGTTTATAATTTATTATTTTTATTGGGACAATATGCGTAAAGAAATAATTGTTGAAATTATGGCGTCTACGAGGACTATTTCAAAGAGAAATCCACAAAAAATGAAGGTTATGATCAATAATATGTGAACAGAGGTCCTTCGACTCTTTTATACAGCAGCTCGTAGTGGGTGCTCTGCTCGTAAGAGTTCATAAACTAGGAGCCTAGTGCTGAACATAGTACTGTGAAGGAACAATACTTGTACACACATATGAAACGGCCTAACAATTTGATTAACCAAAAATGCATGATAGTCATTCGTCAAATTTTCTCAATCCTCACTTTTCTTCTTTTTCTTCTTTTCTTTCTTCTTGCTTGGCAATTCTGTTTCTTCTCCATCTTCTTCCACACGTTTTCGTTTCTTCTTCTTATCAACTGCTTCAATGTTCTCACTATCATTTTGCATCTTGTCAGACTCAGCTTTCTGTTTCTTCTTCTTCTTTTCCTTCTTTAAGGCACCTTCACCTTCTGCTTGGGGAATGTCATTTGCATCATTAGTTGAAGTAGTCTCACCCGCACAAATTTTCTTTTTTTTCTTCTTCTCTTTCGTTTCAACTATAACCGGTGCCTCCTCCACATGTTTTTCAGTCTTTGGGGTCATTTCATGCTCGCTTCCAGCATTGGAGAATGTTATTTGTCCGATAACGGAATCAGCAGAAGGATTATAGGTCTAAAACACAGAAAGAGAGTCAATATTCAACCGAACAAAAGAGACAGAAACAAAGAACTTTTAAGCTAAATGGAAGAGCGACCTTTCCAGCAGTTAGCAATGCCCCTGCACTCTTCTTTCGGTTTTTGTCATATGCTTCTATCTTAGGTTTGCCTTTCACTGATCCAGCAGATCGGCCCAATTCTCTCCCTTCAAGGTTTCTTAAACGTGCCTCAAGCTAAAAATACAATGTGCATGTCGATTACATTCCAGGAAACAAAAAGCTTATAAATTGTAATGTGAAGACTTCACAAAAAGTACCTTTAACCGGTTCTCCACTCCCATGGTGTTATCCTCACCGTCTCCGAGAGCATCACACCGAATTGCCAATGCAGCTTTTGCAGCAAGTGAACGAGAAATTTTTCCCTTCATCTTCGGGGCTGCCTGTCCAACTAATGATGCATGGTAAAGAAGCCCATATTTTGGTGTTGCATGCTTTGTCTTCAGCGCTCTGAAGAGTGCTTTCTCTGCACCAAGAATTTGAACTGTGCTCCCAGGCTGCTTTGCTAGATTCAATAGACTACCACCATGTGCAATAAGACGAGCACCAACCAGCTCTCCAACAAGAGCAGTCAAATTTGGCGCAACAGTGTTCATTCGACTCTTTAAGTAATCATATAGTTGAGCTCTGTACTCAGAGAGTGACAGAACCTGGTCACAAAGTTCTCGAATGTTACTCAAGTCAACATCACTAACTTCAGTTCCCATGGATATCATAGCTGCCTCCTTCAGTTCAGTTTCAACTTCTTCTGGTAGTATCTATGGCATATCAAGTAATAAGTGAGAATTCTTTATTTAAGCAAAATTTTCTTCATGCAGAAGTGACTAACGGCTACTGGGTTAATGGGCTAAAGATGATGAACCATGTTATCCAAGTGTGGCAAACAAGGCAATCATATAATGCTAAACAAAAAATATATACAAGGAAAACAAGGTGAGTCTGTAGGCACAAGCCTGTTATTAATCTATGTAAATCAAAGAATGAGAATGATATCTAAACTCAACCTCAGAGAAGTCAAGCTTGGCAGCATTATCACGGCTCCCCATCAGTTTAACTGTTTTCGCATAAAGGATGTTGTCCTGTACAATCTTGGCAAGCTCAGGAAAATGCCAACCATACCATTCTCTCACCCTCATTGCATATGTATTGAGCTCTTTATCAAGATCATCAAGTAAGCCTATAGCTTGGATGATCATTGTATCAACCTTTAATAGAATAAGAAACAGGATCCCAATAGAATTCAGAAAACCTTAAAATCAAAGACATTAACATCAAACAGTGTAAAATTTTAATGGAATCATATAATAGTAGATAAAGAGGTTAAACTAATGTAAAAGGCACGCATAACTATGGGGTACCTTATCAGGACTAAACTTCAACTTGTATCTAGACAAGCTATGAGATAAACCCAAGCTCATTGGAGCCAAATCTTGAGAAGGTAGGCCAGAAATGAGCTCGGTCAACTGACTTCTCAGGCCTCTCATCAATTCCATAACAGCATTGTTGTGAACACAATCTATTTTCTGTAAGGCAACATTGCAAATTCAATGAAATAAATTTAGAAGCCACTTCAGGATGACCATTTGAGAATGCAATACAAGCAATTACTGTACCAATTTATCTTTGATTGCATTTCCGAGTTTTGAATCTGACACAGCCAATTGCTCCCCGTCACAGTGAGCACGCAAGAATTTACGCAGACCTTTGCTAGGTGTGCTATCAATTAGTTTGGTTACTGCCTCCAAAGCCTCTGACGTGTTCTCAAACTTGTTAAAAGCTTTTAACTTCACCAGCTGCACTGACAGAGTATTGAATCAAAACAAGTGCCTGTTTTGTAATGATAATAAACTCACTTTTCTTTCTAATTCTAAGTTTCACACAAAAGAAAGAAAAGGAGAGAGAGAGACAGAGAGGAGACCTTTCTTGCTGAATCTACATTTGAAAATTCTTTCCACAGGTCCTGCAACATAAGAGCAAACCCTCAGAAAAACAATGAACCAAAAACTAAATTTGAAGAAGCTGGAGCTTCATCCTCTTTCAACGTCAAACAGAGTAACGTTGAAACAGATAAGAAGTCCATATCACATACTGCCAATAATCTTCTCCAGTCCAACATAATCAGTCCCATTAAACAAGAACCAACTTCTTCAGGCCCAAGAAGTCAGCACAACATGAGTTACAGCACAAGATACACGCACTCGTATCCATCCGACCAATGATAACCCCATCAAACAAACAGAAGTAAAGAAAATACCTCAACTTTAGACAACTTCCCTTCGTCCAACACTTTAAATAGCGCAAAACCCGCAGGTGTCTCAAACAAAACAAGCATCTTTACACCACAGCTGCAATAGAGCAACAAAACCAAAAGAATCTATCACCATTCAATTACATGAGAAGAATACCAGCGATAGCTCTTAACCACCATGTACATGTATCACAAAAGTTTTGAGAAAGAAACTTTCATCTTACCTATTCCAACACTAAGAGGTAGAGAATATTTTAGTGTCTAGGAGTTCTGTATTTATCCTGTCTTATAGAGTGTTTCCAGGTAGGGTTTTGTGCAAGGGCTTAAGAAAGGAGGAAGGCAAAACCCTTGGGTCGGGTACATTTTACGGTCGGGTCAGCTATGAATAGAACCATCATAACTTAAAAAAAAAAAAAGAAATAGTCCCAATTCTATTTGACTGTTCAAGTAGTTGAAAATTTTACTTCCCAAAGGATGGAAAACAACTAAGAAGCATGTCAAATGTTTTGATTTTCTGTATTCCTGTTTTTAAGTCAAGTAAAAAAGATCAAAAGACTTATTCAGTTAAATTTTTTCATACAAGATGATGGATTTGTTAACATTTACTAATATATACTTAAAATAAAATAAATTATATATTTAATTCATAAATAATTAAATATATTTTTAAGATAAAAATAATAATCATTGTAAATTATAAGTGAAAGTGACTAAAAGCATAAAAAAATACGCATTCTTATGTTTGTTTACTTATTGTTAGATAAAAAAGCGTCAATAAGTTTTTATAGTTCTTAATTAGACGACTCAACCTGACCGCAGACTCAGGTGGCCCATAGCCTGACCCATCTTATATTTTAACAAAAATGTTTAAAACGATATCTTTTTGATAAAACGACATCACTTTTGAAGTAAAAATCGGGCCAAGAATTGGGCAAAAATTTGGCATGCCTATTCTTAATATGTTAACTAATTTTAAAATATATTAATACATTTTTTAAATTTCTTATTAAACTGTGTTTAAATAAGCACCATTTTGTAGATATATATTAATGCTAAAGTTAGTTTATAATTCTTATTTGAATTTTTATAAAATGAAATGTAAATTCATAATATTAACTTTTGTTATTTGACATATTCGATAATATAAATATTATAGAGAAAATTAATCTTAATTATGGCTCACGAGCAACAGCTCTAACTACAAAGTTTAGAGTTGTAACATTTTAATTCCTAGTTCATTTATTGAGTCACTATTCTATAATAAAATTTAAAATATCAAAACTAGTTAATACATATTAACACAAGTTAACAATATAATAAAAGAACAATAGTTTTCTTTAAATTTCATATCAAAACAAGTGAATTACCTATATTAAAATAATCCAAAAAGCAGAAGGATCTATATAAAATATACAGTGTAACACAATCTTTTCTTATGTTTCAATTGTTTTAATGAACTCTTCACTTAAAAATAAATTAATTACTAAATAAGAACAATAAAATATATAAATAAAGATAAAATTATTCCCATCAATGATAATAGACATGTATGTTAAGTCAAAATGACTTTACATAAATATGATTTTGATGTATAACAAAAAGAGATCAAATACAAAGAAAAACAAAA
>JANZLF010000221.1:16785669-16795863 GCA_026546835.1 Erythroxylum foetidum
CAACTACAAATCTTTCCTTTAACCAAATCTAACACATCTAAACAATAGATCAGGTCTTATAACGCATTTCTAACCCATTCTCAACTTCAAATCGACCACAAACGCATTAACCCAACGATTTCTAACGATTTTAACCCTAAAACCCTAAAACCTTCGATTCTCACAGATTCAACATTTTCTAAGTTTAAAACCAACCAAAACAAGTTTAAAGGAAGCTAAACTTACCAAACGTTGCTTCGAATCGTCGGAAAACTCGTGAAATCGCCAACTCTCTTTTCTTCTTCTCTTCTCCCTCGACGGCGCCTCTTCTCTTCCTCTTTTCTTTTTCTTTTCTCTTCTTTCTTTCTTTTATCTTCTTCTAAATCCTACTTAATTGTGCAATGTCCATTTTGCCCTTTCATATAAGCCTTAAGTCTTAAATCTTAAGTGCCATGACCAAAATGCCCTTATTCATTCTTACCACTTTTAATACAACCAAACCATAGAATAAATTCTTCTAGCATTTATTTCACAAGTAGATCCAAAATTTGATCCATCAAACCTCATAATTTATTTAGATCATGCTTAATGACATCATAAAAAAAATTCGGGGCCTAACAACAAATCAGGTCTTAATCCTCAAATTCTTATGGTGGATCTTGCTTGACAAATGTTCATTTTAGATTAGACGACTCCACTCATACTTCTTCAAGAAACATGTATCTGGCAAATTACCAAGCACATCTCACATTCATTTTTCCTGAGTCAACTACTCACTTTGAGAGACATGAATGGTTCAAACTAACGTTACAAGCAGAGTTAGAAATGGTAGATTAACATCATTATGGTATGATAATTGATCGGGGCATAGAGCACTAATCACTATAGGACACCCCGATTCGTCTTTGTTTCTTCATATACATATGGATTCAATGATCCAAGATAACTCTTGGTTTCTTCCACAATAGTTGATACATTTACAACCATCTTACCTGCTTAACCCCAATTCTATTGATACTTTCTGTTGGAAAGGACATGCAATCCATACCCTTTCCATCAAAACAACCAAAGAAATACAACGACGGAGATAGGCTATCGCTGATTGGCACAACATCATCTAGAATATTGCATTAATGCCTCAACTTTCCTTTATTCTTTGGATGGTAATCCAAAACAAACTCCTCACTGCTTATCATCTACAATGCCTGCCCATTGATCAACGTGAGTAGAACAAGTTAAAACACAGGACCATCTTTTCTTTACATGCTTTGTCAATCACATAATTTACTAGAATATCCAGCAAAAGTACCTATGGAATGATTTGAGGAACTCCATCACTGACATCTTTTAACACTTACTAGCACTATCCACCAGACGACCACCAAATCAGTGCATACATATTCTAGCATTGGGTCTTGCTGTATACTCACTATGGTAAGAAAAAAATCATATGCTTTACATGTTAAAGCATAACATTAGAAGTCTTTCAATCAAACATCATCAGAGAGCTACATGAGCTGATTTTGAAGAAGCTACATTTGAAATGCATTACTTGCATCCTAGTATCCCTTAAAATCTGATTGCTTAATACGTGGTTATTCTCCTATTATAACTTTCTCTTTTTTTATCTTCCTTTTTACATGACCTTGTAAGAATAGTAATTGGGTAATCCCCTCTCATTTTGATTGTTTTTGTTGTAAATATCATGACCTTGTAAGAATAGTAATTGGGTAACCCCCTCTCATCTCTTTTTAATATCTATTATCAATACCATTTTTTATTTTTTTAAAAACTGTTAGGATATATTATATATACCTTCTTTTTAGTTTTGACATCTTAATTGCACATATAAGATATAAATTATAGTAGGGTTAAAAAATAAGAGGTTGTAGTTGTGAAAGAATTCTAAATTACATTGGAGTTTATTATTATGTTGATATTGAAATTGATTTACTATTGAACATGTTGGAAATTACTCCTGGATTTGCGGGTTTTATGGATTGATGAAACTAAAAGGATGAGGTTGTTACATGTTTGAATTATAACGGTGGTTGCATGGTTAATGTGTGACTCTATTAAAGTGGGACTCTCATCATGTGAGGGATTTGTGCACATCTTGAAACTACAATTGAAGTTAATCTTTCAAGTGTGAGTGTGGCATACAGTGTATGTGCGTTAATTGTCAAGAAAACAAAGACTACGGTGGTGTGAGAGTTGAACAACGTGTATTGACAAAGATATATGCCACGGTGAAGAGAGTCACAATGTAATGGGTTAGTGATAGCTACAGTGAAGTGAGTTAGAGTGTTATTTTTCAAGACGTCTTCATCTGGAGTTGTGAGATGTTTTTGTGAGAAAAACACTGTGGGTCTTCATCTATTGTCTATACTTCCATATGGTTTAATTGATGCTGTCAAAGTTGGGATGGATCGTTTCAATTGAAGGATTATTTCAAGAAGATGAAAACATAGGGAAGTCTTTCTTTTATCTAAAATATATTTTCGTTCAGTTCTTAATTGATTAAGTACTTGAGTTATTTTTATTAATTGTTCTTTAAGTGAAAGTAGTTAGAAAAATCCTCCGACAAGGTTAACATGAGTCAGTTGTGTTATCGGGTGTAAAAAAAATGAGGTTGGGAGATAGTTACAAAGATTCAACGGTGTTGCTTTAATGTGATGTTGTGTAAATTTATTGCACTTTATTTAAAGTATTAAACTTGGTGAGGGCCTTGTAGACGTAGACAAGATATGTCGAACTAAGTTACCAAATTTTTGGTATTTTTATTATGTTTTTTTAATTGTTTTTATTTTTGTTTGTGCTAGAGAAATTTAAGAAAATTTGGAAAGTTTGCGAAACAATTAACACTTTCAATTTTTTAATTAGTATCAAAAAAAGGTCACCAATTCAGAACTTGGTAGCAAGTTAGTGCAGATCCTAGTTTTGCGAACATGGCTAGAGAGGGTACATCAATCACTAGACCACCACTATTGGATGGATCTAACTACCCTGCATGGAAATCACGGTTGAAAGTTTTCACCCAAGCTCAAGGCACGAAAGTTTGGCATTCGATCGTACATAGGTGGACACATCTAATAATCACTGATGATAAAGGAGAGGCAGTTCAAAAAGATCTATCTAAATGGACAAGACCTGAAGAAGAAAGTGCATTTAGAAATTCACAAGTAATGTAAGTAATATTTAATGTTGTTGATGAGAGACACTTCTCAATGATATTAGACTGTGAATCAGTTAAAGAAGTGTGAGACGCTTTGCAAACTATTCATGAAGGGTCAAAATCTATGATAGCATCAAAACTACAGATGTTAGCTATACAGTTTGAAGAGCTGAAGATGGATGAGAATGAGACTATTGGAGACTTTCATGAAAATTTGCGAGATATAGCGAATCTGGCACATCAATTGCGGAAAAATATTCCAACATGAAATTAGTCAAGAAAATGATGAGATCACTACCTCCAAGATTTATTCCAATACTTGCAGCAATAAAGGAGGCCCTTGACATTGATAATATGTCATTGTAAAAAGTTATTGAAATCTTTACAAACTTCAAAATGAATCTTTTAAGAGGTAAGCAAAAAAGAAGCAAAGGATTGGCACTACAAGTGAAAACTGAAAAGGTGTAAATGATGCGGAAGACAAATCAGATGAAAACGAAGACTTGGTACTAATCATACAAAATTTTGGTACATGGCTGAAAAGAATGAAAAATGATAGACTCGACTTTAGACAATATGGTGGAAGTTCATCAAGTAACACTGTAAAACATTAAATCAAAGGACAAAAGGGTGAAAAGAAGGCAAGGAGAATCCAATATCATGAATGTCAAGGTTTCGAACACATTCAATTTGAATGTGCTAATACTTTGAAGAAGATAAAAGGAAAATCCTTTATGAGCACCTAGAGTGAGGATGATTCCAGGAGTGAATATGGTAGTGAAGAAGAAATAGCTAATGGTGTTACATTGGTTGCCTTATATAGCAAAAGTCCAGTTACTTGCTTAACAATAACTGAGAAGGAAGTAACTGAAATTGGAAAAGAGGAAAATTAAATTTTGAAAATAACTCTTCTTAAGACCTAATATCAAATCATGACAACGATGGAAGTGGCTTAGATGATAGAAAAGGGAATATTTACAAGGATTACAAAGCTATTTTTGAAAAATGGGTCAAAACACATAGAAAGAATGAAAGATTGAGGGAAGAGAATCTCTCCATGAAGAACACCATACAAGAGTTAGAAAAGAAATTGACGTTAACATTAGATGAGCTAGAAAAGAAATTGACGTTAACATTAGATGAGTTTGGTGAAGCTAGAATGAAATTGGTAAGTACTAAAAAGGGATTGAGAATGTTGAATGGAAGCACAAAAAAACTAGATAAGTTGATAGAAATTGGTAAGGCTAAAGGGAATCTTGAAGGCATCAGCTATAAGGGTGAATGCTCTAAAGTGAATAAAGAGAAAAAAGTTATGTCCAGATCAGTTCAAAAGGTAGAAGCATCAAAAAAGAATTGAAGATTTATACCCACATGTCATTTTTGTGGATTCATTAGACATATAAGGCTAAGATGTTATCAGTTACCACAGCTGTTGTTTCAAAGACGACAAAGTTGAAAAAGTACACGTCCTTTGCAAAAATTTCAACATCAACTTTCAGTACCAAAATCTACTTGGGTAGAAAGGAGTGAATTGCAAGCTCTTGTAGTTCAAACAAAAATGAAGGAAACTTTGTAACATGGTTGGTACTTTGATAGTAGATGCTCACACCACATGATAGGGGAAAAGACTTACTTAACTGATTATCAGAATTGTATGGATCGTCATTTGACCTTCAGAGATGGAAAGAAAGCTTCGATGATCAATAGAGAAACACTATGTGCAAATGGTTTGCCTCCTCTCAAGATGTGCTCCATATAAATGGATTAAAAGAAAATTTGGTAAGTATAAGCCAACTTTGTTATGATGGTTTATTAGTTAAATTTACAAGTGATGAATACAATGTACTAACTGAACAAGGAGAATGTATTGTGAGCAGCAAGCAATTAGCCAATAATTGCTACATGTTACAAGACATGACTACTTATAAGTCAGCTGCTTACGATAATGACATTGGTTTATGGCATCAAATGCTTAGGAACATAAATTTTGATCTCATCAGTAAATTGACAAAATTGGAGGCTGTGAAGGGTGTAGCCAAAATGAACAAAGAAGAAAAATCAATTTGCAGTGTGTGTTAAATGGGAAAATAGTAAAGAGTGCCACATAAAAAGGTTTGACATGTTACCTCATCTCGTATACTTGAATTAATTCACACGGATTTGGTCGGTACAACATAACATGATAACATTAGTGGAATGAGATATTTTATAACTTATGTTGATGATTATTTGAGATATATTTCGGTATCATTTTTTAAAGAAAAATTAGATGCTTTCAAGGCTTTTAGAAGCCCATGTGTGCAAGTCATGAATTTGAAAATTTTGACGATATTGAGAATTCGATTGGATCACGGGAGAGAATTTAAGAATACAAGCTTTAATATTTTTTTTGGTAAGTATGGTATCATACAAGAATTTTTAACACCCAAAACTCCACAACAAAATGGAGTTGTCGAAAGGAAAAATAGAACACTTCAAGAAATAGCTAGATCTATATTGAATGGAAGTAAATTGTCTATTCAATTGAGCCGAAGTGTTTAACACAGCATGTCATGTGTAACATAGCGTATCTTCGAAGCTTTTTAAACAAGACATCCTATGCACTTTGGAAGGGGAAAAACCATATGTAGGTTACTTTCATATTTTCAAAAGTAGGTGTTATATTCTTAGAGACCGGGAGCAATTTGGAAAATTTGAGAGCAAAAGTGATTAAGGAATTTTCATTGGCTATTCAACTCATAGTAAAGTTTACCGAGTGTACAATCAAAGAACCAAGAAAGTGTTAAAATCTATAAATGTTGCGATAGGTGATGTATCTTTGTTGAACGGTCAAGTGGCAGAAGAAAAACAATATAACCGACCATCCGACCAACTTAAAAAAGCAACGAGACAAGATTGAAGAAATGTCCAAATCTGCAGTTATTTGCTACTGAGGAAGTATCTGCGCAAACTAAAGAACCTTCAATTACTTCAGATGATGACTTAACTAAAACAATGGGAGTAAAACGTATACTTTTAAATACTCAAAACTCAAGAGAAGCTGAGTTGAACCAAGATTCTCCATCATGAATCCGAAGAAATGATTTAGTAGAAAATGTCATTGGAGATGTTAGCGAAAGAAGAAAAACAAGAGAAAGAAAAAAAAGTTGATTATCAAAAACTTACAGGCTACTTATGTTACACATCTTCACTTGAGTCAAAGAACGTTAAAGAAGCACTACAAGATGAGTTCTAAACAGTAGCTATGCAAGATGAATTGATTCAGTTTGCACGGAATGATGTATGGGAATTAGTGCTAAGACCATATTGGATACTAATGTAATTAGAACAAAATGGGTGTTTTAGAATAAAATAGATGAATAGGGTAATGTCACCAGAACTAAAGCAAGGTCAGTAGCTCAAGGATACTCTCAGGTGGAAGGAATCAACTTTGAAGAAACTTTTACACTGGTGGCAAGACTTGAATCTATCAGACTATTATTGGGCATAGCATGTGTAAAAGGGTTTAAGCTATATCAAATGGATGTAAAGAGTGCCTTTTTTTAATGGATTTATACAGGAAGAAGTGTATGTCGAGCAGTCGAAAGGATTTATTGACTCAATCCATGCAGATCATGTCTATAAGTCAAACAAAGCTCTTTATGGCTTCAAACAAACACCAAGGGCTTCATACGAAAGGCTCACACATTATCTTATCAAGCAAGGATATAAATGAGGTAGCGTTGACAAAACTTTGTTTATTAAAAATTTTAAATCTGATTTTGTGTTGCTCAGATCTACATTGATGATATTGTGTTTAGTGCTACACATCAAAAGATGGTAGATGACTTTGTAAAGTTAATGACATCTGAATTTGAAATGATTATGGTAAGTGAGCTAAATTTCTTTTTGGGTTTGCAAGTTAAGCAAGTGAAGAATGAAATTTTTATATCGCAAACCAAATATGCCAACAACATAATAAAGAAGTTCAGTCTTGAGAATGCCAGATATGCAAGAACACCTATGAGCATCTCAACGAAACTAAATAGAGATGAGAATTGGAAAAACATTGATGACAGTTTATATCACAACATGATTGGCAATTTATTATACTTAACTACAAGTAGGCCAGATATTTGTTGTATGTGCTCGCTATCAAGCCAACCCGAAATAAACACATCTAATGACGGTCAAGAGGATTATCAGGTATGCAAATGGAACATCTGATTTGGGATATGGTATACATCATATTCGGCATCTTATCTTGTTGGATATAGTGATGCAGATTGTGCTGGAGACTTAGACGATCGCAAAAGCACTTCAGGAGGGTGTTTCTTCTTAGGAAACAATTTGATCTCTTTGCATAGCAAGAAGCAGAACTCAATTTCACTATCAACTACTGAGGCAAAATACATAGTTGCAGGTAGTTTTTTTCACAACTTCTTTGGATAAAACAAATATGAGAAGATTGTTGGATTGATCAAAGAGTGTTGACTATCTTATGCAATAACAAGAGTGTCATAAACATCTCTAAAAATCCAGTTCATCATCTAAGAATGAAACATATTGATCTCAGGTATCACTTCATTTGATAGCTTGTGGAAAACAAAAAAAATCATCTTATCACATGTATTTACAAAAAAGCAGTTGGTGGATATCTGCACGAAATCTCATAATGTAGTAAAGTTTGAACTTTTCAGAGGGGCTTTGGGACTCTGTGCCCTACATTATTAATGTATTTTTTTCAAAAAAGAAAAAGAAAATATTACTATTAAAATAAGGTTTCTTTCATCCGAGGGATTCAAAATCCCTAATTATTTTTAACGTCTCCTTATACTACTGTCCTCTCTACACATATCGCCCCTATCTCTGCTTATTCAATCCAGCATTTCTGTAGCTGCTCCATTCACCAAGACCTGCCTCCGTCTCTTCAGCTCATCTGTCCATCACTACTACTGTTTCACGCTAGATAACCACGCCACATCGGTGGTACTCCAGCCCTCTTCATCTTCGACTTTCTCAATCACGACATATCCTATAGCTTCAACCTTAGCTGTGATGGCATCTTTCTCTTCATGGGCGTCAACTTATGGTGGATTTCTAGACACACTATCACTGTATTTTCATCTTCAACTTTGTAGATATCGGCTTATATGGTGGATCTCATTCAACATTTTCACTATAGTGTCATCTCCTATCTCAAGATTTGGACCTGACACTGGTTTATATTTTTCTTCACTGTAGAGTAAGACCTATTTTGGTAGTGTTCCCTTTCTCTTCAGATTGTTTCAGCTTGATTGTGGTTGGAATCTACTAGTTTGTAGCTAAAATTTGAATGCTTGATTGTGGTTGGACTTTGACTGATTGTGATTGGAACCTATTGATTTGTGGTCAGAATTTGAATGTTTGATTGTGGTTGGTCTTTGATTGATTGTGGTTGGAATTTACTTGGTTGTGGTCAATAACTATAGGAAAGAATAAGAAGAAGGTTTTATCTTTAGTTTTTGACAAAAAGCGGTTGCCCCAACATGACGCTCAAGTCAATTACTGTTGAATTCGACACTCGGTAGGAGTCTCACCTGGGCTGGATCCTCTTCAGCAACTCCTATTGACATTGCCAACACTGCCTCCATTCAGGATACAGTAGATCTGGATTATAATGTTACACATGTCATATTATCTATGGTTGAAGAATCTGCTTAGGATTCTGATGTAACTCCTGCAACATCTGCTCCACCAACAATGCCTCTTACGACTCCTGTGAAGTGTACAAAGATGAACTGTCGAAAAATAGTCACCCACCTCATCGTCATTCTTTTGTCCGTCTGATAGTGGATGATTCCATTTCCTTCAAGTTTTATTCTAGGGGAGCTGAACAAAAATGGATGACTCTAAATGATGTTGGGTTTGTTTTTGATCGTCCATTCAACTTAGACGAATTTCAACAACATGGTTTGGACTCTTTACTATCATAACACTCTTTTATTGCAAGCTTCACTACTTCTGAAGTATTATGACATTGATCTAGTAAAGAAATTCTATTGCATCTTATCCTGTGACATTTTAAATGCGGATGCTATGACTTATGGCGTATGTGAGGTCAGGTAGCCCAATTTAATGCTGATCATTTAAATTTATTTATGGCGTTTGATAATTTGATCAATGATCTTCTTTATAATGATGATTGGACTGTGTCAAACGATTGGATTGCTATAGTATTAACTAGAAGTAAATTGACTGCATGGCCATCTAGTTCTATTTTTCGCTCTTCTATGTTGACTCAAAAATATTCCGTGCTTTTTAAATTGATTGTGGCCAACTAGATGCCGAGCACACACGTTATTTCTATTTACTTGGCATAGGCCAAATTGGTTTATACAATTGGTACTGGAGTGAGATTCAATCTTGGTCGTTTCAGCATTGAAGCAAAATTGGCTATTGAGAGTAAGTCACATTCTCTATTATGTTTTCCATGCTTGATCTCACAGTTTTTATATGCCAATGAAGTTCCTAGGATTGGGTCAAGCATGCTTGAGTTGGTGGCATTGATGAATATATCTCCCCGGATTTTTTGACAACCACGAAGGGTGGAATTGTCATATATCACTTCGGGTCCCTCGGATGCCACAGGGACAACTTCTGTTAATCCACATGCAGCTCTCTTTGCTGAAATTGAATGGATTGAAGGCGTCATTCAAGTAGCTACTAATGCTCTTCGCAATTTAAAGCAGTGAGTTCTTTGCTTTCCCGGCGCTTCTTGATTTTGTTTTTGTGGTGTGTATTATCTCAAAGGGGGAGAATAATTAAGATAAGACTTGTCTACTGTTGCAGTTGTATTTTTTTCTTCTCTCTGTGTTTTGTTGATTGAAGTTGACTTATGATTGTGTAATTGAATATTACACTGAGGGAGCGCATTGTGAATTCCATATTTATATGTCCAATTATGATTATTTATGTAAAGTTCAAGAGTTACGACAAAAAGGCCAAAAAGGAGAAGATTGTTATATATATATATATATATATATATATATATACATCTTAATTGGACATATAAGATATGA
>JANZLF010000221.1:16802571-16815198 GCA_026546835.1 Erythroxylum foetidum
AGATTCAAGAAACAAGATTCAAGAAGCAAGAATCAAGAAGCAGTTGCAGACGAAGGCTATAAATATAAGTCGAAGTCAAAGATTGCAAAGTTAGCAAGAGCAAATAGAGAAAGTGCGCAAAAATTGTGTAAATTGTTTTACGTTTGAAAAAAAAGTTGTCCTTGAGACAGTGGTGCAAATTAGCTGAAAGCTAATTTTACTGTAACAAGTTTCGATTACTTTTGTAAAAAGTAGTACAGATAGCCTGCAGAGGCTAAGTGTGAAAAAATACTAAGTGTAGAGACCTAAAGAGGCTCGAGAAAGAATACTTGTAAAGTTGAAGAGATAGTGAAATCTCAGAAAGACTTCTGAGGACTAGACGTAGCCCACAGTTTGGGGTGAACCAGGATAAATCGCTGTGTCAAATCCTTTCTAACTCTATCTCTCTTTTAAGTTCAAAGTTTTTGTTATTACATAAATTCTGAATCAAGTTTTTAAAAGTATTGATTAATTCGAGTTTACCGAAGTTTTGTAAAAGAATTTGTTTCTTAACAAAACAGTTTAGAAAAAGAGTTCAAAAGGGGGAATACACAATTCAACCCCCCTTCTTGTGTATTCGTTATCGTTTTTATAAGCATTGTACTAACGTGTGACTTACTTCACTTATTACACTTCAATTGAAAATTTTCATTCATGTTTTTCATGTTTTTAATGTTTTGGGTTTCTAATCTAAACTTTTTAGATTTCAAGTTTATGATACGAACTCAATAACAATCAAACAATTTAATCAAATCATATAATTAAAATTAGTTCTAATACTACTGTTCAAAAATTAAAGGGATTTGATCTCGCACGTAGTGGAACAATTATATTTTTTTTTGTATTTTGCTTCCCAAAAACTAAGATCACTTTAACATTTATAAAATTATTAATATAAATCATAATAAAACATGAATCCTAATTAATACTTGATTATGAAGTTTGATCATTTTCTTATCATATTTTTCTAATCATTTCTGAAATTGATCCATCTTGACCACACAAGTATCAAACCTCTAATAGTATCCACAAAACAAGTTGAGAGAACAATTGTAGAAGAGTTATGTAAGAAGTGCTAGTTTTCTTCAAACTTAAGCCTATTTATAATATATTTTCGACATTTTAGTAATTAAATTGAAATTAAATTTTAATTTCAATTAAACTTTAGTTAAAATTATAAATAATTTAAATTAAATACCGATATGCCCTAATAAGATCCAATATCTCATATTGATCCTTGTTGAATAAATATCTCATATTTAATTATAAATTTCTCAAAGTTAACATTCAAGTCTAACTTAATTAAAATATCTTTTCTCTCTTCAATTTGTTTTTTATGTGTGACTCATTAGGTTTTCGAATATATTGGCAACTAATACAAATTATAATCCTCAATCATATTTAGAATATGATTAGATAGGTTGAACTCTTTCGGCACTAATTTTAAATCTTCAATGACAAAAAAGGCAGTTGTATGGCATTAATTTTAATCAAGAAAAAGGCATAACACAGGAATTCCTAATGGTAAGTAGAGGTTCAAAATCTTTCGCTAGAAAAATATTTGAGGATTTGATGTCCCTACGAGTTGTCCTTTTTTTACATGCCTTTTGTGCAGGTAATGAAAGCCCTCTGGCAGTTCCAATGGCAATCTTGCACCTGACTTTCCACTCCATTACTGGCAGTTTCTCATCTACGAGACATCAATTTATGAGCCTATAATAATGCCACTAAAGAAAAGGCATAACATAGAAAGGAAGCTGCTGCTCTTGGTGTAGTTCGTAGAACATATATATGTCTAGAGTGAGTATCATGAAGAAGGGATGCAACAGAGCCTGTAGTGGAAATTTTGAAAATGAGGTCAATGCCATTTTCAACGCAGAAGCCAACAAGCGGTAACACATTCGTATTAGACTCGACCAATTCTCCCAAGCTTTGTCGTCAAGAACTCTCTCTTTCGTCTCAGCACGAGAAGGTTTTGTGAGCCCCTTCACTGCCCATCTCCTCTTGGATTACTTGACGTTCCCTTCTACACTTTCTGCGTATGTGTCTTACTTTTTCCCAGTTACTTGATTCAATGCTGTTGACAGAAGAGGAACGATTGGACTAGTTATCGCCTATTTGTGGGATTTCTTACTTGAAAAAGGTTAAAGAAATTGATTGAGAAATGGGCTCAAAAAGCTTGGAGGAGCTCCAATGGGCTTTGTTATGTAGGGCAGTGATGCCTGTTACTATTTGTGGTCCACATCTGTGTTGCCTATCCGAAGTGGTATATAAGAAATGTATGAGGTAACTTTTAATGATTATGCAAAATATAAATAATCTATTAACTCATTTATTAAAATAAAATAAATTTAATTATGTTGTTTTGAAATAAAAGTATATGCGAAGTATAATAAAAATTATCTGAAAATTTGTTATTTAAATTTAATATAATGTTTTTAATTTAATCCATGTTGATTCAATTTCTATTAATCTAATTGTGATTTAGAAATCGTTTTCTGGTACATCTTATGAATTGGAATTCTAACACTGCTAATAATAATAATCTACCTATGAAAACAGGTTTAAACTACTTCACTACCGGCTTTAGACCTCCTTATTCACAATGTGGGCTATACTCTTCTTAAAAGGAAGGGCCTTAAAGTTGCGTCTCCCGTTGAGCCCATATCACTCCTGGACAATTGCTGCTGCTCAGTCATAGCTACAATATTACGGCTATCTACAAGAACCCTCCACTGCCGCCGATTATGGGAGACCGAGACAGGCATCGGGACCGGGACCGGGACCGAGACCGAGACCGTGAACGTGAACGTGATCGTGATCGGGAGAGGGACAGAGAAAGGCGCCGCGACAAAGAAGACCGCGAGCGCGACCGAGATCGTACGCGCAGCACGCGCTCTCCCGACCACACTCGCTCCCGACGCGCCGGATCTTCGGACCGACATCGATCTCGCACTCGCTCTCCCGACCACACTGCTCGCTCCCGACGCGCGGGATCTTCGGACCGACACCGATCTGGCACGCGCTCACCGGAGTCCCGCTCTCATCGACGCCACCGACACCAGCGGACACCGTCACCTTCACCTCCAAGGAAACGACACCGCCACGATGCTGAAGATGACAGGGAGAGAGATAGGCAGAGAGCCGCTGTGTCGGACTTCGTTGACGGAATAGCGAAGAAGCAATTGGAGAAGGTAGACACAAAAAATGATACGAATAACAATGTTGGTGGTGGACAGGATGGAGCTGGAATGAATGAAGACGAGATGGAGATGATGAAGAAATTAGGGATTCCAGTAGGGTTTGATTCCACCAAGGGGAAGCCGGTTGCTGGAGCGGACGTGAGTGGAGTGAGAGCGGTTACGAAACGGCAGCCAAGGCAGTACATGAATCGCAGAGGAGGGTTCAATCGCCCTTTGCCTGCTGAGCGGAATAGGTAGATGATTGGGAGCTTTCGCAAGGTTAGTTTTTGGCTTTTTACTTGATTTGTTGAGTTTTATTTCTTGGCATTTTGGTTCAGATGTGGTTAAGGAATTTGGTTCTTTTATCCTTTCTGTTTGCAGTTGGTTGTCTCTTGAGCGTTCTGGATGGATGTGTTATGGCTACTTTCTATTCTAGTAATTATAGTGCATGGTACTTTGTGTCCTAATAAAATGTGACTCTACTAGGTCGTGGTGCAGATGCTGGGATTAGTATAATGGTTAAGTTTTACCCCTTTAGTTTGGTTTTTAGAATTTTGTTGTTACATACCGTTTGATTTTTTCAAAATTTTTAGTTGTTTTTTCAAAAAATAGAAATTAGTTTTTGGTCATATAACGCATTGAGGAATAGCTCTTGTAGGGAATGTTTTTGAGTAATTTGGCCAGCCAGCTGCTAGACATTTCCAAGAGTAAGCCAGTATAAGGAGTTTGGTCTGATGGCCCCTCTCCCGGGGTTTGAAACACGGTAAATGTAAGGGATTAGGGATTGTTGGTATATATTTTCACTACCTACCTATGTACCAAAAATAAAAATGCAAGCCGTCATCTTGGAGTTAATTGCGTCCCACAACACCCATACTAAATTCCAACCTTAGATCATTTAAGGTGCCTTGAACTTTCTAGATAGGAGGTTAGAATCATGAAACATAAGTAACTTATTCAAGTGAAAGAATCTGAAGTTGAGGTCAGATTGGAAACAATAAACTGAGAGAGCTTTGGAACTTGAAATTGACTATTTGAAATTCAACGGATCCCTTGAAGTGATTAACCATTGTTAGTTTATGTTGTCTGAGATGGCTTCTGTTTGTTAGAATACCCATATTGACTAAACATGAAAATTTCAAGGGTTTATAAGTGTTAAGAGCCAATTATAGTTCTAGTCATTTTGACAATGATTCACCCAAGCCTAATTCTTGTTAATGGGCTTGACACTCTACTCATATTAAAAATTCTAATATGGTATCAGAGCAGGTTCAGTACTGCATTTGGGTTGTGATCATTTCTGATGTGTCTTGCAATGACTGATGCTGGTGGGTTTCAATTGGATAAAGGCTATGATTTAGTTCTTGTTATCGGCTACAGTGGTGCTATGAAGTTTTGATTTACTGATAATGAGGTGGGTTAAGGACGTTTTCTGTAATAACAGTGGAGATAAAGATGGTTTCTAGTTTGGTTATGATTTGTCAGTTGTTATTTGTGATGCATGAGACGGTTCCAGAACCTGAAGTCACTTCAACAGGTCAAAGTGGATTATGGCTTTTTACTTGGTTGGTCAACTAGAAACACAGTATGTGTTTCTTGTCTTAGTTCTGAACAGAGTACGTAGTCATTGCATCTTCTACATAATTGGTTTAGTTCCTTTGTTCATCAAAATTTCTTGTCTTAATACTGAACATAAATTGTAATCATTACATCTTCTGCATAATTGATTGAAAAGAAATTTTCTGAAGATGATAACATAGTGCATACTACTTCCCCTTTTATTCCCGGCCCTAATCAACAATTGTTATCCTTTTACAGATAGGAAGTACTTCTTGTGTTGGTTTTCTCTGGCAAAGTGAATGCGCCAATGTATCAACTGGAGACAATTTGAAGACCTTGTAAGACTTAATCTATCTGAATTATTATTAGTTTCAGTTTCCTATATGGTTTATCTGATTTTGTTGAATACCTGTAAGCTACTGATCAGAGCGGCTGCATATTGGTCATACATTTGAGAATGCATATGGTTTATGGCCCTTCTGATGTATTGTGTTTTGCGAACTAAGATAGAAATTGAATCTGAAAACATATAGTTCTTGCTTTAAGTTCCATTGGTTCTGACAGTAGTAATGCCTCCAGGACATTGCTGTTGAGACAGCTAATCCTTTTACACGTGTTGGGACGCTTTCTTATGAGCAACTGCAGGTCAGCACTTTGATGAATGGAATAATAGTTCTGGATTCCATGTGGATATTTTTCTGATTGTATCACCGTGTGTTGTTGTCATCTTTCTCTTTATTTGGATAGGTCATGGATAGTTCTTATGAGCTTCAAGTAACAGGTTGAATCGATGGCGAAAATCATATCACTGGATGCGAGTGTTTGGTTACTACACTGTAGTATTTATGTTGAGGATTTTCATTAAGATCTAGTACCATTATAGGTGGCTAAATCCAGATTTAAGGCACTTGAGAAATAATAAATAATTTTGCTACCAAAGGAAAATTGCATTAGTTCACATAACGAGCAGTCAACATTCAACAATAAACTGACTTCTGTTTGTAACAGGCATTGCTCTTTATTTAAGCATTCACAGCTTTTTAATGATGTGCATAACTGCTTCAATTTAACCACGTCCATGATATTAGGATCTCCAACTATAAACCAGGTGATTCAGGCGAGCCACCTTGTTTATTCGAATAAGTGCTTAACATGGCTTAGGTGTCAGCTCTTTGAATAATAAAGATCGTTCAATGAACCCGCTGGTCGAATGGCAGGTAACGAATATAAGCATTTGGGTGGGTCTTTTTAGCACTTAACTGATTTCATAGAGGACACCCAAACGTTGGCAGCTTCCACAATGTCCAGCGCCTCCCATCATAGTAAATTGGCATCTTGCTATTCGCCCCATGCACATGAAAGTGTACATTTTATGAGGTTTTCTCCTAATGAGCAAAAAGTATCTTGACATCTTGACATGTTGCATGAGATGCTTCAGAAGCGTAATTAACAAAGAAGCCCAATGTGACACCAAGAGTGTGGAGGAGTAATTGTCACTAAGATCATTGATATTCTGTTGTGTGTGTTGCAAATGACAAGGAACTTGCAGGACCCTAGGACCCTCGGCTGAAAGCCCAAACTGATGCTTAACTGTTTTGAATTTGATCAATTTAGGATTTAAACTTGTAATTAGTGACGACTATGAATTTTCAACCCAATTAATATCTGTATTATTCGACCCAAAAAATAGACAGAGGCTAAAAATTATATTTTAAATAGATGTTTGAAAAATGGATGTGAATATAGATTTGGATATGAGTTTAGTGATAACTTGAATTGATAGATACTTGTATTTTATTTGTTTTTTATTAACTCTATTTTTCTGTTTTTTCTTGAATGTTTATGGTTAAATATAATAAAATATTAACATTTTCTGAAAAGAAACAATTTTAAAATCTCTACTTTATTCCTCAATCTTTACCTTTTTCATCATTTTTTATAGGATGATAATAATGCAAATGATGGAGATGGAGTTTTGAATATTGTGAAGTTTACGCAGAAGATAATTTGAAGCTTTGGATATTTCAGTCTTTACTTCAGTCATTGTTTGTGAAAAATATATGTTGTCTTTGTACTAAACATTATGATTTTTATTATTCCAATTTTATGATTTTTTAAGACATATAAATCAAAATCTTGACTTATTATTATTAAAGTAATTTTTGATTTGAAGCGTTCGCAAAAATTTGCTCCTTATATTTTCTATTTAGAAGTTATATTTTTATATGCTACACAATCCGATAGATATCCAAAAACTCGAACAATCTAATGGATTTAGATATGGGTAGTAAATTGTAAAAACTAATGGATATGGATATAGATTTAAGTTGAGTTATAAAAAATAGATATAGATATACGTAGAGTAATACCCGAACCGAACTCTACTTATTGTCGTCCCAACTTGTAGCTTGTTAATAGATAGGCCAAAATTTTACGAGTCTGTTCAATTTAAGATTTTTTTAAGACGAAAATTAGGATGTGTTTTGCACACGTCGATACATGCAGGTTAGTTTAATGTTTTGCATGGATAAAGAATAATCTCTCTAAACAAAAGATTTCTTCTTTATAAGCTTCAATTAAAACAAATCTTTTGATCATTTACAATGCAAGTAATTCATCGTTTCTCTTTGTTGTTGAGAAAAGAGCTACTGTTGATCATCATTTTTTCATATTTTTGAGTCAATAAGTTTCTTTAGTGAAAAAAAAACACAGAGAACTTCTGTCCTTTATTTAGTTTCTTGTTCATGATCCCAAAAATGAATAAATGACTAGAAGAATCTACAACCAAGACTTATGTAAAGTTAGTTTACATAGTGCAATAGTTCAACATGCTTTCTAGTGTATATAAATTCCTACAAGGTTCTATGCTACACTACTACGTCCCATTATCTATGGTGGGATTAAGAATGGATTTTTGTTTGCTTGGTTTTCTTTCTTTGCTACCTAAGTTTTAAAAAGAGTAGCTAATGACTTGTCAAAGAGAAACCTACAATCTTGAAAAACCAAATTCTTGATGAATAACTTCTCCCATCTCGCTTCATTACTCTTGAAAACACTATTAAGTACACATTTCAAGGAGATAATTGCTTTATGTTAAGAGAAAACATGATCTACATAGACAATAGGCATTATAACTGCACATATGGACTAATAAATAGAAGAGAAAAGAATGTCCTAAATCTACTGCTAGGAATATGGTTTAAAATAGATCGATGGATGAAAGGAAAAACAAATAGACCAGTTGATAACGAAGGGACTGCCCCTTCCTTATCAATAGAGTTTGATTCCTCTAGGTAGGTCAATTAGAGTAAAACATTGCTGGATAGTGCACCATCTGTAAAGCCATTTACATGAAAAAAAAAAGAGAGAGATGAGATCTCTTCATATAAATGATTAAAAGGTTTATATGTATAACCCAAGAATGGGGATTTTGGCAGCGTTCACTCACCATAATTAACATTTTGAGGTGAATAACATTGAGATGAGTGGTAGTGTAAAACTATTGGTAGCTTATTGAATTTGCATTCACATGTAGGTGTATGTGGATATATTTGCTACAGTAATGCTGCTATTGGGATTGTCATTAGCATGTTATGGTGAGCATCTATCATTTTGTTTATCTATGCTTCTATTTCATTTACCTTCAACTCTTCACCTTCTTTTTCTCCTTTATAATATCTATTACTTTGTAGCATCTGATGCTATTACTACTTGGTCTAATGAGTTTTGCATTTTAGTTACCATTAGACTACAATATTATTATGATAAATAGTAATTTGTCTGCTAGAATTTTCTATGTTGGATTCTCATTTTTTTTATTAGGCATGGCATGTTATTCATCTTCTTTCCACTTTTAACATATTTACATTTTTAGAATGGTGAGTTGTATATATATAAGGTTGTTTGCATTTATGTATATATTTTCATTTTTGGAATTGTGTTTTTAGGACTCATATTATGGTTGACAATGAGAAGAGTTAAAGGTATTTACATTTTTCTATACTTCCTCGTAGATCTAACATGGTGCCAAACAAATGCTTACACATTGATTTCAAGTGCTTGGAAGATTCTCTTGGTGGTGTAATTATCAAGCCTAAGGGTGAGAAAAAATCGGTCATCTTGTTCACCCGACATAATTAGAAGAAATCAAATTGATAGTTTTTGTAGAATAAAAAAATAAGTTGGTTTTTTAAATGAAAAATGAAAGATTTAGATCATTTTAGTTTTAATCTAACTCAAACCAAACCAAACCAACATTCTTAAGTTTAATTTATTCTTTTTTTGTATTATTAATTTATATTTTATTTTGTTTTTCTAAAATAAGTTATTTTGCATAAGTGTAATGGGTATTGTTTTTCAAGAGCATACCACCTGTCAAACAATTTATTTAATTTCTTTCTTTTTCTTCTATCATTAAACTTTCTTTCTTTGATGAAAATAAAAAATTTTAAGTATGACTTTCTTATTTACTTAAATCTTTTTGGTAATGACGTTAAACCTATTCTTTTTTAAAGATTATTAATCCCTAAATTGTTTTATTTAATATTACAATCTTATATATTTTAATGGTATTAGATAATTGTTTTAATAACTGCCCTTGATATAATATAAAGTGCTCTCCTATTTTTATATATTAAACTTTTTATTTTAACTTTTTTTACTGTTAGAGATAAAAATTTGTTGGCCAAAGAGTGTTTTTTTCTTTTTTTTTGAAAGGTAAAGAATAAATTGACTGGAAGAAATTAAAACAAGGCTAGTTTAGGACAGTATAAGAAATTAGGCTAACTAGGCTGCATGTAACGGTGTGTATAAAATAAACCCTAATTTTTGTCCAAAAAAGTCATAAATTGAGTAGACTTGTGAAATTTTAGACATTCTATGAGCAAGTTATAAGTTTAAGTTTCAAACTTATCAAACTAAAAAAGGTTAAGTGTTGGCACTCAAATTTTTTTCTTGATAAATAAGCATGATTAGATTATTTTGAGATTTTTGCTAGATAAATGTATGTTGGAGTAAATTAACATGTTAATGTGAATGAGATTAGATGACATAGGTGAATTGAATTAAAATTAAGGTGATAAGTAACATAAAGGGTATTATTGGAAGATCACTTAAGTTGTAAAGTCTTAAGGTTTTAAAGGAAGGACAAAATGGACATTGTGCATTCATTAAGGGTATAAAAGGGAGAAGAAAAGACTTGTCTTGCATTGGAAGAGAGAGAAAACAAAAATTGGAGAAACGAGAGGAGAGAGAGTGTCATGTAGGAGAAAGGTAGAGAAAAAAGAGGGTTAAGCTAGGTTTCAACTTTTCTTAACCTTCAAGAGGGATTTTAGGGTTGAGCAAGAAGGAAAAAAGGAAGAGGAAGATTAGAGCTTCCATTAGAGCCAAGAAAATCATTTTTTGGTGGAGATTCAAGGTAAGTTTATGTTTTGATATTTGGATTTTTGAATGAGTTTTGGTTCAAAGAGCTTGGGAAATGCATAGGTTTAAGTATTCTAGGGTCAATTTTATGAATATATTTCTTTGGGTTGTCCAATTTGAATTCCTTTTGATTTGTGGTTTTTGTCAATGTTGAAGAAAATCAAGAGAGGCAAGAGGAGCAAAAGTAGAGGCTTTTTGAGCAAGGTTTTCAAGCAAGGAAATTAAGGTGGGTGACTTTTTTATAATTGAGTCAATAAGTTATTAAATGTTCTTCAAATAAATGGAATTAATTGATTTTTCAACTACCTTATAAAAGTGCATTTATTATTCTTTAAATGCTTGAAGATGTGACACATGTTTTTTTTTTGTATGAGAATTTTATGAAAGAATTTTTGAGTTGATATTAGAATGATTGCTAAATGCTTCATAATTGTGGTATATGTTACCTTCACATGATTTGAGAAAGGACTATTATGATTGGCATATAATTTTGGTTGTGGAATTGTGAAATGATGAAAAAGTTTCATATGAATAGTTTATGCTCATGAAAGTCAAGTTTTCAAAAATGTGCCTATTGGGAAAACTGTTTTTAGTTCATAAATTACATGTTATGTGGGTTTGGTGTAGTTCATCCAAGAAATATCATGTGCACGTTGACCAAATAAAGGCTTCTGCCATCTATCCGGTAATGGCATGAAGCTCCGTCATAGACTCCCTCAAGTTTACGACTATACAGGACCATTATATGAAATTGTATAGTTCGTCATATTTATGGATTTACCCAAACCATTATAATGTGTTTATGTTTTTACATGTGTTGAAAAGTTTGATGATTGTTTGACATGTGTGAGTTGTGAATTTGCTTGACAAGTTGACAATTTTGAGAAATGTATATTTTATGGATTTTAATGAGGTTTTGCTATGATAATGAAAGTTTCAAAAGATTTTTGCTTATTACCGTTTATAAAACTGTTAACCACGAGCTTTAAACTCACCCCCTCCCATTCCGTCCCATCTTCAGGTGAGGAGCACGAGATCGAATGATTGAGCATAAAGGCATTACTCCGGAATTGGTTTATTTTGTATTTAAAGTTAGTTTTTATAAAACAATGCTTTAGTCGCATTTTGAGCAATTCTACTTTTTGTAAAGTTTGTATTTTTGGATTATGATGTAAGTGGCTTGAAATACCCACTAAAGCATTGTAGAACTCTTGTCTTTTGATGTTAATGAAATACGTATGCTTTATGTTTTGCTCATGATTTCCCAAGTCTTTAAATTGTATTTTAAATTTTTTCATAAAGGTAAGAATTGTGTTCTGAATTCAGGAGGAAAACTATATTGATCTAGGTAGAACTAGACCAAGTTGTCTTCAAGAAAGTTGTAGCTTATTGTCTTAGCTTTCCGATGCTATAAAGTATGTAAATTTTAGGTATAGGAGTCAAGAGATATGAGTATTATAAGTGATGATGCTGCATAGGAAGTATGAACATGATAACTATGGTGAATGATGAGAGTTTGTGTTTGTGATGAGTCATTTGAGTCAAATTTTGGGAGTTTGATGCACTGAAATTGGTAGTTGAATGTTTTAGGAGTGTTATTGCATTAGAAAAAGTGAAATTGGGAAGATTATGAGTGAATATGATGTTAGAATGGATGTAGGAAGCATTGGAGGGGCTTTGGAGGGGTTTAGGAATCCCCATGTCCGTTAGACAGACTTTAGGTACGTTCAATAGATCTTCTCGAGTCAAATGGCCCCCAACATCACCCATGTCCATTTAACGAACCTTCTCGGATGAAAAATGGTTTTCAAGCCAGTTTATGTCCGTTAAGCAGATATGTATGTTCGTTAAACAGACATTAACGGTAAAGTTACAGTAGATTGCGATTTGTGGCCCTTTTAAAGGGAAAATCTCGCTTTGTGGTCTTCATGAAAGTTGTAGATCTAGAAGTTTTGTTTCAAATGTTATAAGATGACCTAGATCCTGTAGCATCCCACTCCCACAAGACCCAAACTCGACATCGAGGGTGATATCTGAGCCCGTGCCTCACGAGGGAGGTATGCTAGAGCAATCAAAACCGTTCAAAAACTCAGTATGACATTTTTATTTTTTTTGAAAACCGTCGCATGCGCAGAAATCAGCAAACAATTTGGCCCACTTTAATGCGAAAACATTTCCAATAATAACACAATTTCAGTCATAAAGACACTCAATAGTATTTAACCATTTCATGTACAGAATTTGCAGAAACACAAATATACGTATGAATCAGAATGACACTAATGCAGATGTGAACTGATCTCGACCTCAGTCTCTGAATTGCATGCAGTAGGCATACTCCCGTCTGTCTAACGGGGTACTCTTCGATTTCCTGAAAAATAATTGCAATTTTGGGTGAGTTTGCGAACTCAGTGAGAAACCATCATCGATGGTTCACTCAACTCAT
>JANZLF010000221.1:16821809-16831875 GCA_026546835.1 Erythroxylum foetidum
TCTTAACCAATTCTATACATTTTATTATTATCAAAACATAAGTGGGATTTAATTTGTCAACCACCATTAGTCCAACAATTAGCAGGGTGGTAATGAAGTAGTAGTACCTACGGTCGAATAAGAAATTAAGTGAAGAAATTTCCATATTGGTAACTTATAAATGGGATGTGCAACTACAGCAATGACTCGACAATGATCGTACGGATAATCATAATAACGATAGGGATATAGTCAAAGTTTGAAGGCATATAAGGCGGCATGGTGGTGGGGGTAAAGCTCAAATAAGCGCCGAAAGGTAGAAAGGACGAACCCCATAATCCAAGAGGGAGGTAAGAGACAAGAAGGAGAAATGGTTTTGAATTGAATCACTTAGCTCAGAGAACATCCATAAAAAGCTCATCTTAGACAAACATTTAGCTGATATGCGTTTGTCCTATTCTACATTATTATCTTGTTAAAGTTCGTTATCTCGTCACTTTTTTGTCAAAGGAGTACATAACCCTACTCTTTACTCTGAGAGATCGGACTGCCTTTTCTTGTTGGTGTTTGTAATGATATATAGGATTTAGAAAAGGAAATTCCTAGCACTAATTACTTCAAATCTTTTATGCGCCAAACCTCGAACTTATATTTTCATAATTTTCATTTTTATACATTAGGGGTTTGGTAAAAATATTACAAAATAAAAATTTGTAAAATATTGAGAAGTTTGTTAAAAATATTACAAAATGAAAATTTGTAAATTTTTGTTTTATATCAAATTTTAATTAATTATATTTAATTACTAAAAAATAAAATTAATTAATTATACTTCAATTTGTTATATTGTAAATAATTAAGTAATTATATTTTAATTAATTAGTTAGTTATATTTTAAATAATTACATTGTAATTAAGTATAATCTAATTAATTATAACTTCTTGTTATAGACATGATAAACACCGTCACTCGTGTGACACTTAGTCGTAAGTCATGAATAGAACTCATTCCTCTCATATTTTAGAGGTAATCCCGAAAGTCAAATATAAAAATACTATTCCTATAATTATAATATAAAATCAATTCCCTTTTATCCATTTCATAACCATTAATTCATTCCCAGCCCAAAAACCAAGCATCTCATTAGTTTTTACCTTGTTTCATGTTTTGAAATTCCATCGAGTATGTCTCTCTGGATGTTAGCAGATTCTAAGAGGCTTTCATAATCGATAGAACAAGAAAGTGGCACCATCACCATCATGATAAACCAGACCTCAGCCTCTTAATTTGATTTAGAATGTTTATTTCTTATGATACCAAGTGATAATCAAGTTTACATTGGTGTTTTTGTTAATTTCTTCAGGAAGTAAAAGCTGATGTTAATAGAGAAATCAAAGTGCATCAACTTTGGTACATATATCCCATTTTCACACACTCCTTGATCGGATACTTTTCCAGGAAAAATATATTGTAAAGTGATTAAAGAAACTATTATTCACAATTGATGCTACAAGAGGAAGACTGGACAAGGATTTCTTTTCATTTATACCAGCTCCATATTCTTGTTAGTAAATAGAAAAGTGAACGAAAAAGCAAGATTAAATGTAAAAACAAAGAGAGAGAAAACCAAAAGACCATTGGAAAGAACTATGAGTTAGTACGTACTATCTGTCAGCTCCTGTGAAATGCCTTCGTCAGTAGTCCAAGACCCACTTATGCCAAAACTGAAGTTCATCATATCCACCTTATCCGTGCCACTGTGCCATATATATGCTGGCCGGCACCATACACCAACATTCCCCAATATCAACAACACATACTTTGCACAGATTCTCATTCCATATCACTGCTTTTCTCATCTCATTCTATGCCAAAAATTGGTGTCTGAAACACCGATAGATTAGGCTTTGCAGATTGGAAATCATGTAAAGATTGTGCATTCCAGCTACCATAAATAGAATCACGCTCATAATTACTACCACTACTATTAGGAGCAATCGGTGCAGCAAATGGGATTGAGCTTGATGATGTACTAATCCCGCCCACACTACTTACTGGTTGAATAAAAGCAGTGTTAAACAGTAATCCATTGTTTTGGTCTCCGTCATTTCCTGAAGCAACTGCCTTGAAATCCATACCAAAAACAGGAGGGTTTTGTATAGCAGGTCCATTATTGTTGGATCCAGGAAATAAAGTGCTAGGAGCAACAGTAACATTGGTGTTCTTGGTGCTATTTAAAGTGGGGGATGACGTAGTGGTGGTGCTCATGGTTTGGAACCCAAAGATATTAGACCAATAATCTGATGTGTCTTGTTTGATGGGTATGGCAAAGCTTAGTGTGGACGCTGCAGGCTGTGAATTATTAGCAAAAGTTACCGAGGAGGCTGAGGAGAGATCGTCGGATCTTGAAGCATCAAAGCTTTTACTATCAGAAGCCGATTCTGAGGAGTTTTTGGACTTCCCCGAAACTCCGCCAACGGGGAGATTGCTGTTAGCTATGCTTTTCACGTCATATCGGCTTATGTCAAAGTTGGTTACAGCATTTAGGCCTCTAAATTTGATTGCCGCTATGTCATAGGCCTCAGCGGCTTCTTCTTGAGTGCCTGTTTGACAAAACAACGACAACAAAAAAACGAAAAAATTAGCTTTCTTCTCCCCATTAAATAATGCCACAAGAAATCACAAATGAAGTTCTCTCACTAAATGTGCCAAGGTAAAGGTCCTTGTTTCCGGCAACTCTGCCTATTCTTGCTTGCCACCGACCATGTTGATGGTGCCTGAAAACACAACCACGAAATTTAATATTACAGAATGAATACGCCTTCAATTCAGTCTTTTGACTAGAAAGACAGAGACAGAAACCTTGTAACTCCTCTGTATATAGAGGCTCCTCTAGAAAATCCACTGCTTTTCCTGCAGAACAAACATATGTAGGCGTCAACATAAGCATAAACTTTTGACATTTTTTTGGAAAAGAAAAAAGATTTTCATCAGTATTATGACCTTCGAAGCGAAGCAACAAACTCTTGCTTGGTCATGTGCTTCATCTCTTCCAATTCTTTCCGGTAGTTGGAAACCTAATGGGTGCATAGCATGCAAGTCGTAGACTCAGACTGGATACTTACAATAAAAATGGATTCAGACATGTTTTTTTAAACACTAACAAATGAAAGGTCTTACCGGAAAGTTTGTAGTAGTGGTCGGACCCCAATACTTGAGAGCTGCAAGATCGTAAGCTCTGGCTGCTTTCTCCTCCTTATCATAGCCACCTGAAACCAAACATTAGGATCCTTGGAATAGAATGAAGAAAGGTTATAACTCATCAACGACACATCCATGCAAAAGAAATGGAATCTTAGGTAAACAGTGACTAAAATCTAGAGTCCAATCCGAATTCTACGAGGAATGAAGAAAACAATGATATTTAACATAATTATTGATAGAAGGCCAGAAACCTACCCAAGTAGACTGCGAGATCAAATGATGATTTTCAAGCATCGGCAGCAATCATTCGTCACGTGAAAGAAGAAACAAAAAGTAGATCAGAATCTTCCATACATTCAGTCTGCATATTACTGTAGCCATGAATGAGCAAGAACACAACCTAATTTTACGCAGAAATCCCCCGAGATCTAAATCCCTTTAACATGATTTGCAGATATAAGTTTTATTAGCGTTCTTCGAAGCCATTCTTCACACTAATTTACAGACCCAGATCTCGTAAGTCCGTCATAAGCACTGCCCGCTAGAGGCATTTAAGAAAGAAACCCACTGAACCACCTTAAAGAAAGATGTTTTCTATTTCAGGTTCAGTTTTGTTTACCTTGTCTCCCTTTCCTACTCTGGCCTTCTCTTTTGCAGCTGTTATCCCACAAATGAGCTTCATATCTACCAGTCCACCTATGCCTAAACCATAAGGGAATTAAAGAAGTCATCCTTTCTCTTTTTTGTTCTTACTTTTAGAGGCCATTTGAATCATGCGTTTAACTTTAAGATGCTATTGTGTACTACCTGGTGACTCCTCTGTAGATTGAGGTTCGTTGTCCAAAGGTATCAACACTTTTCTTCGGGGCATGTTCAGCTTCAACCAGTGGTTGATGTTGCTTCTCGTTATCAGTTTGTTCATTGGCTGAATAACCACGAAGGAAGCTAGCGGCTAGGGTTTTAAGCTCCGAGTCATATATCTGGATACCAGTGTCAGGAAGAGTACTCACGGGTGTGGCAGTAGAGAACTGATGAGCCAGTGACTGATGCGGTGGTGGTCGAGCAGTGGCAGTGGCAGTGGCAGTGGAGCCACCGAGGAAGTCCTCGAGCTTGGGTGCTCCTGTACACGAAAATATAGATAGGTCTACTGTTGCTCTACCAGCGGTTGTATCTTCTTCTTGTGCAGTACTTACAAGACTCACTGTTAAAACAATACCAAGATAATGGCGTTAGGGAAGCAGGAAAATGTATTACAATTTTAAATCAACCTAAGTAGTAGACGAGGACGACCTGGTGCAGAGGAAGACGTGGAGTTAAAGACTTCAAAGAGACTGAGCTGAGAGCAGTGAGAAGAATTATTGTGGTGGTTGATATTCACGCGATGGTTGGAAAGAGAGAAACCAAGCCAGCTACCGGTCTGATGACGAGTAGACGATTCCATGTTCACTGTGGTCGGAGGACGTGAGAGACTTTGGGAAGTGTCAAAAAGTTAGTGCAGAGAAGAGAAACACAGAGAAGTTGACACAGATATAGAGGAGGCTCAGACAGATGATACCAAGGGTTCCACGAGAATCGAGGCTTGTAATGCAAAATTTTGTCTGCCTTAGAGATAGAGAGAGGCAAAAGCTCTCTATTCTATAGGACGAATAGGGCGGTGTGTTTCTGTCTTCCGTTCCCTTCGCTTTCGGGCCTTTGCCATCGCCAAAGCACTCTCATTTTTCAATTTCGATTCATGATTTTTCATTGTCTTTTGGTGTAGGATCTCGCAGTTGCTTTATATTTTTCGTTTTCTAAAGGCACTCCTCCGAAAGGGCAGATCCAATTCGAATGCTGGATCGCATTCTAATGTAATCTGTGTAGATATATAAGATTTTCAAAAACATTAATGATCAAGTTTTTAAACTTTATTCAACTTGGTATACAAAAATTAGATATAAAAAAAATATTAGGCACCACAGAACATAATTAAACCCACATATAAACCTGATTATTTGCTTCTTTGACTCTGATGTACTAGATAATACATTAGCTAATAGTACCATAGTTCAAACTTTAAATTCAAAGGACTTTACACCATAAAGACTTTAAATTTGTTGCTTCCATGTACCTTTTTTTGTACCTTGTATTTTGTAAGAACTCAATAATATATTATTATTTACTTATCTCCTTTTTATTTTTTTAATAAGGAAAAAACAACCATTACATGACAAGTCGCGAAAAACACGATCCCGACAAATCTACTAAAAGGACTACACAGCACCCGATGGGTTGATGATCAAAAAAAGTAGAACCGAGCGCAAAATTCTCAGCATAACTCGCTAACCAGTCTGTACAGCGATTGCTCTCACGGTGGATGTGGCGATGTACCACCGTCCAATTGCGCGTAAACAATTCATGAATCCCTTGAACCAGGCTATTATGGACCGTGGACTGGTTGACCAAGGAAGAGATGAGCTGTAAAGCCACGGCCGAATCTGCTTCTAATTCAATTCGTTGAAATCCGAGTTCCAAGCAAGCGTGAGCCCTGTATACATCCCCCAGAGTTCCGCCACCACTGAAGAGCACCAGCCGAGATTGTGAACGAACCCGCCAAGCCAGGCGCCTGAACTATTTCAGAGGAGTCCGCCAGTTGCTGCCGAGAAGGAAGAACATCGACACGCGCCATCTGTGTTCAACTTGACCCACCCGAGGGGAGGTTGACATCAGTTGATGAGTCGCTCCTGGCGGGGGTAGTGTCCAGGAATCAAGGAACGTTGCCAAATGGACTTGTGGACCTAATCTGCAAAAGACAAAACAACATTAGTCGGAGAAGTAGGCCAACTAAAATGTTCATCAAAGAGGGACTCGTTACACTAAGACCATAAAAACCAACAGGTCACTCCAAAAACAATTGACCATGCCCAATCGAACACGCGTTTGTGGGAGTGTAGATTAGAACCGAGCCATTGAGGAAGAGGCAAAGTGAAGAACTCCGGAGTAACAATGTGAAGAGGGAAGGTACTCCACACTCGGCGGGCTTTGGCGCAGTCACACACCCCATGCTGTGAGGATTCATCAAGACCGCAGTGGGAACAAGAACCATCTATAGAGAGGTAGCGCCGCACCCTATGTTGATTGGTGAGGAGTCGGTCCTGAGCAAGAATTCAAAGGAATGAACGAGTTCGTTGAGGCCCAGGCTAGTGCCAGATATCCTTCCAAATGCCAGGAGCTCCCCGGGCCGCGTAGTCCCGAAGTCAAGAGTAGGTAAAAGCAATAGTAAAGTGTCCCGAGTTAGATAGATCCCAGCATAACTTATCCTGTCCGAGGAAAGGCCTCGGGGGGAAGGCACCTGCTATTAACCGAAAAATCTCCATTGAGAGGTAGCCTTAGAAAGTGTCCCAAGTCCAATTATCATCGCCGTCCACAAAATGTTGGACACTGAGGTTACAGTCAGGATCGACAATAGGGGTGGTGGCCTGAGTAATGAATGGGCCAATCCCCGCGACCCATGGATCAAGCCAGAATCGTGTGCAGGCGTCATCGCCACACACCCATTGAGTTCCTTGAAGCACGACATGCCAAACAGATTTGATACTCTTCCAGGTCATCGATCCACCCGTGGTGGCAATGGTGGGGGAAGAGTGAAAGCGTCAAAATTGTACTTGGAAGAGAGAACCGAACCCAGAGAGAGTTAGGCTTGTCAATCATGGTCTAGCCTAGTTTAGTTAGAAAGGCATCATTGGTTTCGCGAATGCTTTTGATGCTCAGACCTCCCAACTCTTTAGGCTGACATACATCCTCCCATTTAACCAAAGGAATCCGTCTGTATCCCTGAGCCGAGCCCCACAGAAATTGGCGCGTAATCTTTTCCAGCTCATCGCAAAGACTGCGAGGCAGTCGGACCGTTTTCATAGTATAACTGGGAAGAGTAGCGAACACAGATTGGGCTAAGGTGAGTCGACCGACAAACGAAAGAAGGTTGGCAGACCAACTCGTGAGGCGTTGGTGAACCTTGTCCAGAATGTACTGATACGTACGTCGGTTAACCCGGTCGTGTAAAAGAGGAACGCCTAGATAGCGACCTAGGTCATTGGTCTGGGCGAGCCCCAGCGCACTGCATAATTCTCAGGAGGTCTGAGTGGGGACGTTCTTAGAGAAGTAACATCGAGTTTTCTCCCGATTGAGACGTTGCCCGGAAGCTCCAAAGAAAAAATCTAACGTATAGCAAATAATGTCGACTTGAGGCAGAGAGGCCTCTGAGAAAAGGATCAGATCGTCGGTGAAAAGTAAGTGAGAGAGAGGAGGCCCCGATCTATTCAAATGGATAGGTAGTCAACGGCCCTGGGTGACTGCCTGTGTAATCGAATGCCCTAATCGCTCCATACATAGAACAAAAAGGTAGGGCGAGAGGGGGTCATCCTGCCTTATACCCCGGGTTGGGTGGAAAGGCGCACTCAGATCACCAATCCATCTGACCTGGATGGAGATTGTGAAAATGCACTTCATAATGAGATTGATCAACGAAGCGGGTAGGCCGACGTCAAACAGCGTATCTTGGATGAAATCCCAAGATAATCGGTCATAAGCTTTTTCCAGGTCGACCTTGATGGCCATAAAGCCAGTGTGTCCAGTTTGTCTCCGCATAGTGTGAATGACCTCTTGGACGATAATGATATTATCCGTGATCAGGCGCCCAGGGATAAAACTGCACTGGGTAGGAGCTACCAGATCGTCAAAGTAGGGTTTAAGGCGATTGACGATAATTTTGGTGATAGCTTTGTAGACCACCGAACACAATGCAATCGGTCGGAAGTGGGTAATGGACCTAGGGGACGGTATTTTCGGAATGAGAACCATTATAGTGTGATTGAAGTCCGTTTCCTAGGTTTCATGTCAGAAGATACACTGAAAAAAGCCAGTCAAAGTATGGCCTACTGTATCCCATTGAGACTAGTAAAAAAGCGCTTGAATGCCAACAAACCCCGAAGCCTTGTTAGGGTCCATGCTGAAGAATGTCGTCTTGATTTCCTCCGACTCAAGGGGTCGGGCCAAATCCTTGCTGATTGAAAGGGGAAGTCGAGGAAATTGGCCATGAAGCAGTTGGGCAGTAGGGGGAGAGCTAGCCTTTGTGTAAAGAGTCCGAGGAATTGCTGAGTGTGACGACGGATGGATTGAGGGTCAAACAACACATTCCCGTGCCCATCCCTTAGGGAATTAATCTGCGCCTTTCGTTGCTTGGCGAAAGTGACGGAGTGATAATATTTGGCATTGCGGTCCCCCTGGCTAAGCCATTGGCATCGGGAACGTTGGTGCCAGTAGAGCTCCTCTTGGAGGAGGACTTGTTCCAGTTCCGTGCGAAGGTGAAGCTCGAGGCGGTGACTGGCACTGGACTCAGTATGTTCCAGTCGTTGTTGGATGCCAGCAAGCCGGGCAAGGAGACACTTTTTCCGATGGAAGATGTTTCAGAAAACAGAAATATTCCACAACCGAAGCCAGGACGCAAATGTCTGTATGTTGCGGCTGAGATCAGTATCTGGAGGTGACCAATTCTCAGCGACGAATTGGGGGAAGTCAGAATGCGTCAACCAGGCAGATTGAAAGTGAAAGGATCTAGGTCGCGGAGGGGAAGGCCCGCGATCGGTGAGAGACACCAAGAGGGGTCGATGGTCCGATTTAAGAAACGGAAGGTGAGTGCCCCTAGTGTGGGGGAAAACGGAATGCCATTCATGAGAACAAAATGCGCGATCTAAACAAGCGAGAATGGAACCGTGTCTCCAGGTTCACAAGAACAATATATTGAAGCAAGCGTCCATGTTAAGAAGGAGGAATTATTGACGTATGAAAGTGGAGAGGCAAGAGGGACTATTATGAAGTTTTGTATTTAAAAATAATGCTCTTCTTCTTCCTTCCATTTTTAGATACATGTACGGAGGAGAGAAAGCCTTGGTGCATACCTAAACCTCACACACCATGAGAATCGAACCCTCTCCTTCCTTTTTCCATCTTTTAACTTTACTATAAATCATTATTATTGGTCCCAACTTGTGTTGTGCGTCTTTTCTTTTTCTCCATTTATGTTAAAGCCCCTCAATCTCTCCAATTTGTTTTTACTTCTTTTCTCTTTTGACTGGAGCAAACCATGATGACTGCGCAACTCGCACCTCTTTAAGGGGAAATTTTGTCTTCATGTTCTCTTCACGGACTAATTATAAGCCCATTCATCAACCTCAACCTCACATTGTTAGTGCATAACTTTCAGATGATTTTAAGAATTACAGGCTAAAGGTCGTAGAGTATCCAAAGAAAGGAAGATACGATGAAGCAGGCATACAGGGATGGAAGGTTTTGTTCTCTCACACTATGAACCCATCTGGCTGGCAAGAGGATAGACTTGCTAATGGCACCCACATGCCTTGCATGTCAGCTGCTTGACACGTTCGATTTCACGATTTTTCCTTTCTTCTAAATCAAACACACGTGTCGCATTCGTCGGGTATCTAGAGATGAGATGTTGCATGTAATCAGATTATGATTGGCTTGATATCTTCAAATAAAATTGGCAATTAATTATTCATGCGGTAAATATATATAGCAACGGGAATACAGGAATAAGGGTTGCTGGGGTGGTAACAAAACATAAGACATATCAATCAAGCGAAGTGTAATGTACACGTCAATATGTAAATAGGAGCGTCAAAACGAAAACCTTTACATGGCCTAATCAATAGATAAAACCAAAACCAAGCCAATGTAGAATTGCGATAATAATATCGTCATACAATCTTCTTAAGCACATGAGAACTAATAAAATGATATATATATATATATATATATATATATATGTGTGTGTGTGTGTGTGTGTGTGTGTGTGTGTGTGTGTGTGTGTGTGTGTGTGTGTGTGTG
>JANZLF010000221.1:16855196-16875589 GCA_026546835.1 Erythroxylum foetidum
ATTGACAAAAGAAAGGATTAGTAAGATTTTGTGTAATTGACGGTCATGATTTAAATAGGATCAAATAGATTGAGATAATGGTTGAGGATGGATTTGTCTAAATGAGGAATTGAAGTGCTTTGTATGGGAATGATGAAAGGAATGATTAAGATAAGAAAGAAAGAAAGAAAAAAAATTATACGGGTTTTGAGAATTGTCTTAAGGTTTCCAACGCGATAAGTTTCCTATGCTGTGTGTTTTCAACGGATGTCGAAATTTATTTCAGTTCGATGGATTCGATCGTTTTTCTTTTTGCATTCGCTTCCGATTTGTGATTCGATTCGCATCCGATTCGATTTCGCTTTATGTTTCGTTTCTTTGCTTTGTTTCGATTCATATTGGTTCGTATTCGTATTCGTTTCCCGTTTCTCCGGTTGGGATCCGGTTTCTGGATTGGGTCCCAATATTATCAACATATCATGAGCACATAAGCACATCAAAATAGTTTGGAAGGTCCAAAACAAAGCATACTACACATTTCCCATAAGGGTCTTGTGTAGCCGTGAACAAAACGTACTATCGCAATCCCACAAAATGGTTTTACGTAACCGTGAACTTATGGGAGTCCATAAAAGAGCTCCATGCCACTAGCAAGCAGGCAGGAGAAGCCTTTAGTCAAAGTGCACTTGATATACTTAAGGGATCAAACCAAACCTACATAACATGTATTTCATAATTTGTAAACTTATTGTCCAAAATGGCACATTTTCGAAACTCGATTTTCATAAACATGAGATATTTCAAAAACCTTTTTCTGAGAACATGATTTCATAAACATGTATCTTCTCAAAAGAATCATTTTTAAAGTTTTTTCATAAGTCATCAACCCAATTCACATATCAAACATATAACAAATTCTTAATTCATTCAAGAAGCCCCAAATGCAACATTTATGATGCAATTTAAAACATTTAACTTCTTTGATTCAAAGAACACATTTGTGACTTATTTAGTCTATTATAAATATACAACCTACCTTGATTTCCTTGCTTGAAACTTTGCTAAAAATGCCCTTACTTTAGCTCCTCTTGCCTCCTTTGATTTCCTTTATCAAAGACAAAATTCTCATATCAATGGGGATTCAAATTAGAGAACCCACAAGACATATTCACTAAAATTGATCATAAAATCCTTAAAACTCATAAGTTTTTTAAGCTATATGAATCAAAACTCTTTCAAAAATCCAAAGATTAAAATCCAACTTACCTTGAATCTTCAACAAATGAAGAGTTGTTGGCTCTAATGGAAACTCTCATCATCTTCTACCTTTTTCCCTTCTTGAATAACTTCAAGATCACTCTTTAGGACCGAGAAAAATCAAAACCTAGCTTATTCTTCTTTCTTTCCTCTCTTCTTCACCGAACTCTCTTCTTTCTCTCTCTCTTTGTTTCTTTTTCTCCCAATTTTGTTTTGGTTTCTTCCTTAAAAAGCAAGCCATCACTTCTTATTTCAATTTTGCTATTAATGGTTCTAAATTATCCATTTTGCCCGTCCTTATATGCCTTGTATCTTTTATCCTTAAGTGGTCTTCCAAAAATGCCCTTGAACATCCTTATTACCTTAGTACTTTAATTCCATTAATCCATGTCATATAATCTTACCAACATCAATATAATAATAACTCTAAAAAAAATTAAAACCATCAAAAATTCAAAATTCATTTAAATCATGCTTAACTAGAGAAAAAAATATGGGGGCCAACATTTCTCCCTCTCTTAAAAAAATTTCGTCCTCAAAATTTTTACCTAACTGATCAAACAAATGAAGGTAATGTTGTCTTATGTTTTCCTCAGTCTTCCATGTGATTTCTTCACTTGAATAATTTTATTCAAATAGCTCTAGTTAACGGATTCAATCAATCCTTCTATGACTTATTAAGATATCACACCATCTTAACTGTTTCCTAAATATATTTCAAATTACTCATAATTTTTCCACTTTGTACGTCACTAACACCAATATCAGATCATATCGATATTTCTTAGCATACTTGCATATAACACATTATGAATAAGAGACATCCTTGTTGGTAATACTAACTCATAAGTCAATGGTCTGGTTCTTAATAACTTTATATAGGCCAATACAATTCAAGCTTAGTTGCTTCCTTCCCTAACCTGAACACATCTTGCACTCAATCTAAGCACACTTTGGGAATGTGATACTTTTAGATACAATTTATCGTTCTTTTCATAGTTCACATCTCTATAGTGTCAGTACAGTTAACTCTTATGTCTATTTCACTGTATTTGGTGTTGATCCACCAATTTCATTCATTTTCTCTTGCATCACTTAGTTCCTAATACAGATCAATTTCACTTATCAGTAACATCCCTAATTAATTCTTGTTTTCAACCATCTTTTGCCCTATTCATCCAAATAAAAAAGTGAACAACTCTTTTTTTTGTCATCTAACTCTTCATACAGTATTCCAATGAAATCACCATGATAATGATTGTGATGTTTAAAGTCAAATAGAACTATACATTGATCTCATGTTCCTATGAACTCCAAACTATAAACCTTAAGCATATCTCTGACAGTTAAGACCACCGACAATTCAAACATTCAGTACTTGAATCTACATTCTTATCCGCTAAATGATGCTTTGTCGTTCCTAATAGGATGTATAAATTACATTACCATTTGTACTTTTCTAACGATCTCTTTGCTCTATCACCTTTATCGATTACACATACTTCTTATTTCAATCACAAAATATCATTTTTCTATTCGAACTCAAAATTCGTATTCACTTTCGATTATTTAGTAAGATTCACAATTTCTAAATCCTCAATTTGTGCTTAATCAATCATTTCATGTGAAACTGATCTTCAATTCCATAGCAAATAGTACTTTGATTTGTCCAAAATTTAACTCCACATTTTATGCTCCTTTTTACACTAGATCTGATAACCTCAATATCTGAATTCGTGCTTCACTACTATTGGGATTTATGCTTAATGCATTAGATACAACACTAACTTTACTAAGGAATACTCATTTGTACAATCATAGTCTTTTAGTACTTACATCAATTGTCTTAATCTCGTATTCAATTCTCTCAGCTCAATAATTACCTCAAAATTTAATGATCTGTATATTTTCAAAACTCCATATGTTTGTGATTATTTCTCGTAATTCCTTAAATAACTAATTCGTCGATGAGGTAGCATTATCTCACGTTATTTTCAAATTCCTAATTGACTTCCTTTATCAAATGATCTTCTCAATTAATTCGATTTCCTCTGATTTCACATTGAATTATTCTACTATCTGCTCATCTATACTAATTTTTCTACACATTTCAATTTATTTTCAATCTTAACTTCCTATGTCTATAAAACATTCTTAAGGTCAAATTTGTATATGTTGAACATATTTACATAGAATATAATGTGGACCTATGTACTCCTTATATTAGCAATAATGCCACCTCAATTTTAAGAATCCAATCACATAGTTAGATACATTACATCAACGATAACGCATACACTCTCACTAGCATATTTTACATTTTTTGCTTGTGCCTCTGTCAGGAGTAGGACTACAATATTCACTTTTGATTCATTGCAGATTCATTTATGTTTTGTTTTTTCATTGATCATCCTTAATATAAATTATCTTATTTGCTTAATCTAATTCAATAAAATTCTTCTTCGAAAGAAGATTTCTTGTTACTATCACCTATACTATTTGTGTAATCTTTATCAATCTGTTGTTATCATCATCACATTATCAACCATTCTTAATACCTTAAGAAGACCAATTTCTATTGTTCTTACAAGGTCATAATGTTCTAATCACCAATACTCAACATAATTACTGTCGCATATTCTTAGGTGTGTATCATCAAAGTCATCTCATTTCAACATCATTTATACTCCAATTTTTCAAGATTTACCTCTTCTAATATCTTAATGGTTCAACTACTATATTGAGTGCATTAACTCTTCTCTTTCAATTCTTCATCTTTTCCTTAATCTCATTCACCCATCAAATCCTATCTTGTATGCATTTCTAACTTTCTCTTTACCATATATCATTCATTTCGTGAATCTTCCATATGTATATCCTTAATCAATTCAGAATTATTAATGCCTACTCACTATAAAATTCTGATCTCAATTCCACTAATATCTTCTTATACCGAATCACAACTCTTATCACAGCAACTAAACAATTAGTTTAAATTCCAAGTTCAACATTTCAATTCCACTTTGCTTGTACACCTTAAATCTTGTCATTTCCACTTATATCTCTATTTCTTCTCAGTCAATTTATGCAAATCTTTTCAAATCCATATCAATTCAAATACATATCCACAACAAAATTCAGTCACCATATTTACTAACATAATCACAAATATTGAATCTATGTTTAACATATCGGACTATATAATATTTCTTATTTATAAATATCCATAAATATTTCATTTCCTCACATTCTGATAGATCATTATTCTTCTCACTAATTCTATTAGCCCAAACTCTTAACAATCGCTCTTGCGATTGACACATATATCAAAAGTTGCCCATGTAAGATTCTAATTCTGGGCTTTGATATCAAACATGTAGCATTTTTCCAAAACATTTAAAGGGCAATAAATGCACATTTATTATGCAATTGAAATCATTAAACTTCTTTGATTCAAACAAAACATTAGTGGTTTATTTCCTCTATTATAAATATGTACTTACTTTGAATTCCTTGCTTAAAGACTTACTCAAAATGCCTCTTCTCTTGCTCCTCTTTCCTTTTTGATTTTCTTTATCAGTGGCAAAACCCCATTTAATAGGAATCCAATTGAAAATCTCACAGTGCAAAATCACTAAAATTGATTCTAGAATGCTTAAACTCATGCATTTTCTAAATTCCATGAATTAAAATTCTTCCAAAAATTCAAAAGATTCAAAATGATCTCACCTTGATTCTTCACCAAATGAAGAGATCTTTGACTCAAATAGAAGCTCTTCTCTTCCTCTACCTTTTTCCCTTCTTGAACAATCTCAAAATCTCTCTTAAAAACCAAGAAATGATGAAATCCTAACTATCTTTCCTTCTTTTCTCTCCTCTACACCGAAACTCTCTTCATTCTCTCTTCTATTTTTGTTCCTCTCTCTCAATTCATGTTTTTTCCCTTCTTAAAAAGCAAGACTATATTTCTTTCTTTCATTTCTACCCTTAATGAGTGTGCAAAGCCCATTTTGCCCTTCCTTATAAGCCTTATGTCTTTTATGCTTAAATGTCTTGCCAAAAATACCTTTGAACATTCTTATAACTTTAACACTTTAATTCCATTAACCCATGCAATAAATCCTACTAAATTTGACATAATTAAAATAACTCCAAAATATTTAATCTACCAAAACATCAAAAATATTTAAATCATGCTTAACTAGAGGAAAAAATCTGGGGGCCAACACAACCCTCACAGTCTAACTCCCTTAAACCATTCAAATCCATATCTCAATTCCACTTTTTGACCTAAATCTAATTTTGAATCTCTAAAATGTTAAATTTACAAAAAAAAAATGGATCACATAGTCATTATTTGTCTTTTTCGTTACATGAAATTTTGAAACAATTTTTCTAATTGTTTTGCTGACCCATCACAAATTTAACTAGCCTTCTCTACATTATAAATTAATTCCCCACTAAATTCATCCACCTATTCGCACAAGGAAATTATCGAAAGGATTCTAGATACTAGTGCTTCTTCCCACATGATACCCAACAACAATATTGTCAATTTCATTCAATCATATCATGTTATTGATCAAGTAGTTGTCCGTAATGGTACTACTCTCCCCATAACCTCCAAAGGTTCCTTATCTTTCCATACAAATCTTCAACTATTACACTTAAATAATATTCTCATTATGTCGAACCTTATTGCCAATTTACTTTATGTTGCTTAATTTGTTAAAGAAATTCATGTTTAATTGAATTTAATCCCTCTGATTATGTTGTGAAGGACCTTTCTACCAAGATTTCACTTCTCGTGGGAAACATCCATAATAATCTCTACCCTCTCAAGGTTCCTATCAATTTAACAAATCCATGGCTTTTACTGCTCAATGTGCTTCTTCACACCTTTGGCATCAACATCTTGGTCATTAATGTACTTAAATTTTTTCAAAATTATTTACGTCTGATCTAGTTTCTCGTATCCATCTTCACTGTAATTCATGTCTTCAAAGCAAAAGTTGTCACCCTTCTTTTCTTACGTCTACTAGAGTATACAATGCAACTCTTCAGCTTATTCATTGCAACATTTGGGAACCATCACCTTTGTTATCACTTTTTAGTTTAAGATGATTTATAAATTTTATTGATGATTTTGGTCGTTACTTCTAGATTTTTCCTTTAGATCATAAGTCTCAAGCATTGCAAAAATTTCAATTTTTCAAAACCACTACTAAGAACGTGTTGTCATCAAAAATCAAAATGTTTCAATGTTATAAAGCTTTTGAACTCATCAAAGGATATTAGCTACTTTTCTCAACACTCATGGCATTTCTTTCGTATTTCTTATCCTCATACCTGACAATAAACTGATATTGCTAAATGTAAAATTCGTCACATTACGGAAATATGAATAACTTTTCTTGTTCATAGCTCTCTTTTGAAGCCATTTCGGTATGAAGCCTTTTCCACTGTTATTTAACTTATAAGTTTTTTACCATCATCTACCTTACATGTCAATCTCATCACAAACTATTGCCCAATTCTTCTCCTAATCTTAATCACCATCGTGTTTTTTATTACACACGCTTCCCTTTTCTTTGTTCACACTAGAATTGATAAACTCACACTCAAATTCATTCTATTTGTATTTTTAGGCTATGCCTCTAATTATAAATGATACAAATGTTTTGATCGCTCCACACATAATTTCATGATGTTAGATTTCTTGAAAACCAACTTCTTAATCTCTAACCTAACTCCCTTTCCTCTTCTACTACTTCCCTATCTATACCATTACAAATTCAATTATCATCAACTCCTCCACCACTTTCTAGTTCTCTCTTCTCACTAGCCTGGACTACTTCTGCCTCACCCATGCCTCCTGTACCCTCTTCCCCGCCTATTCCTCTTGCTCCTTAACCATCATCCTCCTCTTCTCTACCAATGACCACTCGTACTCTGGACAATAATCGACCATTAAAATCTTTTCCTGACCACATTACTTTCAACACCATTGTACCTATGTCTCTTGAACTAGACCCTATTTCTTTCACTCAAGCAAAAAAATTTCCCCAGTAAAGACAAGTCATGCTTGATGAATTCAAAGATGCCCGCCACATTACAACAATACTTGGTCTATTATTCCCTCTCACCCCTCCTCCAAGTGTAAATATTGTCAATTGTAAGTGGGTATCATGTACAAAGCTTAATCCTGATGGTTCCCTAGGAGGCTATAAAGTTCACCTAATAGCTAAATGCTATCATCAATCACCTGGTCTTAATTATGCTGACACATTTAGTCCAGTTGTCAAACTAACCACCATTGGCCTTATTCTTACACTTGCCTTAGCTAAAAATTGGTCCATTTATCAGCTTGACGTTAACAATGTTTTTGTCCATGGCAACTTACAAGAACCTGTTTTTACATAGCAACCACCTGGTTTTACTGATTTTCATCATCATCATTATGTGTGTCATCTATACAAAGCTCTTTATGATCTTAAGCAAGCTCTTATAGCTTGGTTTCACCGTTTAAGTCATAAACTTGTGGATCTTGGGTTCACTTCCTTCAAAGTTGATGCATCTCTTTTTATTTACTCCACGTCAACTCATGCCACCTTTCTCCTTGATTACGTGGATAATATCTAGTAACTGGTTCTTTATAATAATTTATTCAAACCATCATTGATGCCTTTCACTCTACTTTCACCATAAAAGATTTAGGTCCTTTTCATTGCTTTCTTGGCATCAAAGCCACATTTACACCCACTGGCATTCTTCTCACACATTCTAAATACAATCATGACCTTTTTCACCATACACATCTTGACCCTTCCAAACTTGTCTCCACACCCATCACCTCTCTCTACTACTTTCAAAAAATCATGGCCTTCCTCTTTCTAATCCTACTGAATATCGTAATATTGTTGGAGAACTTCAATACCTCGGTCTAACTAGATTAGATACCCAATTAATTGTTAACAAAGTTTCATAATTCTTACAATGTCCAACTAATGTTCTCTGGACCACGGTTAAACGCATTCTTCAGTATCTTCGCTCTATCCCGTCTCATGGTCCACACTTAATTAAACCTCCTACCAAAATTATCATAGCTTACTTTGATGTTGATTGAGTTGGGTGTCCTGATGATCGTCAATCTACATCTGATTATTTCATTTTCTTTGGCACCTCTTTAATTTCTTAAATTGTTTATAAATATAGTGAACGGTCATAAAGTAAAATACAATTATAACATCACTTTCAATTTCTTAGCTTTATTCTTTCTTTCATTTTCTATTCGCAAATGGAGTCCATCATATTAGAGCACGTGATATTGTTCATAATTTTTTGATTGACGTAGGTTGTTTATTTCCACGCTCTGTACTGAAGATATGCATTTTGAGATAGATTGATTAGATTTGTTAAGTAAAAAGCCAACACCAGAAGTAAAGAAGATGCATGTGAGCTGACGAGGAACGTGTTTTAGTAGATATGTACCATCTCATGCCAATAATGCTATAATCTGTCTTCAATTTTAACTAGAAAACTGAATTTGAAGTTTCGTGTCCTACAATTTGTAATGATATGAGAATTGGTATTTGACCGCATCTTCATATCTTTACAAGACTCATTATTAAATAGCTGCGTGCAGTACTTACTTTCGAGGAAGCACGTCCATAATGGAGGGAGACTTACGAAAGAATGTATCACAGGCTTGTTTACTTTCCTGTTGGTAAAAAGATTGAAATTAATATTTAACATTTTATACTTCTAAGATAATAGTTTACCTTTTTCCCAATAGATTATTATAAAAATATAGAAGTTGAATTACAGTAAGTTATGTGAGGCGAATAAGATTGAAAGACGTTTAGTTATTATCTATTATTACTCACCAGGGGTACGTTAACTGTGATTATAAGTTAACCAGCTGGGCGACGGTGAACAGTATTTCTCAAGCGGCGGTCAATGTTTAGGGGCTAATAACACGTGCTATTGCACGTGCCCACACTCCGATTCTCAAGTGCACATAGCAGGCGGACGACAGGCGTTGGGTTTGAGCGATGATAATGCGAGAACACGTGACTTCACATACTGTAACCACCTAATCACACGTGCGGTCCTCTGTCCACTGCAAAATATGGCTTCATCATGTTGATTACTTAGTAGAATTACTCCTGTCTTTCATTTCTTAATTTAATATTAATATGATTATATTTTATTATTTATAATAATTAAATATTAAATATAATAGATTACTAAATTCATTCTAACATAAATATTAATTTAATTTAAATAAATAAATATATAAAATTTTAATTATATTAATTTATAAAACTATTATTATTTAGCATTAAATATTTGATATTTACAAAATTTTTATTTCATAAATGACATTTGAATTTTCCATTTCAAATTATTTTTAAAAATTATAAATTTAATTAAATGATTAAATTACGTTAGCCATCATAATTAATATAGGATAATTAAATAGTAAAATAGCAATCATAAAGATAAAAAAATGTTATAACTAGTTTCGATCAATGCCGTTATTCATATCCGCACATTCCGTTTGCTGCTTCCTTCAACATAACTCCATAAAGCTCCTAATATATATATATAATCCCAAAAAAAACATATGTAAAACGAAATAGCAAACCAAATTTTCCTTTATGATTCTCACGTGCAGATAAGGCCTAACAAAGAGGCAAAAGAAAGATACAGGCCGATAACAAAATGAGGTGGTCATCAAGATGAAGCTATTTACCGATGGGCACGTTAATGACCAAACTTTTCAGGCATTGACCGTTGACTTGAAGTGATCGTCATCGATGGTTGAGTATACGAATCCATTATCCACAAGCGATTGTAATTCTTCCCTGTCAGAGGTCAAGTCGTTCAGTGTTAAATAAAGCATATATCTAATCAAAACATGGGGGCTTGGGTACAAAGGGAAGTTAGGAACGCAGAGACAGACATGAGCTTATTCATTGGGATATTTAGCTGCTGAGCAATAACATTGCGATGCACTCCATCCTCATTGGCGCTGTTATGATAAAAAAGATCTGTTAGAGTTAAAATTCAGCAGGGGCAAATATCCAACAAAGCTAGTATCTGACTAAACAATTGAAAAAGAAGCTCAGAGGTCAAAATGGAAGAAAGCGTTCATGTGAATTGTAGAGGATTATCTAGCATGGATTGACTAGCAACCACTAGAATTTGGGGCGCTACCAAGATTCTCACAGGGAAGCCTAACGGTAAGAGTCTCCAACCCCAGGTTTGAAGTTGGGAATTCTGGTTGGGAAGGAACCATTCAACTAAAGTCATTAACCATTACACCTCATCCCCAATTACAATGTCTATTATCGTCAACATATGTTTCATTTTAATCATTTATTCACTGGAGTTGCTGAATCCACAAATGGATACATAGTCAACATATCTTCACATGAGAAGTTTATAATGGCGCTCAATCAACCAAATGTGTGTGCACAAGCACAGGCATGTACATTCGTACTCAATACATCCAAAGAGATAATAAGCTATTGACCAATTATTTCAACGAGTTAAACTAACCATATGGATTATGTCAAAGTGAGAACAATGAACAGGCATTGAAGCTGATCCATTGAAGAACAGTGGATCCAACACTAATTTTTCATACAAAATGAATTGAGTTGAGAGTAAGACAGTATCAGCAGAGCCTACATAGAGAGTCCCTGTTCACAAACTATGCTTCTTATTGTCTAAGAGGTTTATTAGGGAAAACGTTTGTATATTTCATGCACCGTGTATCAACATCTATGCCTGTTGGCTATAAATAGAAATTGCAATAAAAAGAAGACTACAGAAAGGAAGAGAATAAAAGCACATCTGTTCATAAGATACTCACAGGTATGCTGGCTGTTGTAATAGATTTAATATCACTTGACCAGCATTGCTCAGACCATCAGTACTAAAATGGGCAGAAAACTGGAAAGAAATGAAAAAAACTTTTAAGACTGGCAAATAAAATCATTCAATTTGGCAAAACTACAAGCACATCATTACTTGATTTTGTGGAGCAGCTTGGTATCCCTTTAAAGTGGAACCCATTGCTGAATTTGTCACTTGGGCCTGACTAGGATGACCCTGCAAATTAGAAACCCAATAAAACCAAAAAAATAATGTAAGAGCATTTTCATCTAGGAAGTGTGTGCGGAGTCGCATGGATTAAAATTTGAAATGATATTGGAAGACCAATACCCGCAACCTCGTATTGTAGAAATGGACATATATACAATCAATAAAGTGGCTTGTCATCTCATTGAAGTCAGTAATAGACCTGAATAGCACATTGAGATTGAAAGTTAAAGCTGCAAAATTAGTATGTCAAACCTCTAATCCAATTGTTGCGTAAACTAAAATTCGAACACCATAAAGTTGTGGAATGAATTTTTTAAAAAAAAAGGGAAAGAAGATCATCACTAAGAATAATGCTGGTAGATGCAACTAAACTATCTATAGAAATGAAGATTCAAAAGAAAGTTGACTTCTATGAGTTTTTCTTATGAGCAACCAAAGTAGGGCAGTAAAAGCTCAGCTTTGGGCTATTATTTCCTACTTCCTAGACAGCATCAATTTTATGCCCCTTTAAAGAAGATTTGTAAGCTAATGCAGCTAATGCGAGGCAAAAAGAACATTACATGTGGGAGGAAAACCACCCAGTAAAGCAGCAATGTCAAGGTTTCGTTAAAGTCAATCCCCGCAAGGAAATTAACAGGAACATCAAGTATCCACAAAAAGTATCCCCCTTCATGAAAATGTAAGTACACCAAATGGATTCCTTGAATGTAACTCCTTACAGCATCAGGCATAAGAAAGGAAATTATATACAATACCTAATGGAGAAAACATTGATGAACCTTCGACCTTGCAGGCCTCGTAATTGTCCATGAACACGAACATACACCCCTATCCTATAGTACAACACAATTAGCATCCAAGAATCAAATCAAGATATTTGAAGCACATTTTAGTACTAAAATGAGATTCCAATTTCCAAAATTCTAAACTGTAAAAGCTCCTCTGCATGGCAGAGCAAGGGAAATTGAAAGAAAGTTTGAACTGGAAGCTTTCAGCTGAGTTCTGATAACAGAAACTTCTCATTTTTACTCAAACTGCTAATTTCTAACTATATGAAGACATCATTTAACAAATTAAATGATAGTAAAGAGTTTATGCACAGACAAAATACAAGCTTGACGTTATTGATCGGATGCAACTAACAGGTGGAACAAGAAGCATACAAGATTCCACCCAATTCATCGACATCTAAGGATTCTTGGATCCTGCAAAACACACAAGAAGTCATTCCCACCTAAAAAATTCAACTAAAAGACTAAACGTCAGTATATATCTACTTCAACATGAAACCCAAAAAAAAAAAAAAAACAGAAAATCTCGAAAATTTTTACCATTTGGTACATTCAATCTGTCCTGTCCCATCATCTACAACAAAAGTGTACTCGCTGGTTTTGTCTTCCTTTTGGCATACCCTTCCCAAGATTGTGACCTATACATGAGCCAAAATTACAATCCCAGGATAGAGAGACAGAGGGTAAGAGAGTTCAATAAAAGGCCAAAATGGGACAAGCCGTACGTTGTTAACTTCAACACCATCTATGACGAAATTGGACTCGTCATTACTTGCCAGCTCGCGTATCTGCTTCACTGTAAGCGGAAGCAAACACCGAGCTTCACGATTCTGCAACAAAGAGTCGTCAGGAAATAAGCAGTGGAGTTGTGTAAAATGCCATATGTGACCTAATAGCGGCCACCATAATCAAGTACACAACTCTTGACTTAGAAGAACAAAATAGGGTTTTTCAGTTAATTTGACGAAAAGGAAAAAATTACTCTGGAGGTAGAGAAAGACGAAGGATCGGGAGTGTGGGTAGTCTGAGAAGGCATGAAGCCGCCGCCCATGAACACCGCCGCGCTGCCATCAAAATCGTTGCCCCCACCGTACATCTTCCGCTCTGCTTTTATTTATTTGTTTTGTTTCTTTTCCTGTGCTCCTTAATCCTTTTCAGTAAATTTTTATACACATACATGCATATATTTTCCAAAATTAGACGTGCAATAATGCCCTCATTTTTCCCGCCAAACTTATTTACCAACAAATTTAGAAAATATATATATATATCGTGACATTAAGCTTCGCCACGTGTAATAGGACATACCATGTCATATACGTGAATCATTCAATATTTATCGTCTGTTACCCTCGTACTCTCTCTTACCTATAGCAAACTCTGGCACTCACCTCACCTCTCTTTTTATGCACTCTTATGTATAACAACTCTGGACCATAGTCGAATGCATTGAGTGAGGTTAATTGATTATGGGTCAGAGCCAGAAACTCTTCCTTCTCACCAAAAAAATTTGCCCATCTTTGCAAACCATTTTTCCTTCCTATTTTTATTTCCATCTTCTTCCCTTTCCATCTATCTCCAATTGACCGGTTTTCTTTCACTTGTTCTCTATTTTCCGGCCACCTTCTTCACCATCCTCCCACCTCCTCTTCCATCTGCATCTACCCTTGTTCAGGGGCTTTGTAGTCCTTTTCTTTTTTCAAATTTCCTGCCCTTCTATCTTTACCATAAACTCACCCTACATTTCTTGCACTACCTCTAGAAAGTAGCCTCCTTTTCAAATCAAGAATTACCACCTCAATGACAGATCTGCACCCTCCCAAACTTTTTGATTTTCCCCTCTACCCTCGCACATTTCCCCATCCTCTTCTACAACTCCCATCCCTGCTCCACCGAACCAAAACAATGCAAACCATTCATTCCCATCAAAAGCTTCTTCAGCCCAATCATCCTCCCCTCCATTCACTAAAAACAACCGACCCTCAACTTTAGAATTTCCTCCACTGAAACTAGACCCAACAAAAGGTGTATCTTTTATAAGAGCTAAGAGGACATGGAAATAAGTTGTTGGAGATAAGACTAAGTCCTCTTTGGTTTTCTATCCCCCAATGGAGTTGGAAGGGAAACTCATAGTAGCTCCTACTCTAGAAACTCTATAGGAAGGAGCTAAAACATGGGAGTCCACTCTAGTTGAGTTTTTCATGAATAAAAGACCTGCATTTAAAGTGATTCAAGCTTGGACTCAAAGAAATTGGAAAGGGAGAGGCTTAATAGAGGTTATACTCACAGAGGAAGCACTTTCTCCTAAAAAATAGAAGCTCAAAAAATAATTAAAGAGAGTCCTTGACATATTTCACAACTTCCACTCTTTCTACAAAGTTGGCAGTTGGGAATGGAACTAGAAAAAATCAAGGTGAAAAACATACCCTTATAGGTCAACATTCACAATATACCTTTAGAATATTGGACCACCAAAGGATTGAGTATGTTAGCTAGCTTTTTGGGAAAACCTGTATGCATGGATTAGAACACAGCGATGAGGAAAAGGGTCGGGTTTGCAAGACTGTGTGTAAGCTGTAAACGATCTAGAAAGGGGGTTGAATAGATCTTTAAAGCTTTTTGCAAAGTTCTACAAAAATTTAGAAGTTAATTCTACACAAAAACAAATTAAATAAATTTAAATGCGGAGAATAAGGAAGAAGAGCAAACACTGTTTTTATAGAGGTTCGATGTTGAGACCTACGTCCTCTACCTAAACTCCCACTTAGGATTTTACAAACCACTTTATTACACACTTTTAGTTTAGTGCGAACTCTTACAACACCACTTGATTTCCGGCTCAAGCTACCTTTACAACTGATTTATTTTCTGGCACAAATCCTACCTTATAAGTGATTTTTCATTAATCACTCAACTCACAATAATAATGGGATAAAGATGAAAGATCAATGCTCAATACAAATTTGAAACAAGCTAAGAACAATATAGAGCAAATTTGGAACAATAGAAAATTTCTTTGGCCTTTTGGACTTTTGTATATAATCCCTTGATGAACCACTATTTATTTGGAGATTAGGAATGAAAGAGCCGTTGTAAATCCTCTCCTAGCCATTGCATAATTTCTGAAGAACGTTGCTTAATTTCTTCCTTTCCATTTAGGAAGGATTTAGTCGAGCTGTGATAGTCGACTAGTATAAGCATTTTTCACTGCAGGCTTTAACTTCGCTCTTCGATAGATCGACTAGTTCCATGATAGTCAACTAGTGTTCCTAGTCAATTGATTTGTAGTCGACTTGTAGCTTATTAGTCGACTTGTTTCAACCCCCATCTGACGATCTTTAATTTATTAGTCGACTTATGATATATTGGTCGACTTGTTGCTGACTTCAACGGATATATTCAATCAAATCTTCCATAATCTTCATGTTTAATGTCTCTGACATGTTGAAAATTATTTCCTTATGGATTTCACCATGATTTAACAACTATCTTGATTTATTTTAACCCACAATACCTGAAATAATTTCTTAACCAATTTTATACATTTTATTATTATCAAAAACATAAATGGGATTTAATTTGTCAACCACTATTGGTCCAACAGTAGTACTACTAATTACCTAATTGGTATGTCAACCTTATCACATTCCTCAAATTCCTATCTATTTTACTAGGGCAAATCTAATAAAATTCCATTAAAATTTCATAATAAAAAGGTTATAATAACCAATTGAAGCTATTCCATATTTGGCCAAAGTAATTTTTTCCCTTCTGTTACTGGTTTTTAATTTATTTAATAAAACATTCAAGATATATTCATCTCACCAATTAGTCAAAAAATAACATGTATATCAAGTTTCTCAACTCTAACATAATGTATGCCAATTGGGAAAAATACAAATTATTATTCCCAAATCTCAATTAATCACATATACTTCTTCAGTTAACATCCAATTAAATATTTTTAACAACAATATCATAAACCCCCAATTTTACTCAAGAACCCTAAATTTCCTAATACATAATTTTTAGGAAAAAGTAGAATAGCAAGAATACATACCAAATTAACGTCCAATCTTCAAATTAAACTTCCATAAACTTCAATTTCATCATCAATTTCTTATTCCTTCTCTTGCTCTTTCTCTCTCTCCTTCAATTCATCTTCTTTATCTTCATAATATTGCACAACAAATTCAATTTCATACATTTTATCCATCAATGCCTATAACTACACCAAAATCATGTACTAAAAATAATTAAAACTCCATTAACTCACCTTATAAATTTTTTGGTACTATTCATCAAGAACACCCATATACCTTTTCTTCTTCTTTTGTCAATTTTTTTGTTAATATGGCGAGTTTAGAGACCCTAGGTCGATGATTTAGTGTTTAATAGGTAATTTGAGAGTTAATAAAAAAATGTGTATAAGAAAAATATCAACTCCATATAAAGACCTTAATTAATATAATTTATTTTCATCAATATTTTCAGGTTTGACTTTTACCCTTTTTGGGTAAAACTTTGATCACCAGTCAAGTCTTGGTCAGCCCCTCTAAACGAACTCATTTAGAGCTCTAATTTGATCCTTAGGCTGTCCTTCAACAATATTATTTGATGTCAAATAAAATAAAATGCAGTTTAGATCTCGAGTGTCACTATTCACCTCAGGATACACTATTCAAGACCCAAAAAGTAATATTCATGAATTTGTGATTTTGGGGCATTACATCTTTGGATTGTTTAACTTGCTGTAAGGTATCATTACCTATATTCTCTTTCAACAATTCCAATTCTTCTTTGATATATTCCAATTTCTTCACACAAATATAAGCTTTAAACCCATGAACCATCTTCTCCTTTCCTTTTTTGACTACTTATACCCTTATGATTCACCAAATAATCATTAAATCTGAATGAAAAAATCTCTTAACTCCACTAAAAGATACCTTGTACCACCATAGACACATAATCTTAAACATCTATCTAACTTCTTTCTAATAAAGTAACTACTAGATTGTTTGTTTAACTATGTGTACTAATTCCCCTTTATACTAAGGTCAATAACCCCCAGTGTTTAATACACAACTTGAAATGTGTAGAGAAGTTTTTAAAACTATTATTCTTATGAAAAACTATGTATGTTAATCCACAGTGGTATCTGTTCATGTGTAACTTTTTCCAAACTCATTCTTGGTTTCCATAACAAAAGAAACAATGGTTATATCCAGATATGCCATAGACCAATCTCCATTATCTCCTTAATACTAAGATGAATGAAATATTTAAAGAGAATCAAATTGTCTTTGAACATTAGTATCTCATTTAAACCTCTGTATTTCCATCTTTTTATGGTTTATTCCTTCACAATGGGTAAGGCTATATGCTTCCCATACAAGAGCCCTACCAATGTTGACTTCTAAGTTTTGGATCCTTTAATCAAAATTTATTCATCAGGAGTAACTAGATAACTGTCCTCTTCTACTTTACGTAGAGAATGGTGTAGATATTGCCAATATTCATCTCCCACCACTTGTTTTAAACTAAGTAATGGATTGACTAGTTTAGAATTAGCTTGCACAAGAAGGAGACACTAAGTTGGGAGGGGGAGAAGGAGGAGGATAAGAAATATTAGGTTCATGTCTGAAGTTAGCTAAAAGAGGTGGAAGGACCTTTTATCTTATATATTTCCAACAAATTTTGTCACTAATACCATTATGGTGTCTACTTATAATAGAGGGGGAATGTTTTACAGAATGGATGCTGTTTAAAGACAAAGTAAGGTGGAGGTGGCAAATTATATTAGGCAAGTTACCTATCTATCCATAATTGACTGATGATGTTTGTGTTTATGGTTTTGTAGGTGAATTATAAGGTGGGAAAGGAGATATGGAGGTTCAGAGATGAATATAGTGGTGGAGAAAGGGTGAGGGTGAGCACCAGGTTGAATTTAGTTAAAATAGTAATGCACTTTACAAAAAACACAAGAACATATTTTGCAAGCAGGAAAACTAAAGCAAGGTTAAGCTTGAAAATGGGAGAAGGATAGGAAGGAGCATAAAATAAGAGGGGAGCAGACTTTGAAGAAGACAAAGAATATATGGAAGTTCAGGAGCCATGGTAGCAATTAGAAGGTTGTATGGTATAGAAAGTGTTAGTGTCGAGAGAGAATACATGTCAATGGGAACAAAAATTTTAGAGAAAAGAAGCTATTGAGAGAAAAGGAACTAAAACAATGGATAATTCAAAAAATATTTTCATACAAAGTTTTACTAACATTGATGCTATTGATATTGTCATTCACTTTTATATTAATTCCTTTGTCTTTAAGATTAAACTATTTGCACTTAAATAGAATAAATTTCTATCCTTGATGTAATCTAATTCAATTATTTTAAAAATAACACTATCAAAGTTAATTAACGCATCCTTATGTTGTCCCTCAACAATAACCCCACAGTTTTGGCTTATGAGATAATTGTCACGTTCTTTTATGTGAAATATAACATCATTAACGACATAACCTGTATATTTTTTTACCACACATACTAGGCCTACATGCCAAAAGAATATAAAGCTTCCATTGCTTCTGGAAATTTATAGTTATGTAACTATATTATCTGTAGAAAAATAAAATAACTAAAGTTGATGTTGTGATATTAATAATAATATTCATTTTTTCTATTTTTACATAGATAACTTACTTAGGTCTTAAACTATGATGGAAAGTTTATCTTATGTCTTTCCTTAACATTAACTTCACCTTTACGTATAGTCTCACCTTTGTGCTCTCTATTTAAAATGTAAATTAATGTAAGAAAAGAAAGGTTAAATGCTTACAATTGCTTAAAATATACCAATGACCAATTTCAAGTTTCTCTTCGGTTAACTCCATATATTATCCTATTCCAAGTGACTTTAATTTTTGGAAGAAAAGTGACAGGCCACCCTCTTGGTCAAAATTGAAGTTATGTTCTTATCTATTAAATCAGCATCAAGTAAGTACAAAGAACAAAATGTCAAACATTTATTTGACATATAAACCTCTAGAATAGAGCCATAAGGCCGAGCTTTATTATGAAAATAATGTTTGAAAGAGCCCAAAAACCTAAAAAAGCATAAAAGCTTAGCAGTTTTAACTAAATAATAACAAAAGACATCAAATGTAGAATTGAAAACAAATTAACTTTTAATCAGGAACATCCATCAAAATTGAATCGGGCCATAAAATTTTTTTCTCGTATGGTAAGTGAATTGCCAAATGCACTATAACAACAAAGAATGATGGCGAAAAAAACTAGTTCAAGCTTTAAAAGGATAAAAGCAATGTCTTTTGTCATTTGTTCAAGTCATTCAAATTTCTATATCTTACAACATAATTGCTTTATAAAATACTAACTCACTCAAAATTGTCGACATATCCTTTTACAAATACTCATATATTCTAACAAGAAGTAACCGTTATAGAAGCATATGACAATAATGGCTCTTTGTGTTGGGTCCAAAACCCAACGGCTTAAACTTGACACTATCACTCTTGCTTTGATACCATAACTGTTGGGACCCGATCTCGAGACCGGAACTCAACTGAAAAACAGAAAACGAAAACGAGCGAAAGCACAATCGAAAGAAAGGAACACAAGGCAGAAGCAAAATCATAAACGAAGGCAAATCCAATCTTAAAGCGAAAGAATCGGAAGCAATTAAAAACGAAGCAAACTTCGGATCAAATCAAATGGAAACCAATTTCTGATATCCGTGAACAAATATTTTAGGAAAAGCATCGCGTTGGAAACCTTAAGACTATCGGTCTAAACTAATCCAAATCTGTGTACATTTTTTTTCATTCTTTAATCAATCTTATACGAAGCACTTCAATTTCTCATTTGGACAAATTCATCCTCAACCAATATCTCAATCACTTGATCCTATTTAAAATCATGACCAACCATCACAATCATATACCCAATTGCATACACAAAATCCATAACTCATTTACATCATGTAATAAATGCTTACAAGATATTAATGGCATTTCCAAGCCATAATACAACATCACTATCCAAAATCTGAATATGTACACAAATCCGATGATCGCAGAATTTCCAACAACAATCTAACTTACAAACAAAACAATATGCACACATACAAACAAAAACCTTCAATTTTCTTCACCCGATCTTCTTCTCATCACCTGTGGATGGGAATGAAGGGGGTGAGCTTATAGCTCGTGGGTAACAGTTTATAACA
>JANZLF010000221.1:16902504-16913070 GCA_026546835.1 Erythroxylum foetidum
GAGGTTGAAAGATGTGAGATTGTGAAGTTTGAATGTTGTTTGGTATGGAAATTTTCGGGCAGTAGCTTCGATTTGGAATTTGACCCTCCTTGATGTAGAAATTGTTCATAGGGTCTTAATGAAAGTTGTAGCTCATGTTTCCAGCTTTCAAACGTCATAAATTACGATATTTTTCGATATCTGGGCTAGAAGTTATGATAATGTGAAGTTTGGATATTGCTTAGGTGATTGCTACCAGGGTAGAAACTTCGATTGAAAAATTAACTTAGCTAGAGGTTAAAGTTGCTTTGGAGTCCTTCATGAACATTGTATAGATTGTTTTTATCTTTCTAGTGATATAAAGCACGAAAATATTGGACAAGAGAGTAGAAAGTTATGATTTTTAGAAGTTCTGATCCTGTTCAGTGTGAAGCTGATCGATCAGTCAGCTTTTATGGAGTTTTTGACCTCTTTAGAGGTCGATCTGATTTTTAAGGCCTTTAGGAAAGTTGTAGAGAGTTCTTTTACCTTTCCGTATGCACTAAGTTTTTCAAATTTGGAGTTCTGACTCAAAAGTTATGATGTTTACAAGTTTTGATACTATTGAGGAGTTTATCGATTGGTCAACCTGTAGCAAACTTTTGACCCCTTTAAAGACCGAGCTTGTTTGTGAGTCCTTCTTAAAAATTGTAGATCTTTCTTTTAGCTTTCCAACGGTACTAAGTTTGCAAAATTTGGAGCTCAGAGTCAAAAGATATGAAAGTTTGAAATTTAGAGGTCATATCAAGTGGCCGATTGCTCGGCAGCGAGCGTCCGCGCACGCCCGAGCGACCTGCTTGGGCGTTGGTAGATCGGCCCGCGGGGTAGATTTTCATTCGACCGATCTCCCTTCACTCTTTTGGTCATAACTTCTTTGTCTGACATCCGATCGACCCGATTTTTGAAGCGTTGGATTCCTAAGACATTTTTCTATCTTTCCATACTAGATAGATCGGTTTTGGCATTAAATGGAGAAGATAGCTCGGATTATAGTGAGCTGATCAGTTGTAAAAGTTTGAACAATGCTTAGTATTTTGGAGATATCTCGATCGTTAGAGCTCCGATCGATCTATTTCTTTTTGGAAATTGAAATATAGACATAGAGCTACAAATTTTATGAGGAGCCGAGCTATAATTTAGCCTCTAAGACTTTCAATTTTTGGTCGGAATTTAGACGTAGTGTTCAGTATCAGTTTTGTAATGGCCAAATAGACTTCGGTATTTTGGAGATATCTGGAGCTATAGAGATCCAATAGATTGGATTATTATTGATAATTAAAATAGAGACATGGGGCTACAAATGTTATGAAGGATCCAAGCTACAATTTAGCCTCTAAGACTTTCAATTTTGGGTCGGAAGTTCGGTGTAGTATAGAGTCTCGGTGTTGTGATGGCTGAATAGTGTTTAGTATTTTGGAGATATCTCGACCGATAGTGCTCTGATTGAGTTGATTCTTGTTTCTAATTAAATTAAAGATATGGGGCTACAAATGTTATGAAGGTTCTGAGCTACAATTTAGCCTCTAAGACTTCCAAATTCGGGTCGGAAGTTAGGTGTATTGTTTAGTCTCAGGTCTGAAGAACAAACTTCAGTATTTTTGAGATATTTTGAGATATAGAGCTCCGAACGACCTGATTCTTGAAGCGATGGATTCGCAAGACATAGAGGGACATTTTTTATAGAATAAAGTTTGTCAAATGACTTCAAATACCTGATCAAAATAAGGAGATAAGATGTCAGTGTTTAGGAAGGACATTATTGGAAGATCACTTAAGCTGTTATGCTATAAGACTTACATGTAAGGGCAAATTGGACATTATGCACTCATTAATGGCAAGTTGGTAAATAAGAACAATGAGCTTTAGTATATATAAGGAGAATGCACGACTCTTAGAAAGAAAAAAACAGCAAGAGAAGAAAAAAATAAGAAGAGAGGAGAATGAGAGGAGTTTCGAGAGAGAAGAAGAAAGAAAAGGGGAGAGAGCTAAGGTTCGGTTTTCTCCAAGTTCCTTGAGGGGTTTTGATGCTTTTCAAGGGGAAAGGTTAAGAAGAAGATGAAAGTTTCTTATGGAGCTCAGAAATCCAAAAATGGTGGTGAGAGAAGTTAAGATTCGAAATTTTGAGATTTGTGAATTTTGATGAGTTCTTGGTTTAAAAACCTTGGAAGTAATATGGGTATGCGACTTATGAAGTCAATTTTGATGTTTATGCTTTAGGTTATGTTTAATTTTGGATGGAAATTAATTAGGGTTTATGCCTAATTTTGTAATTGGGGTTTTTGGAAATTATTGGTTTAGAATCATGGGAAATATTATGGATTGGTGAAATATGATATCAATTTTGAAGATGTTGTGATTTATGATATTGAATTTGGGTGAATTGGTTTAGGCCAATTTTGGAATTTGGGGATTTTAGAAATTGTTGCTTTAGATAGCTTGGAAAAATGATGAGTATGGGTTTCCTATAGTTAATTTTGAGGATTATGCTAATTATGATGTTAAATTTGGATGATTATGGTTTAGGAAAATTTCAATTGGAAGAAAGAAAGAAGCAAGGGTCAAATTGAAGCATTGGACAAGTTTCAAGCAGGAAATCGAGGTGGGTACCTGTTTATAATAGAATTTATAAGCCACTACTGCTTTCTTTAAACAAAGAGATTTTCTGATTTCAATTGCATCATAAATGTTGCATCATTGTATGAACGATTTGAAAAATCATTATTGATTCAATACATGAACTTTTGATGAATTGCAAAATACATTGTGTTATGCTTCGAAAGATTTCATGGCATTTCGTATATTCGAAAAAGATCATTCGATAAACGATATTGAAGCATGAATTTGATTGTGATTGGGCAAGAGAGAACTTGTTTCGTTAGTCACGTGCACGTTGACATATAGATAGCCTTCTCCCGGCTGCCCGCTTGGGGCCACAAGATCCTGAGAAATCAGACTCATCGTGTTTATGGAACTCTCGAGCCGTTATGTGTGCATTTGCATTGTGAAGTGTTATGATTGATGCATGCATGTTTTGGAAATTGTGATTTCGACTACTGCGAGAAAAGAATCTTTGAAAACGTGCTTTATGGGTTTCAAACAAAGTTTCTGTAAGAAAAGAAAAGAAAAGTGTTTTTAAAGGTTTTGCATATTTATTTGTTATAAACTGTTACCCACGAGCTTTTTAAGCTCACCCCCCTTCATTCCCATCCACAGGTGATAAGAAGAAGATCGGGTGAAAGAAAGTGAAGGTTTTTGTTTGATTGTATGTGTACATATTGTATTGTTTTTTTTAAATGGTTGTAAGAATAAGATCGAAATTATTGAAGCATTTATGAAATATTTTGTAAGCACGTATTTCATGACGTAAATACATTATGGATTTGTATATGGAATGGTAAAATGAGTTATGAAATTGTGTATGGATATGGAATTGGAGTATGGATTTGTATAGGAGCTAGCATAGTGAGTGATGTATGTGAATGATACGGTATGCTTATGATATATGAATTATGATTGTATATGGATATGTGTGTTTGTTTTAGGGCAAAAGAAAAGTAAGAATAATAAGATGTTTGATAGATGAATTATGGGAATTGTATATTTTGTATAAGACGAGTATTATGATTTTGAGCTTTGGATTAATTTTATGGAATTGATAAATTCCAAATTGAAAAAGTGTATCACTTTGTAAGAGATTGAATGCATAAGAAAGAAAGAAAAAAAGTTATACCAGATTTGATTTGTTTAGATTAGATGTCTTAAGGTTTCCAACGCAAACATTTTTCTTCAATAATTGTGTTTGGATGTCGGGTTCAGTTTTTGTTCTGTCTTTGATTCGTTCGCTTTGTCTTCCGATTTATGTTTCCGCTTTCGAGTCATTCGCTTCTGATTTGTGATTCGATTCGTATCCGATTTGATTTCGCCGTATGTTTCGTTTATTTGCTTTGATTCGATTCATATTCGTTTGTATTTTTATTCGATTTTGATTTGCTTCTGCTTTCATTTTTCGTTTTGTTTTGTTCTCCGCTTCTTCCGTTTCTACTTTTCCGGTTGGAATCCGGTTTCAGATCGGGTCCCAACATATCACATGTTGTAAAGCACAAAAAATGTGAAACCTTGCTCTAATACTAAACAATAAAACAAACACATGCAAGAAGGGGTGAATTATGTGTGACTTAAAAAATTGCAAGTTAATATTATTTCATATAAAAGATAAGAACATGCTATTTCAACTGAAAGGTTTGTAAATGAAAGGAGACTATTAAAGTTTAAGCCGAAAGGAGCCTGTTAACTTTCAAATTGAAAGGATCTTGTTAACTTTCAAAACGAAAGGATCGTGTTAACTTTCAAAATGAAAGGAGCCTGTTAACTTTCAAAATGAAATGAGCCTATTAACAAAAGGAGCCTGTAAAAATTTAGAACATAAGAAACCTCTTACAATATTAAAACAAAATGAGCCTATTCTAAAAGTGAAGGAGCCTCTTGCAAATTTAAACACAAACACTATAATGCGAAAATTTAAAATTAAGAGAAAAAGAGTGACACAGTCAATTTATACCAATTTGGCTTATAACGAAGCTTACGCCTAGTCCCTAAGTATCTAACTTTAGTATTTCACTATAAAAACTCCAATTAGTAAATTTTGATGAGCCTCTCTAAGCTCACACATATATATTTTCTAATGTTCTTCAACCTTCCACACTCATAGTGTCTAACAAGCCTCTATAAGCCCTCAACAATTATGTATGTAGAGTTTGCTCAATATAAGCTTCAAGGAATAACCCTATCTTAAAAGAGTGTTTTCATTTTTTAAGGCACAAGGAGTTTGATAAAGATATGACTTTCGAGAATATTGATGCTACTGAAGTAGTTCAAAAATCTAACTTATTCATAAATACAATGGATATTCCTTAAATAGACATTTTCTTCAACTAGTCATTGCTCCATTTATATTTTGAGTTGACTTAGAGTCTAAAGGATCTTCAACATCATCTTGGTTAGAATATGCTAGGTTCCAAATGTCAAAAAATAATTTTGACAATTTCTTGGAGCTGATTTTCAAATTATGTGGTTGGTAAGATCCTTTTAGATATTGTGGAATCATTTATAATAAGGTAAGTTCATTAAGAGGGATCTTGTAAGAAAGGAAACATTCTTTTGCAAAACTATATTGTTACCTATTCAAATAAATGGAAATAATCCAAATTTAAATTTTGAAATATTATAAAGTTATCATCAAAATCATTATTATAAAACCTTAAACTAACAATAAGTCAGTAGGCCAAAATTTATAAGTCAATATATTGAGAATTAACTAAGTAACTAAAAACAATTTTCAACTTTCAATATACTTTTTATATAAATTATTAAGGAAATTAGTCAAAGCAATCTCTAGGAGTGAGTATAGAGACACCTAGGCTATTGGTCATATATCTTTTTTTTGATAAATCAAAATTTTAAATAAATCAAAAGAAGTTATGTACAAGCCATAGGATTGCCCTAGAAGCAATCCCTTCCCAAAACCAAAAGAGCATCCTGACCTAAAAACCTAAGGAACTTTACAAAAATTGTTCCTTATGAATGAAACCAATCGTAGCATCACGCCTATACATGTCTACCATCCAAGATGATCTTAAAGGAAGGCTCATCTTAGTTGCCAACACAAACATTGACAGATAACCAAAGTAAAGAACTAATTCAAAATAAACAGCCATTTTCACTTCAGAACCTAGAAATTCTCATCCACATTGTATGAGATTAAACCTCTTAGTTGCGTTCTTCCATTTTGCTAAAGGTGGTATGTACTATGGTGAATTACCGAGGAAGCCCCTTAACCATATCTGTATAGATGTTCTTGCGTCCCTATTATTCCTAACAACTTAGTCCCGTGTATGAGGTCTTCATCTTATGCTCTCCTAATTCTCACCCATCCTTCCGTGGTTAACATCATATAATTGTTTATGCTTCATTAAGACACCAAGAGAGGAGTATGGACTGTCCACCATTTAAGAACCATCAAGAACTAGAGAAACCTACAAAACAGAACAATTAAAGAAAATAATCTCAACCAGTATTTATCTTTCCTTAGTGTTTGAGCCGAGAATTTCCATAACTTGGAAGACCACACTGGTGTTTAAATTCCCAACTTCCACAACATTTTTCTTGAATTTTAGATGGTTTCTTTCAGACCAAAGGTTATAAACAGTCACAGAAAGGATAATGGGAAGAAGGTTGAGACCAGTATTTGTGTGATTTGATGGGTGATTAAACTAGCTTAGGTGGGCTTGAAGATTTGTCATATTTGGAAAGTGAATATGAAAATGTTTTAGACAAGAACAGTGATTAAGGACATATGAGTAGAGAAATTTGTCCCTCATTTGCAACTTGTTAAGGAAAGCTAGTCATAGGATGAAAGCATAACTTGAGCTAGTTCTTTTATGCCATACTAATTTATACCAGGGGACACAAGGATTGGGAGGTCTCAATAAGGAGTAGGTCGAGGAATTTATGTATGTTTTGGAGGGACTTGCTAGCCATTCCAATCTATTAGATCGGGAGCATTCTAATTGATATGGTAAGGGCTCTAAGGTTCGTAAAGTTTGTAATGTGGCCTCCTGCCAATTCCACACATTGTTACTGAAAATCTCCACAATTTTTGCATTCATCAGTAATTTCGATCTATTAATCACTCTGGGGTTAATAGGTGCTTTAGAATACCCCTAGGAAGCCAAGGGTCCTACCATAAAAAGGAGACATGTAATTTCCTATCTTAAATCTGCAATAGTTCCCAATATGATCCCTAACATGTAACAATTTCCTCTAGCTCTAAGAGCTATTATGACTGGGTTGAGCATTCTAAAAGGTTTTTGACATGTGTTTAATTGTTGATATATTTAATCATTTAAACTTAGCGATTATTGACATGAAAATATTTAAGATACTCATTTTAATTTATATATGATTTTAGGTGGGAGCAAAAAAATTAAAGTTAGTCGGAGGCATTACATTTGGGTTATTTTTTGAAGATTTATTTTTTGTTGTCTTCATAGAGTAAGAAGAAAAAAAAAGAAGAAGACAAGAAAAATGAAGTATAAAATGACAACAGAAGAATGAAATAAGAGAATAAAACGTAGTAGCCCATTAGATAAATAACAACGTGAATTAAGAGGGGATGGGAGCAGCCAAAACGCAGCATGGCAGGAAAAAAATGCTGGCAGAAAATGCATTTAATGCATACGAAGTTGGCGTTTAATGAATCAGAAGGCGTGCTCATGCATTGACGTAAAACGTTGTGTCCTAGCAGAAGCGTCCCAATAGCATAGAAGGATTTAAAAGTAGGGGAGAAACTTATTCGTCCCATCGAAGGAACGGTACGACAACAAGAAGCTATAGGTAAGGCACAGCGCAGCATGTTAGACCCCATTTCCAGAGCCCAATATCGAACATGGGATCATGAAGCTTGAGCATGGAGGGAGGCTTGGAAATTTCAAAATTAAAAGAAAATTCCCTCAAAAGCAAAGGCAGGCGTCGCCGTGGCGAATTGTGGCACAATTCGCTGCAGCAAACATATGCAAGAAAATACCCTGGACCCTTCAGGAATTTTACGCCGCGACGAGCGATTTAACTTTCGCCACGACAAGCCTGAAGTTGTATTTTTGCCACGGCGACCATTTGGCCTCACTGTGGCGAACTCATCAGGCTAGCGAAAATAAAAAGCTTCGGGTTAATTACGTCGCGGCGAACTCTCAGCTTTGCCACGACGAAAACCCCAGAAGTAGGACCCAAAATCAACAAACCTCATTTAATTCAACTTAAACTCTCTCAACTACTCAACCCCAACATTAACTCTACTGAATGCAACCATAAATTTCCCAACAACCATCCTCAATTTAAAATCCAAAACAAAATGAACTTATATATGAACACATGTAATTTCCAAAATCCAAATACTTTGCAAAAACATGAAAATTCATAAACAAATCAAAACATATATTTCATTAATATCAAAAGTGAGAATTTTACAAAGCTTTAATGGGCATTTGAAGCCACATTACAACATAAACCAAAAATACATCTTTTGCAAAAGTTGAATTTCTCGAAATACATCTAAAGCCTTGTTTTACAAAAATAACTTCAAACACAAAATAAGCCTAATCGGAGTGATACTGTACTTTTGACCTACTCGATCGCTTGCTCTTCACCTAAATAAGGGGTGGAGAATCGGGGTGAGCTTAAAGCTTGTGGGTAACAATTTTATAACCAGTAACAAGCAAACCCATTGAAAACTTATTTTCTATTGTAACAAAAACTAACATTGTATTACAAAGCATATATTTCTCAAAATCTCAATAATGCAAATCAGGTATGCATCAATCTTGTTAATGTATCATGAGCACATATGCACATCAAAATGGTCTGGAAGATCCATAAACAGAATGAACTAATACATTTTCATATAATGGTCCTGTGAAATCGTAAACAGGACAAACTAACACAATCCCACATAATGGTTTTGTGTAGTCGTAAACATAAGGGAGCCCATAAAGGAACTCCATGTCACTAGCGGGCAGGCTGGGGAAGCCTTTAGTCAAAGTGTACTTGATAATAGAATGGACCAAACTAAACCCACATAACATGTATTTCATAATCTTGTAAACTTGTTGCCCAAAATGACAAATTTTCGAAACTTGATCTTTTTCAAACATAATATCTTTTCAAAAATCATTTTCATGTTCTTGTCAGAAATCATCAACACCATAAGCTCATACCAAACGCATAACACTTTTCAAAGCATTCAAAGAGCTATAATGCATATTCATGAAATATTTGAAAGCATTTATTTTCATAATTTGAAAGAAAACATTTATGGCCTATTACTAAATCATAAAACTGTAACCCACCTTGAAATCCTTACTTGTTTCTTGCTCAAATGTGTCCTTCCTCTAACTACTCTTGCCTCACTTTCCTCACTTGATTTCCTTGAACAATAACCAAAATTCCATTCAATTCGATTCAATAATCAGAAAGTTACTTCCTGAATAATTTCGGACTATCCTTATGCATGAAACAAAATTATATGCCCAAATTCACTCCCAAAATTGAAATTCTTAAAAAATGAATTTAGACTCAGTTTCTTCATGACATTTTTATATCTATGTCTCTAGTTTACATCTAATTAAAAATCATCTCATTTGTACATCTATAGAAAAATTTATGCCTAAAATACCAAAATATGTCTGTGCAGGAAAATTGGAGTTTGCCGCTGCGAACTTCTCCAGAAACCCACACTAAAGAACTTTTTTGCTACATTTTCCATCCTTTCACTTCCCTCGTTTCATATATAACCCATATTAACACTAACGCATCTTTTCAACTTCATTTTCAACCCAAAATCATTCTTAAACCAATTCATAAACTACTCTTGATCATTACCTAAACAATAAAACATTAACTTAAACCATTCATCAACAACTTCCTACCCACATTCAACCATGTTTTCTCTGCTAACTAACCCTAACTATGCTTCATCCAAAAATCAAGAAGGCTTAAAGCTTATACTTACTTGTTTTAGCCTCAAAGTCTTCAAGTTCTTCAAGATATCCAAAAACCTAGCTTTTCTATTCTCTTCCCCTCTTCCACGATTTCTTCTTCAATTTAAAACAAGACAACAACTTCTTTTTCTTTTTATACTTTTAATGATCGTCAAATGTCCATTATGCCCTTCCATGTAATACCTTAGCCTTTTAACCTTAAGTGATCTTCCAATTTTGCCCTTATTCATTCTTACTTATTCAATTTAACTTACACCATACCATACTCTAACTTAATCTTAGTTTCTCCATTTAATACTTCCAACTCCATCAATCTAAGCAATAAATGCTCCAATCATTGACATGCTAATTAAACTTTAAACAAAATAAATCTATCTAGCAAAACCACAAAATTTTATCAATTCATGCTTAATAAAATCAATAAAAATTTGGGGCCTAACATTTCTCCCCATTTTAAAAGAATTTCATCCTCGAAATTATTACCTGAGTCATCGAAGAGTTGTGGATACTTCTCCTTCATGGCTTTCAATGGCTCCCACGTGGCCTCCTCAACGGAATGATTTCTCCATAAGACTTTGACTAACTGAACTGTCTTGTTCCTAAAGACCTTCTCCTTGGTGTCCAAAATCTCTACTGGAATCTCCTCATAACTCATATCATCTCTCAACTGAACCTCAGTGGTCTGAATGATGTGAAAAGGATCCGACCTGTACCTCTTCAACATGGAAACATGAAAAATATCATGTATCTGGGACAATTATGGGGGCAACGCCAACCTATAAGCTAGCGGTCCAATCCTATCAAAAATTTCTTAGGGACCCACGTATCTCAAGCTTAACTTGCCCTTTTTTCCGAATCTCATGACTCCTTTCGAAGGAGACGTCTTAAGAAACACTTTCTCACCGACTTCATACTCCATCTGAAGTGAATCACACGTTAATACAATACTTATAAAACGATATAGAATGCACGAGAAGGGGGGGTTGAATTGTGTATT
>JANZLF010000221.1:16927640-16945554 GCA_026546835.1 Erythroxylum foetidum
TATTTCTAAACCGTTTCTCTCTCGATCTTTCCTTCCTTGTATTCGATTTCTGTTAAAGATCAATTATATTCTTAACAAATTGGTATCAAAGCGTACGATTCTGGCACATTAGCAATGGCGGATAATACCAGAAGCGCAGACCTTAGGAGAATGGAAGAGAGTTTGAGGAGCTCGATGGAACGGATGTTTATGGAGGTCCAAAATAGAACAGAGAAGGTTGAAAAGGAGATGTCAGAACTGCGTAATCTCCTTTTGCAAAATCTTCAGAAGTCAAGTGAAGCGGGTACAGAGGAGACGGTGCCGCAAGGGAGTTCGGTGGCACAGGAACGTGAGGGAAATACCTTCACTAGGATGAGCAGAATCGAGTTTCCACCATTTGATGGTGGAAACGTTAAACTTTGGTTGTATAGATGTGAGCAGTTTTTTACATTGGATCAAACACCAGAGAATACGAAAGTAAGTGTTGCTGTTCTCCACATGGATGAAGGGGCCCAAGAATGGTATCGATTATACGTGAGAAATCGTAACCTCGCAGAAGCGGTAGTGTGGGGAGAGTTTACTAAGGCGTTGAAACAACGATTTGATTCGGAATTATTTGATGACCCGGTGGGAGACTTCAAGGAGCTTAAGCAGCAAGGGTCGGTACTAGATTACTGTGCACAGTTTGATCACCATTCCAACCGCTTGATGCTTTCAGAAGAGTATTTGGTAGGATTTTTTATACGGGGACTGAAACCGGAGATAGGAGTGACGGTTAAGCTGCACGAACCCCACTCTCTACACCAGGCATATACGTTGGCTCGGAAGCAGGAAGCTATCATAAACTCAACAGGAGGGGTAACGTCGAGACAAGGTTCGTTAATGAGAGGAACAAGTGACTATAGCAGATTTTCACAAGGCTCACGCTCATCACATTCCGCTAATAGCATGCGGAGATCATTGTCGGAAGGAATATTGCCTACTCCAACATCATCATTGCGTTCTCCTCCGTCGTCGGTGAGCACACAAAAAAATCAGAGGCGTTACAGTAGCAAGGATTTTGACGAAAAAAGAGCAAAGGGGCTCTGTTTCTGGTGTGACGAAAAATACACTGTGGGGCATCAATGTAAAAAGCGACAGCTGCAATTCTATGTTGTAACCGGAGAAGATGACAGTGGGGGTACATCACCCGAAACCGAAGAAGAAGAATTAGAATTGAGTCCCACGGAAGGTAATCGACCGATAGTGTCAATGCAAGCAATGCTGGGATTATCGGAGGATATGGAGTTTAAACAGATGAGAGTGGTCGGAGACTATCAGCGAAGGCAGATTCATATACTAATTGATAACGGGAGCACGCATAATTTCGTCGATCCATCGGTCTTTCGCAAAGGTGATTGTCAGCTTCGGGAAATGAAACCCATTTCCATCACGGTGGGAGGTGGATTACAACTAAACTGTCATCAATATTGTGAGGGATTCCGTTGGACGATGCAGGGGGTCCAATTCTCCATGGATGCACTGGTATTGTCGTTGGGAGGGTGTGACGTAGTGTTGGGAGTGCAGTGGCTAAGTAGCCTTGATGAGGTCCTTTGCAATTTCAGACTCCGCACGATGATGTTTAAATGGGAAGGCAAGATGGTTAAGCTGTGTGGCAATCCCGAAGGCCGATCAAAAATCATATCGAGCAAGGAATTCCAAAAGCAGTGGCGACGAGCACCGGAGAGTCAGTTGTGCATGATGCAGTTGTCAACACCGGTGGAATTTCAATTGCAACAAATGCGAATTACCGATGGCCAGTGGAGTGCCTTTGACGAAATTAATGTTGTTTTGTCTGGATTTGCTGATGTTTTTCAAGAACCGACGGAGTTGCCTCCAAACCGTCAGTACAATCATCATATAATTCTCAAGGAAGGGGTGGAAACAATCAATGTTCGGCCGTATAGGTATTCCGGAGCTCAGAAAGACATTATTGAGCAAGCAGTGAAGAATCTTCTGGGCCAAGGATTTATTAGACAGAGCTACGGTCCTTTCGCCTCACCAGTGGTTTTAGTCAAGAAAAAGGATGATTCCTGGCGCATGTGCGTCGATTATAGAGAGCTAAATAAACAAACAGTGAAGGACAAATTTCCTATTCCGTTGATCGAAGAGCTGTTGGATGAATTACATGGGGCGGCTTGGTTCACAAAACTGGATCTCCGATCGGGTTATCACCAGATCCGAATGCAACCCGAAGATGTGGCGAAGACAGCGTTTAGAACTCACGAAGGACATTACGAATTTCTCGTAATGCCCTTTGGTCTGACGAACGCCCCTTCCACTTTCCAGCGACTCATGAATGAATTGTTCAAACCATTCTTGCGTCGTTTTATTCTGGTGTTCTTCGACGACATTTTAATTTACAGTTCTTCTCTACAATCACATGTCCAGCACATCACCACTGCTATGGAGACCCTGAGAAGTAATCGTTTATTTTTGCGAGGGGATAAATGTGTCTTTGGGGCGCGTCAGGTGGAATACCTAGGATACACGATCTCGGAGTCGGGAGTTGCTACTGACTTACGGAAGGTGGAAACGATTATGGGATGGTTGACACCTAAGAATTTGAAGGAACTGAGGGGATTTTTAGGCATTACGGGATATTACAGACGCTTCATTAGAGGTTATGGGGCCATAGCCAAACCTTTGACGGAGTTGCTTAAGAAGGATAGAGTGAATCGGTGGGAATGGGGATCGGAGGAGCAAGGAGCGTTTGAGAAATTGAAGGCGGCGATCACATCGGCACCGGTTCTGGCGTTGCCAAATTTTTCAAAGACGTTTGTTATTGAGGCAGACGCTTGTGGGCAGGGTATAGGAGCAGTACTCCAACAAGAGGGTCACCCGGTGGCGTTCTTGAGTAAAGCTCTGGCGAGAAGACATTTGGGGCTGTCTACATACGAAAAAGAATTTCTGGCTGTTATTAAAGCTATCAAGCATTGGCACCATTACTTGAGCTGTAAACCTTTTGTGGTCAAGACCGACCATCGGAGTTTAAAGTATCTGTTGGAACAGAGACTAACTACGCCATTTCAACAAACGTGGCTTCCTAAGCTGTTGGGGTATGATTTCGAAGTTCAGTACCGAAGTGGGAAGGAGAATAACGCAGCCGATGCCTTATCACGGATTACAAGCGTGGAATTAATGACGTTGTCCGTGTCTCAGTTGCATGGGCATTTGATGGAGGAGATACGGAAGAGTTGGGAGCAGGATCCCTCTGTACAGCGTTTAATTACAGAGCTAATTAAAGGAGACAAGAAGTCGAGTGTTTACGAGTGGAAGAATGAATTGCTTCGGTGGAAAGGGCGACTGGTAATTGGTAACAATCCGGCGTTGAGGAAACAGATCATTGGGATTAGTCATGACGATGCAATGGGAGGTCATGCGGGGGCAGCCACTACGACAAAGAAGATACAGAGTATGTTTTTCTGGAAGGGTGTAGCGAGGGATGTACGGTGCTATGTTCAAGAATGTGAAATTTGCCAGAGGAACAAGTATGATAATTCTGCATATCCCGGGCTGTTACAACCCATTGCAATTCCAGAAGGTAGCTGGAGAGAAATCAGTCTTGACTTTATAGAAGGGCTACCCATATCGAAGGGACGGTCGGTCATTTTAGTGGTGGTTGACCGCTTCACCAAGTACGCCCATTTCGTCGCTGTGAAGCATCCATACACGGCAGGTGATATAGCGGAGTTGTTCCTTTCACACATCTTTAAGTTGCACGGGATGCCAGAATCAATTATTAGTGACCGTGATCCAGTTTTCATGAGTAAATTCTGGCGCGAATTACTTCGGTTGCAAGGGGTTCAAATGAAAAATTCAACAGCCTATCACCCCCAGACGGATGGGCTTACGGAGGCGGTTAATAAAATTCTGGAAACATTTTTGAGATGTTATTGTGGGGAGACGCCGCAGAAGTGGGGAGATTGGTTGGCGGTGGCGGAGTGGTGGTATAACACCACTTATCGCTCATCCATCGGGTGTACTCCTTTCGAAGTGCTGTATGGTTACTCACCACCTGTTTATATACCGTATATTGCAGGTGACTCTAAAGTCATGGAGGTGGACAGGGTGCTTAAGGATCGGGAAGCCATCATCGATGTGGTGAGATTCCACCTGAAACGGGCACAAAATCGCATGAAGCAATATGCGGATGCCAATCGTTCGGAACGAGGGTTCGCAGTCGGGGAATTGGTATTGCTTAAGTTACAACCCTACAGACAAAATTCTTTACAGCGGAGAAGTAGTCAGAAATTGTCCCCTCTTTATTATGGGCCGTATAAAATTGTGCAGAAGATAGGACAAGTAGCTTATAAATTGGAGCTGCCTGTTCATTCTTTAATCCATCCTGTGTTTCACGTTTCGCAATTGAAGAAGATGAGGGGTAATCCAGCCAGAGTCACTTCGAAGCTGCCGGAGCTTATCACACCAGTGGAGAAGGTGCCTATGGCGGTTTTAGACAGACGGATTACGAAGAAGCACAACAGGGCAGTAACCCAGCTGTTGGTGCAATGGTCGAGTGGAGGAAGTGAAGGAGCCACATGGGAGTATTTGTTTGATCTGCAGAAGCGCTACCCGGAGATCAATTTGGTGGACAAAGATCTTAAGGGGAAGGGAATTGTTACAGAGTAAATGAAGAAGACAGAAAAATAAATAAAAGAAGACGATCGTTAGAGTTACGAAGACGGAGTTTGTAGCGCAGCGTTTCAATTAAGTAAGAATAGGACCACTGTAATAGAGTAGGAACATCTGTAGAAGAACATAGTAGCCGAATATAAGCCGGATTCATGTGGCTTCAACGGCATGTTATGTGCGGAATGTGCTGTGTACTTCTCTCTCTACTCTCTATCAATTGATTTGGTCCCGATTCCATTTCTAAACCGTTTTCCTTCTGACACTTCCTTCCTTTTTATTTGATTCCGTTAAAACTCAATTATATTCCTAACACATCGTCAGGAGAAAAATTGGAAAAGTAAAAAATATGGAAAGAGTTGAATTTAAGCGAACACAAGGAGTCCCCTCTGGAGAGGCCGATTGCGGACAACCAGAGAAGCATGCCCAGAGGATATATGTTTGCGCCAAATTTATGGTTTTCTCTCCCCAAAATTCCTAAGCAGTAACGGAGAAGGAAATACAATCTGTGTTTGGAATAAGCATCATGTCGCTAGACTAATTTACAGCAGTCAGCCGTACGATTCACAACGCCTTTCATTAAAATGGCCGCACACAGCTCTACTTATCTTTTGATTTTTTTTAATGAAAAGATAATTAGCAGTAATATGTGTATATTTATGTATTAAATAAAAGTTTACTAATTTGATTAACTAAAGGTAAATGAAATATGAAATTACCAAATAATAAATTTTATTAGATAACTTCTTTCCTCAAATGAAAATATATTTTGAATTATAAAATTTAATATAAATTAAATTATAATAATTAATTATTATAAGAACGAACCTTTAAACTAATTTAAACTGTATGGACCAAATATAAAGAACTCTTTTTATATTTTCTAAAATACTTAGAAACAAATTATTTTATTGTTTTAAATACTTCTTTAGCAATCATATAATGTGGTTGTTGTAAAGAAGTCATGTAAATTTAGCAACCAAATTTATTGGTTGCTAATAAAAAATTTGAAATACTTGTAGTGACCACTCAATAGTTGGTTGTTAATTTGGTTGTTATTAATAATTTTCTATAACAACCATTAAAGTTGTCGCTAAAATTGTTAAGTTTGGTCGTTATATTATTATTCATGAATTATAAATTTTAGTGACTATTTATAGCCACCAAGTATTGATTAGTTAGTAAAAAATATATGTAACTTATATATTGCAACCAAATAATTTTTTATTGTAAAATGTATATAATTAGCAACTATTTTACTATGGTTGCTGAGAATTTAGTTGCTGAAACCAAATTTTCTTGTAGTGTGTGGGGGTATGCATATGTGTGGGTTGGTTGTAATGTTGGGATGTTATTATATGCCTTATACCATTGAAATTCCCATATTGAATTAGTTTATTTTAATTTGTATAAGAGAAAAGAAAAGAAAAAGAAAAAATGTTTAAATAAATGTATCAAGGAGGAAGTGCATATGTGGTTTGCATGGTTATTCATTCTTAATGCACCTTCCAAAAGTTATATTGAATGGGTTACTTGAGTATATTGAATATGAGGTAGATGTTGGCTTAGAAGGGTCACTCTTTGTAGTTTCAATGTATTGTCATCAATTGTATGAGTGATCCCTTCGGATTGGTATATACTTTATATGGTTTGTGTATGAGAGCTCGACTTTGAGTTGTTCAACTTGTTTTTGCATTTATCATAGTTGATGTACACAATTATGAGTGAATTTTGGTCTTTTCACTTGATAGTATATTGAGTGTTACTTTTGTTTCACTAGCTTTGATGGTTTTTATGCTACTTGACCTAAATACATATCACCTTACCTTTGCCCACATTATAACCTTGAAAAGTTCTTTGATCCATGATTTTGCATGTGAAACATTAATGGTGGAGAAATTAAATGATATGCAAAGTTATGGAATGTCTTGATTGTGAATGGTATTTGAATGTACCCATGAACATATGTTAGTGAAACACATTTTTCAAGTCTACCATTAGATTTCTCAGTTTTTAAAGAAATTGAATGTTGATTGATCATAAGTAAAAGTTTGGAATGTTGAGTTCTTGCTATGATTTTTGAAAGTCATTCATCTTGGCTTATGATTATCTATTCTTAAAAAATATGGGAATTGATCAAATATTTTTAAGTCTACAAGCTTAATTTTAATGTTTTTCCTGAGGACAGGCAAAAGCTAAATGTGAGTGGAATTGATAGTGCTTAATTAATTATGAAATTTTTCCATTACACTTAGCAATTGACATGAAATTGCTTAAAATACTCACTTTGACTAATATGTGATTTTAGGTACAATTCAGAAGCATAGAAGTTAAATTGAGTCTAAAGTTCTATGTTTTGGCCTTTTTTGAATATTAACTTTCACCTTGTCTTTATAAAGCATGAAGAAGAAAAATTAAAGACAAGAAAAAATTTACTGTAAAGTTGTGAGTAATCACTCACTGTTGTGCATGGAAATTTCATGTGACAGCCCATACAACGTGAATTCAATGGCTAGATGATTGAACAAAAATGGAAGCGCTTTATAATGAGAGAGGATATAAATGCAGTGCAGCAGATGGAAGCATGGAGTGAAAATGACAACACAACAGTAAGAGAAAAAGAGCAAAATGCACAAGCAGTCGGGACAAAGGAACGATGATGCACAGCTAAGAAAGGAGTAGAAAACACAACGTAGCATTACCACAGAAAAGAAGAACAAAACGCAACAAAGGCAGGAGTGCAACACAAAAACAGGAATTTAAAAAAGTGAATAGTGATAATGGACTAAAAACTAATTAGATTAATAGAACAGTAGTGTAGGAGACCTTCTTAGAAAAGAGACTTTCGACAAAAGTAAAATAGATAATAAATAAGCATTTTGGGTTGAATCGAGGGTGAACTTAGGGAGCTTCGGGAGAGCATAAAGATGGAGGTAATCTCTCCACCATAAGGAGAATCTAAGGAGGGGTAGCTTCTCAATGCCAATTCGAAGGCAAGATCGATGCAAAAGATCCGATTAAGCACTCTTTCTTTGTTTTACATGTTTCTTTCTCTCTTTAGAAATTGATTGTGTTATCCTATGTTAATTGATTTGGGTTTTGTGTATGGATAATCGCATTCTCGTTATTATTTGGTTATTTGTATATGAACTCATTGGGTATTGTGAAAAGATTATTTTAGTATGTTCATTGAATCGTTTATTTGCAAACTCATTGCTAGAATTTTGATATAATATATAATTGTTATGTTGAAACTCATATGTAGCGACTAATGATTTGTAATCATTAGGAATAACATAAACTAGGATAAATGATGCATCATATGTGTTTAATACCTTGATTAATTAGTTTTCCTAATTTGTAATGCTACAACCCAATTGAATCTAGAGATCGCATGCTAGATTCGGTAATTAAGTTTAATTAACAATTATATCTTGATTAAACACTACCTAAGGAAAAAAGTCGAGTTAATTATTCACCCATGATTAATAATTGCAAGGAGAGGTTTGAGAGAAACAAATCAATGAGATATGTTTAACTAGGGTATAGGCTAAGATTGAACTAAAGAACTGAGTCCCTACCGAATTCCTCACTTTTATCATTTTCACATGTTTTCTTTTATTTGTTTTTACTAGTCTAGTTTTTTTATTTTTTTATTTTTTATTTTTAAAACTAAAACCCCCTAAACATAAACATCAATTAATTTCATTTCAATAACTTTACACACATTCTTTGTAGGATCGACCTAAACTCACCATTGCTATAGTAGTAATCTAGTTTTTATTTTGACTAGCATTGCGACACTTTGTCACAAATATTTAGTTTATGTTAGTAATTTTGAAAATTATCAATTGAAATATATTTGAACTTGATTCAACTAATATTATGGTGCTTCTAAAAATCAAAATAAAGTTACTTGCAAACATAAAATTTGTAATGTGATCAATTTCATCAAAATAAATCGCAATGGCTTGGTTGTTGAGTTTTATGTCAGTCAATTTGTATTAAAATTAAACATATTAGTAAGTTCAATAAAAGGTGTTAATGTGGTTATATTAGTGAGTTCAACCTTCTCATAAATCACAAGTTCACTGTGTTTTCATACGAAAATTCCCTTGGTACTTATGTGCAATCTCAATACTAACTCATTAACATTCTAAGACCAAATTATAATCTAAATTTCAGCATTTCCTCCTTATAACAACTATCTATACTAGCACTCACCATACCAAACTAGTAGACAAATTATTCAAATGAGAATAAACCTGTCAATTTGGATACAACCTAACATGACATAGCTACGCTAGGATCAAACTACAAATAACAATCCCCAGAATTGATAACTCCAACACTTGAAACAAAACCCATAAAGTAAGGTCATAGTTGCCTAATCAATTTACATCAAACAATAAAACTCGCATGCCTATTCTTAATATAAGACAAAACTGCACAAAAGCATGAAATCAAATAACAGCTTTAGAGGCTCTACACTCTTTAAAATTGCCTTGTCTAAAACCAAAAAAAAAAACTCAAATTCTATGAATAAAGATCAAATCGAATGCAATGTTCAAAGGGAAAAAAGTTAAGTCAAAACAATAAATTCTTCAACTTCTGAATTAAAAAACAAGATTGATAGTAGGAGTTTAAAATTCAATTGGATTCTGCAAAAAAAAATACTGACAGAAAAGAAGAGTCTATCAATAAACAAGTGATGGAAAACCCTAAAATATATGAATCAAATAATCGAGACTATAAATGGGTACCTGAAAATGCAACAAAGATGATGTATTGGTGAGAAACGTGAGACAAAAGTTCTAACATTTTTCTATTAAACGTCGGATAAGGTTACAGTAACTGACTCATTAACAATGACAACAAATTTCTAGGTGTGCTGTTGGGACGCGAGGTGGAAGGCCGGAACACGTCGTCTGGAATATGAGGAAGAAGGAAAATATTAGGCTAAAGGGCAAGGAGGAATCTTTGCGACACTTTTGAAAATTTGTCCTTACCCTTTTGACAATGATTTTACAAAACCGTCGCCGAAGGTGTACCCTTTGGCGATGGTTTTGCTAAAGCGTTGCCAAAGGCTTATCCTTTGGTAACGATTTTGAAAAACTTCTTCCAATGCTTACTTTTAGCTACGATTTCTAAAACGTAGTCAAAAGACTATCTTGTTGTAGTGAATTTCTAAAGAATATCATTTGCGATGTAATTATCTATGGTGAGAATGCTGGCTGCAAGACTATCATGATTGTGGATGTTGTCTACCTCTTAAAGAGACAAGGTTATACCCAGAATTTTAGGGTTAAGGTTAGTATTTTGATTGCTTCTGTAATTTGATACTAAAATTACGAATATGAGATGTTTCTTATGTGCTTTGTAAATTGAGATTTTAGATATATAATGAATAGATTAAATGTTCTCTAGTTGTTCCGTTTTTACTATCAATAATTCACATTTATTAATCATTTTAATCTTATCTACTGAAGTTGTCTATTAGTATTAGGTAATATTTTACCTCAAAATTAGGTCCTTATTTTGAAGCATTTGTATTGCTTATAATTTTAAGTGATTAATATTAATGCACTAGATAGGTTAATTTAACAGTTTAAGAGTTTAATATTTCAGTGACTGAGGGCAAAAACACCATTAGTTTATGGACTGGTAAATTGGTTTTTTGTGTTGAATTTATGTATAAGTTAATGTAATTAGATTGTTAATTCATTTTGACAAAATTAGAATAAAAATTATGATCATTTAATGGTAAATGAAGAATTTGTATGACCAGTGACACTAAACAAGGAAAAACAGTTTTTTTTCTTTTCAGTAGGGTCGTGTGTGGACTTTTGTCACGTTTAGTTTGAACGGTGTGCAGGAATTTACATTAATGAAGACGAAAAAAAAGGATATTATTTAGAGCATGAAACCGCCAGGAACCCATGACTCGAGTTCAAGTCTCCTGTTTAATATTATAGTGTCTTATTGTGTCTAATGAATCTCAGTCATTTATTTATGTGAATCTTATGTAGGTCCTGCGTGGATCCCGCATGGATCCTGTAAAATTAATAATTGAAATTTTATAAAACAGAATAAGACAGAATAATATTGAACAGAGAATCTTGCTCCCATGACTATGCTCGAAAACGTTGGCAGAGTATTTTTCTTTAACTTTCTCATTTTCTTAAATCTCTTATCTCTTCTAGATGATGGTCCTACCAATGTACAAGATGAAAATAAGACACGAATCCATTTATGATTCAAGTTTATTAATTTAAAAATGTTATGTTATTAATTTTTTTCACAAGTACTAAATATTGATCAAATTAGTTTAGGGTAAAATTGTTGTGTCCTTTATAAACTCTTCTCACTTTTATGTCACATACTTCCTTTGTTTCCCTCCACAGCTCATTTCTTTGACGTCTATCTCTATAGAACGTAGAAGTTTAGCAATGGTGGAAGATAAGAAACACTCCGACATCAACCTCTTCCACGACAACCCAAAAGGAGACATAGAAGAAATTCAACAGAGTGATGGTAAGTGTGCAGCTGCAGACGATGATGACTCGCTTTCTCTTTCCGACCTAGCCCTCGACAACGTTAAGGACACGACAACCACAGCTACGACTCCTCAACGATCATCGTCAGAAACACATGACTTCTTCGAGTTTCTCGGCGACAGCAATTCTCATATGTCGTCAGCCGAAGATATCATTTTCTGCGGTAAGTTAATGCCCTTCAACGCACAATCTCTACAAAACTACGCCTCAATAGCTCACACCGAAGATGGAAAAAAAGAAGCTATCTTTCTTCGTTGCCGATCTGAGTCTTTATCAGGGTTACAGAGTCGTGTGACTCGTTCAGATATTGTCACCACCAATCCATTGTTCATGAGAAATAGTCGGTCATTGAATAATCAGGTACTAGAGAGGTTGAATAGTTCCAAGGCGTCATCGGAACCCTCCGTGGACCGGAGCATATCAGTGAAGAGTGTTGGAAGTTTCGGTAATGCATTGGTAAGAAAAACGTTGAAGCCCAGATGGTATGTGTTGATGTTTGGGAGCGTAAAGACTCATACAGAGATGGAGCTGAAAGATATTAAAATCCGGCAGCTTAACCGGAATCCTCTGACTCTCTTTCCACCGCCGCAGGAGACTCAGGGTAAGTCGCCGGTCATGGGAAATACCGGCAAGAGCTCATGCGGACTACTTAAAGTTTTAAGTTGCAAGGATCACGCCAGTGTAGCTGTAACGTCGTCGTTTTGTATGCCTCAAGTTTGACAAGAAAAAAAAGTTTCAAAACTTGATGCTTTTGTGAAGCTCACGAGGGTAGAAGTTTTGATTGGACTATATTGCCCATACTAAACTTGATGCTTTTGTGATGGTTTGGGTTTGACATGTTACGTTACTTCTATTGAGGATGGAAATGTAATTCTATACATCAAGGGAGGACATAAATGTCAACTTTGCACAGAATGTGTTGATAGCGTCGCCTCTGAAGTAATTGGGAATGGAAGTTTTTATGGTATGTTAGGTGGTCACGGGAATCTCGACAATGGCATTACAGAATTATGGTATATTTACTTATCTATTTCTCATTTGAAACAAAATTATATCTATGTCTATCTCGCTTTCGGAATTCAGTCTCTCTTTTGTTCATTATGAAGTTGGTTGATGACATAACGCGAAAATTGCAATCCCGCAAGAAAAATCTACCCCTTCAGTTATCATGATCAAATATTAAAATTTCTCCTCCTGCAATTAATGTTCAAATGACAATTTCGTGTTTAAATCATAGCAACCATCCAAACACACATTCTTCTATTTGTTGTGAAAGACGGTGGAGGGGAGCTACGTACTAAGATGATAATGATATTATTGTCTCCTAGTTCATTAGATTAATATATCACCAATTGGCAATTAGGCTACTTATTTGTCTTCTCATTTAAAAAGACCATTTAGCTAACCAATTATATTATAATATAATATAATTGATTATATATAACCAATTATATTATATTATATATACATGACCTTTCTAATTACCTAGTTGTGGTTACATATATATACTCATTCTTATTGTCCATGCGAGAAAAGGTAAAGAAGGAAAAGGATTGGCAGTTGGCCTGTGTTATGAAATCATTTGGGTTAATATTATGTTGTCAGCAATCATAATGCCTAGAAATTATGATTCTGACGGTAGAAAGAGTGGGCTTTACGGTATGATTTCCTAGACCGATCAAATTTCCTGATACATAGTTTTCACCTAGCCTCTGCACGACCATAGTCTTATGCTGGCTGCTCAACTTCTTGATTGTTTAGCTCCACCTTAAAGATTTCGTTTTCATTACTTCCACCCGCCATAAAGTGAAGCAAGACATGTTATTTCTTTTCACCTTTCTATTTCATCTTTTATCACCTAATTGTGCGGCCCTTTCAACATAAACTAGGCATGTCAATTGAGCCCAAGCCAGCTTGGTCCCCATTCAGGTTGACCGGATCATAGGCTTAAACTTTTAGGCCCAACTAAAAGCGACAAAACATCATGTTTTGTTTTTTTTAAAAAAATTCAAGCCGACCTCCTTTAGGTCAAATAGACCAAGGCAAGACCCAAGCCTATCCATGGCCTATTTAAGCCGAGCTCAGACTGATCAACTTTCGACCTAATTAGGCCTTAAGCTAGACCCAAACCTAAGATATTATAGCCCATCTTTGACCAACCTGACTTATTATCATCCCTAAGGATAAATTAATCCACTACTTTAGGAAACATGACCAAACAATGCATTAGTCGGCATTCGTACTTCAACACGTTTTTCTACTCCAAATAGTTTAATACTTTTAATTACATTTTCCTTTTACAACCACGCCATATTGCTTTGAACCAAAAATTTGGAATTCTACATGGACTAACACAACAAATCCATAGCAAAGTTCTGAGTACAGCATACTGACCTTTTGAAAAAAACCCACCTTAATTAACAAAAACTGTTAGTACCTCAACATTTTTTTCAAAGAAAGTTAAGTGCTAACTTCAAAAACCATTAAACTACTGACAGAATGTTCTAGCTAAGATAAAACCTGTCTTTGATTGTAGCTAAGCAAAACATGGGGACAAATCTTAACTATTCATGATGAATTGAGCACTCATATAGGGGTGGACCTATCCTTATCACCTTAAAGAAAAGAGAAATAACACTTGAACAATTCACCTCATTAAGCAAGCCACAAGAAAAAAGGAAAACAAAAACAAAATCCAACCCCCTTCCCTAACCACAGAAATCTACCACACTACCTCGAAAAGAAGTATTACAGCACCATCATCATCAATGAACTGATTATGAAACAATTATTTATTTAGCAGTATGAAATGTATGGGATGTATCTGTCATTATTGTTTCCCGATAGTATATTAAGATTGCTTTTGATCCACCCTTACAATAGACACACATCTTACAATTTCAACATGATATGAGTGGAGGATGTCTGCTGAAATCCTAGTAGATACAGTAGAAATTTCCCCAAAAACTAAAGCCACTAAAATGAGGGCACAGAGCCCATTGACCCGGGTTCCTCCTCTATCTGCTGTATGGCACAATTGTCATGAAATTTTCCACTTATAATCAATTCAAAGAATCTTTTTTTGTCTTTTCATCAAACATCGAAAAACAAGGATACAACTGTCTGTGTATCCATTCGCAGTTCAATATCAACACGTATAATGACAAGTGAAGACATTGTGCGATTCTCTATCTTCATTATGAAAAAAAAAACAGAAACTCTGATCACTGGCCAAAAGGCCTTGATAAAATTGATACTAAACTGTCATTAATGAAAATAAACCATGAACAAACAATTCAAATGAAAAGAGGTTCACAAAATTCAAAGGATTGCTAGCCATCTTGCACACGTATATTGCAAATCTAATGCTACAATGTCCATGACTGTCTAGGAAGCTTAAGACTAGTGACCATGATACAAAATGAAAACAGATGGTACCACTAATCTATCAAATCATTTTGCAGAAATAAAAAGCTGCACAACACTCCAATATCTCTTATCTAAAGTTACAAGACCAATGTCAAAGAATGATACAAGCAAGCTGACTCATAAACCCCACTGATCAAAAAGAATTGAAAAAGAAGCATAACAGTCGCTAGAAAAAGCCATCTTGTCATTAGATCAATTGCACATATAAACCCCACTCTCATATCTGTGACTAACCTCAAAGAAGTCTGTGCTTCCCTCAGTAGCAGGCCGCAGACAAATCCCAGATAATGTATTAGTTCCTTCCATTGAAAATTTAACATAACCTACAACCTCAAGCTCTTCATCATCCTGTCCCTCAATAGAATCCACAGGCATCCTTGCCCTCAACTTACCAGGGGAACCCCTAAGTGGAATTTCAGGCACATGCCATTTCAGTTGTCTCTCAGATCTATTCAACATAGCTTTGGGAGAAACGTTCAACAAACTTGGATCAACTGGCAATTTCAAAGTAAATGTCACATCATGCAGTGGCACCAACAAATCTGGGTTTGAAGCATACTGGATCATTATAGAAAGTAAAGTCCCACTATGACGTTGTATAAGACGAACCCTTAATGGCACAGGGGTTAACCTAGGTAATAAACTATACTTCAATATTGGTATAGGTTCATCAGAGGCTGCAGTCCTCACATGGAACAGCCCATTACCAAGGCTACTAATCTTTGAACTCTGCATCACAAATCTCTTAACTGGACCCGTATTATCAACCCTGAATGAAAACTCAGTTTCTTTTTCACCAGCAGTTTTAGGAGGCAATGTTCTCAAATAAACCACACCCATTAATCCAACTCTAGCAAGCAAGCATTCTCTAAATTCTGCATTCATTTCTTCAACAATGTACATTTCAGGTCCTTTCATCTCACTTTTCTGAACCAAAACATTCTCAAGAGACTCACCTGCAGCCCCACTCGCAGATTTTGTTTCAGCAGCAGCTGTTGCAACCTCACCACCAACGCCAGTTTGCAGCAATTCAAGTCCACCAAGACCCTGCTGTTTCTGAATCTTCTTTGGTCCAACAAATTCCGATGCATCCAGTCCACCACCCCAAGCATCATTAAAACCTTCAAACGTCTCCCCCAAAGAAGCCTGCTCATTACTAAACTCAATCCCACCATAATCCCCTTCAAATCCCTCGACATTTATATGAGTGGCCTGAGTCGCCTCTGCTGGAGGCAATGTGGGCACTTCAAGTCCAGCCAACGCAACACTCAAATCATTAGACTGACTCTTATCCTTCTTAAACCCACCCACCAATTCCTCCTTCTTGTTCACTGCCTCACTTGCTGCGAAAGGATCTTTTGGCCCTTCCACCTCCTCCTCCTCCTCCTGTTGCTCACTCGCTACCGGAGCAATACTCACCGCCACCTCATCGCCGGCGGCAATCGTCTCCGGTGGAAGTTCGAATCTTTCTTTAGAAAACACCTCAATACTGGCTTGATGCTCGGTGGCATGCACTTCCACCGCGTTCCAACTCTCAGCTCCTCGAATTTTGTTCTCTGTGTCCAAAGCCGAATGCACCATCTTCGCTATTCCCTCTCCGTGCATCGAAGCTAACATCGCCGCAAGCCTAATATTGCTAACCCCACGAAGCACAATGTCCAAAGCCATATAGATCTCGGCGTATTTTCGATTCAACTTCTCCGGCGTCACATCCACGCCACGACAGGCGGTGACGAGGACACTAACGGCCTGATTCACGATGTTGATGCACTCGAACACGTTGACGGAGTTGTCGTGGTCGGCGATCGTGACGCCGAGGACGTAGATCCCGTTGACTAACCGGTACACGACGCGATAGCGGCTCTCGACGCCGACAATGAGCTGGCCACTGGAGGCGGCCAGAGGGTCATCGCCAAGAGAGGCGATGGAATCGGCAGTGGCAGCGGAGGAGAGAAGAGAGTCGTCGCTAGTGTTGTTGGCCTGGTGGTGCTTTGCGGTGGCGAAGGCGAGTCTAGTATGGCGGAAGGCCGAGGTGGCGATGAGAGCGCTGGCCGGCGGGAACCATTCTCGGGTTTGGAGCAGGATGTCGGATCCGTTAGCGGGCTGTAGAGCAAGAGCCAAACAGGACATTTTCTGGGTGATGTGTAATTAATTAGATCACAACAACAATAACTTGAAATACCTATCTTCCAGTCCAGTGATCTTTTCTACAAACTGATTTGGATTTTTTTCTTTTTATTAAATTTTTTTCCTGAAAATCGAGTATGGATTTGTCGATAGCGAGAGGATCTTGGTTGAGGAGACGGCGACAGATTGAATATAGGGAGTGACATATCAAGCCCAATCAGCGGCCCAGTAAATGCAGTTTGTTTTATTATGTGGAGGAGCCCGCAGTTGTCTTTTCTCTACATAATGTAATTATACATTTATACTAGTTGGTTGGTTTTTTTTTTTTTATATACTAATGGAATCCTCCAGAAATTAAAACAAACCTTAAGAACCATAAATTTTGCACCATCTTGAAATATTGGTCTGATATTGTTCAGTATCATAAATTTAAAAAAAATGGAAGAACTGAAATGTTAAAAAAATATTGATCTTATGAGGAGCAGAGAGTGAGCAATGTGAGAGCACATTTTGACCTGGAAATCAGTGGTTGCTGACGGTGAGGAGGAGGCTTCTAATGTCAAGGTTCTGGCGTACTATCCCTCAAAATCAAGGAGGACCAAATTTTCGTAACCCCCTGCCAGAGTTAACACAGGAAGGAGCCAGGAAATTTCTGTATGCCCTAATCAGATTCTTCATTGGTAAGTGCTCTGCCTTCCCCGTAGTTTAGAGAGCCTTGTCAAAAGCTTGGTTAGCTTCTGGGCTAACTGAAATATTAGGGACTAGCTCAAACAAGTTTCTGTTTAAATTTGATTCTGAATGTGGACTGAATGAGGTGTTGGAAAGGGGACCTTGGCATATTTAAGAGAAGCCCTTGTTCCTACGAAAATGGCCAAGCTCGCGATCGCGAGCATTTGTGGCCAGGTTTGCTACGGCGAGCGCTCGCCCTCGCCCTCGCGAATCTCGCCATTTGTGACCAGGCTTAAGACGGTGATGATCAGGTTCGCGAGGGCTTAGTTTTATAGTTTTATACTGTTGTTTATTTATATAGTAAATATAAACTTAAAAATAAATTATTTTAATTAATAAAATTTATTTTAATCTCTTATATAATATTTATTAATAAATTATTAATTAAATAAAATAAAACATTTTAAAAATTAACTTTTTAT
>JANZLF010000221.1:16973498-16984105 GCA_026546835.1 Erythroxylum foetidum
TGGAGGATGTCACTTCCTTGACAATAACCTAGTTTCGTGGTCAAGTAAGAGGCAAAGCTCAATTGCTCTATCAACTGTAGAAGCCGAGTATATATCAGCCGCAAGTTGTTGTTCAAAGACGTTGTGGATTAAGTACCAGCTAGACGACTGCGCAGTACAAGAAGAAGAAATCCCAATCTACTGTGATAACACAAGTGCCATCAATCTGTCAAAGAATCCCATACAACATTCGAGAGTTAAACATATCGAAGTCAGACACCATTCTCTATGAGACTACATTCAGAGAAAGATCATGAGTCTTCAGTTTGTTGAGATGAACTATTAGTGGGCGGACATCTTCACTAAGCCATTAAGTGAAGAAAGATTCAGAGAAATCAGACAAAATCTTAACATGGTGATGTTAAGTAATCAACCATCTGACACGTTATGACCCAGGAAAAAAGGATGAAAGAGTTAACAGTAACCATAACCGTGAGTTACAGCTGGTAACATCCGTTAAAAGAAAGTTTTGGAGGGAAAGTTTCTCATAGCCTTGAGAATGCCACCTATTCTAGAACACTCATGGTAGACTCTGACAATCAATATTTGAAGAACCCTTAACAAAAACCTTTCATTACTCTGTTTGAATTTCAAACTTTCCTTGCTCACACTCTCAACCTCAAAAACCGACTTCAGCTCTTTGAGAAACTTCTTTGTTTTTAGTTCGTTGTTAACTACAAGAAATGGAGACAGCCATAACAAGTAGAAGACTTGTTGATTTTGAATCCTTGATGCAGGAAAAGATGGATATTGAACCGAAGATTGTAGCAGCCAGATGGAGGAATTTCTTTCAAGTTCGAGAGACTGTCTACATGAATGAATTTTTATGAATTTTGGAAGAATATGAAAGTGGTATCTGATACTCTTGTATCCTCGGTGGATAGATTGTCGATTATTGTGACCATGGAGATGATTGAGAAGGTCACGAAGTGTTGATTTAAAGGAGAGAAGCTCACAAATAAAGCTAGATGGATGACATAAGCTAGCGTGAAGGAAACCCAGATCCATTTGCAGTTATATGGAAGCAATGATCCAAAGGAGAAGAAGGCGTCAAATCTTGTTCCAAAAGCTAGGGTATTACACTCACTTCTTTTTCATTGTGTACTACCAAGAACAGGATCAAGGCATTTGTTAATAACGCTAGATGAACAATGCTTATTTCATCTACTAAATCGTCAACCTATCAACCTACCATTCCTTATTTTTCATTATATGGTAACGTCTAAGAAAGACTCGACCGCTCTACCATATGAAATGATGTTAACAAGGATATTCAGAGACTCTAGAGTACGTACGGAAAGGGGAAACAGGATGAAGATTAATATCAAAAGTGTCATCAATTCTACAACAATTGGTAAAATGGGCTTGAAGAATCTGGAAAGAGTAGAAGCAGATTCTAATACGAAAGCCAGGATTGAGGGAGAGCGTGCTAAAAAAGAATCTCCCTCAACAAGATCAAAATCTCAATTTGTTGAGAGAATACATGCAGAAGGAGGAGAGGAATCATCAGGAAAAACAAAGGGAAAGACGATATATCTTAAAGAAGGAAGCCAGGTGAAACAAAAGGAGACAGTGACCTTAAAAAGAAAAGGGGATATGCTACTTCGGAGAAGCCAAAGCAAGCAAAAAGATAGCCTAGAGTTTGAACCCTGCGTCAATAAGAAGAAAAGAAAAGGAAAGAGTTGATTCATGGTGGAAACTTTGAGAAGATAACATCTCAGGCAACCAGGTCCTTAGTTTCAATTTTGAGAGAAGAATCACCAAAATTGGCTAAAGTGACTAAAATTAGGAAGAAAGTGGAGAACCTCAACCTTAGTAGACTTCCAGACTGATTAAGGAGAATAAAAAGTAGAAAATCATTACGGAAAAGAGCACTCCTATTACTGTTCAGAAGAAGAAGAAGATAGTTGAATGCAATCCAGTACAGGTCATTACTTCTCGACTGATAAGAAAAGAAGACTTGAGAGTCAATATTTTTGAAGAAATTCAACATGTCAGGAGTAACAACTCTATAATAATCAGAGAGATCCCAAAAAGGTCAGTCAAGGCACAATTTCAACTCATTTTGGTAAATAGTAGTACAATGCATCTGTTGAGTGAGGACGAGAAAAGTATGTATGATGTTCTAAAGGATGAAGGAACCAGACCATACCGCACACAGATGACAAAGCATAAGTACATTATTTTCCCAATCACAAGGAAAACTGTGATCAAGGCTGTGCTTAATATTCAACCTCGACCTTTCATTATTCACAATGAGGAAAAAGGGAAGAAGAAACTGTATCCTGAAAGAATAAATGATCTGATAGAAGAACAGATTGAAGCTAAAGTGAGAAACATTGATGAAGCATGCCATGTAGTCTAGCAGACTGGAACTTATGTTTCCCACTTCATTTCAACAGCGTTAGGAAGCAATTGTGGTCAGCAAACCACTGAAAATTCTTTTCAGATAGGTGGAAGACTTTCAGAAGGACATTACAAATCCATTAAGGTTGGAGACCGAAGCTACGTAGTAGAATCCCTTGTGCATCTCATTATGCAAATTAGACCTCTATCAACTGTGTCTTCATTTGGTGATGTTCTACACCTATTGGGAAGACAATTTCCACGATTAACTGGTCCTGATGATCTTAATCTTCCAGAACCTAACCTATCTGTTCAACCTCCTACCCTTACAATAATTGAACCAGATGTTATATCTTCAGATGCTTATACTACGACTGTTGGTTTTGAAGTCATATAACAGAAGCCTGATGAAGATATTGAAGAGAAAGTTGATTATCTGTGTGTTTTTGTGGGTGACATGCATAAAGAAGTAGAGGATATTCGACAAGATAACAAGTCACTTCACATTAAGATGAGAGAAATGTTTTATGAAGTTATGAAGCATCTGTGCCCATGATCTTTTTGATCAATAAAAACTAGGGGGAGAAAGGAGAAGAAGAAGAAGAAATGACAAAAATAGGGGGAGAACAGAACAAGAGAAGAAAAGAAGAACAGAACAGAAGAAGGAAGATAAGAAAATGATTTTTCTATGATTATTTGTTATCATCAAAAAGGAGGAGATTGTTAAGTCAAAATGACTTTATGATTAATTTTGATGAAAACCAAATAATGATGAAGGAAGAAAACTGAGACGGAAGCAAATAGAAATGAGACAAAAAAATGAGACAGAAGAAAATGAGTCAAGCAAAAAAATGAGACGGAAGTAAAAAAATGGGTCGGAAGCAAACTAAGACGGGGGTAAATGGGACAGAAGAAAATGAGACAGAAGCAAAAAATGAGACAGAAACAAAAATGAGATGGAAACAAAATGAGACGGAAGCAAAATGAGACAAAAAAATGAAACGGAAGCAAAAATGAGACGAAGCAAAGCCAAAAATGAGACGAAAAAATCGAAGACGAAGAAACAAATCAGTTTGAGTTAGTTACAGAACTCAACTGAATAACCGTTTCTTTGAAGATCAAGAATCAAGAAGAAAGAAGTAGTTATCAAGAAGCAGTTGAAGACGAAGACTATAAATATGAGTCGAAGTCGAAGATTAAAAATGTTAGTGATTTTGTTAGTGATTTTCAAAAGCTAAATACTGTATTTGTGCGAAATACAAGAGTTATATTTTTTGTAACAAAGCTTGCAATATCTTTCTGTAAGAAAGAAGAAAAGCTGAGAGCCTAAAGGGCCAAGTGAGAAAAAGAATACTTGTTGTAAGAGACCTGAAGAGGCTCGGTGAAAAGAATACTTGTACTTTTATAAAGTATAGTGAAATCTCATAAGGAATTTTGAGGACTGGACGTAGCTCACGGTTTGGGATGAACCAGTACAAAATTATTGTGTCGATTTTCACTCTCAAATCTTAACTCTTGTTTCTATTGTTGATATAAATACTTCATAACATTGTTTGTCAATCGTTTTGAGAAAGCAAATTTTTAAAGGGGATTGTATTAAAAATTCGAATACACAATTCAATCCCCCTTCTTATGCATTTTATATATCGTATACTAACGTATGATTCACTTCAGTCACCAAGATTGACAACGCGTCGTAATGCTAGTTAAAATAAAAACTAGACTACTACTATAGTAGTGGTGAGTCTAGGTAGATTTATAGAGAGAGTGTGTAAAATTGTTAAAATGAAATTAGTGGATATTTAAGTTTAAAGGGTTTTGGTTTTAGAAAGAAGAGAATAAAATGAAACTAGAATAATAAAAAATTAAAGAAAACATGCAAAAAATGATAAAAGTGTGGAGTTCGTTAGGGACCCAGTTCTTTGGTTCAATCTCGGCCTATACCTTAATTAAACATATCTCTTTGATTGGTTACTCTTAAATATCTCCTAGCAAATATTAATCGTAGGTTAATAATTAACCTAAATTTTCCGTTGGGTAGTGTTTAATCAAGATATGATCGTTAATTAAGCCTAACTACGAAATAACCTAGGATACGATCTCTAGATTTAATTGGATAGTAGCATTACGAATTAAGATAAATAATTAAGCAAGGTAATAACAACATACAATGCATCATTTAATCTAGGTTATTTTATCTCTAATGATTACGAATCATTAATCACTACATATGAATTTCAACATAACAATTACAAATTATATCAAAATTCTAGCAATGAGTTCGCAAATAAACGATTCAATGAATGCATTAAAATCATCTTTTCACAATAGCCAATCAGTTCACACACAAATAACTAAACAATAACAAGAATACAATTATCCATAGCCCAAATCAATCCACATAGGATAACACAATCAATTTCTAAAGACAGAAAAAACAATTAAAACAAAGAAAGAGTGCTTAACTGGGTCATTGACATCGATGTTGCCTCCGAATTGGCGTCGGGAAGGTACCCGTCCATAGGTCTCCTCATGGTGGAGAGCTTCCCTCAATCTTCGTTCTCACTTAATTCAGCCCAAAACACCTAATTATTCTCTATTTTGCTTCAGCCGATATTCTCTTCTCTAAGAACGCCTCCTACGCTACTTTTCTATTTATCTAATTAGTTTTTGGTCATCTGTCACTATTTACTTCTTTAAAACCCCCGTTCCTATTTTTGCATTTCACTCCTGCCTCTTTTGCATTTTGTTCTTCTTTTCTTTAATAGTGTTGTGCTATGTTTTGTACTCCTTCCTTGGTTGTGTGTCTTTATTCCTTTGTCTTGGTTGTTGGCGCATTTTGCTCTTCTTCTCCTGCTACTATGTTGTTGTTTTCTCTCCATGCTTCCATCTGCTGCGCTGTGTTTAGATCCTGCATCACTATGAAGCAACACCATTTTTGTTAAACTATCCAGCGACTAAATTCATGATGCATGGGCTGTCATATGAAATTTCCATGCACAGCCGTAAGTGATTGCTCACGGTTATACATTGAATTTTTTTCTTGTCTTTAAATTTCCTTCTTCTTACTCCATGAAGGCAAGTAAAAATTAATCTTTAGGGAATGGTCAAAATATAAAGCTTTCGACTCACTTTAACTTATTTGTTTTTGAATTGTGCCTAAAATCAAATATGATCGAAGTAAGTATCTTAAGCAAATTCATATCAATAATCGTTAAGTGTTATGGAATAATTTCATAATCAATTAAGCACCCATCAATTTGCCAACACTAGTTAAAGATAAATCTTAAAGCTTTAAAGGCATCATGTAGAATGTATATTTATAGCAAGCATAATAAAAACAACTTCTAGAATTAACCTATAATAAAATAATAACACACACATGAAAAGCTTTCAAAATTTTGAAAAAATTTCTCTTTAGGCTCAAAAGCTCATGGAAAAAATATTGGGTATATATGTGTGTCTCAATTTTCATTCAACTTGAATAGTTTAATGATTACGAAAAACAAGACTTAAAAAACTAATTTTATTGTAACCATCATCCTTTTGCATTCCAATTCAAATCAATATTCAACAAGGAAATATATTCATGGACAGATTCAACCAATTCAAGATATTAGTTAATAAAATTTATAATTAGGAGTATAATAAGCTTAAAGAAGTCATTATAATTGATTAAACCCATCTCCACACTTAAAGTTGTACATTATCCTTAATGTACACAACATAAGCATTTATGAATAAGTGAGAGGATTAAGTTGGAACTTTCCTAACTATAACAATTTTTTTTTAATTTTGATCCATCCAATATGAAACTAACATCCTTGTAAAATATAAATGAAAAGGATAAAAGGAAACAAAAGAAATAATATATCAAAAAATAAAGTCATATACTAAAACGAAAGCAAACAAAAGATAACATCAAAAATGAAATTAAATTAAAACTCATGGGTTACCTCCCATGCAACGCTTCTTTAACGTCAGTAGCTTGACATAACCTACATGTTTAATATCATCCTGGATCAATAATCAATGACTTGCTTCCACTTTTTTTTTCTACAAAACGGTTCATAGCTTGTAAAGAAGCAACATGTTGTAAGATAATAATAAGGACATAATTTATCAAATTAATAAATCCAATTATGAAAAATAATTCCCTTTTTCATGAAAAATTATTAATGAAAGAGGGAATAACAAAACTCCCTGAACCATCAATTAAGTCAAACAACTTGTCTTGGATGAAGTGGTAACCCTTTGTATTTAAGGATACTATCAACACCTCATTAGTAGTTTCATTACTTATTTACACCACCAGTTCTTCCTTAACTTCGTCTATCCACTCTTCTTCTTCTTCTTCTTGTGTAGAGGTTTCTGACTCATGTTCTTCAATTACCTTCTGCCACTCCTTTACTTTTCCTTCTTAGATGGAGACTTCTTCTTCTTTTGGAAGCTCTTATTGGAATGTCATTCCATTTATGAGGCCAACTATTACCTTTTCTTCACTCTTGAATTCACGTCGCTTTGTTTTCATGTCAACAAGAAGTTCCATTAATTTATTTGTAATACTTGCTTCCTCTTCCTCTTCTTCTTTTGAGAGCTCATCTTCATTACTAAGGGTTATATCTATTCCAAAATCATTAGGATTTGTTTCATTAGGATTAGGCAAACTCCCTATTAGTTGCCAGTTGATTGATTTGATTCAATATATTCTGTACGAGCCTTTATTTCCTATGTCTCATATTGGATTCTTGAATAGACTTAATCATCATATCTGTCAGACTAGCAGTTACCTCCTCACCTTTCTGAAATGTATTTTTATTCATGTAATCAAATGTTGTCTCTTCTTCACTCTGAAACGGTTAGAAGCTTAGATTATACTCATCATATGCAACTGAAGGAATTCTCTTATCGAATTCACTTTAACTAGATACTCTTTTAGTAAGCCATTCCATTAGTTGATCTGTAATACTTTCTTTTTCATTCGGAAGCTTTCTTTGAAATATCCCTTTATTTCATTTCTTTACTCTCAAATGCGCGTCAGTCAGCTTTCATTTTAGCAAGGGTTTCCATTAATTTATCTTTCAAAGTTAGCTCATTGATTGGAGGTGCTTGGTGATGTAAGTATTTAGTTGGAGTGTAATTGTTTCATCAATAAGTATAAGAATTACTCCACTTTGAATTATAGTTATTCTTGTAAAACCCATCCTGAGGTCGATTGTATATACTTGGTTGCTACCATGTATTAGTAGGTGTTTGGCATTCATAATTATATTGATAACTCCCACCAATGTCGATACACGGTTTACATATCAGTTAAGCTTCCAAAACTATGTGAGAACACATCACTTTCCCATATGGTGATGTCATAGTTTGCAAAGGCATATTCTTGCTCCCTAAAAGTATTGTCTTCTCCATCCTTCTATTGTGATATGTGGCTATGACAATAAATTATAATTCCTATAGTAAACCAAAACTCAAGATCAAATAGAGAAATTGAAAAGATAATAAAATTAATAAGCCATAAATACAACAAGATACAATAAAATAAAATAAATACAAAATCAAAATTAAAATCAAAGAAAATAAAAACAAAGATAACATAAAATAAATTAAAAATAAAAATAACTAGAGTAATAACATTCAGGCTTTCCTAATTTCAAAGTCCCTGGCAATTATGCCAAAAATTTGATTGACTTATTTTGTGAGTTAGTCAATACTATAATAACTACAATGCACAATGTAGTTGTAGCTAGTACCGGCAAGTACGAGGCGATCCCACAAAGAATGTGAATACTAGTAGTTATCCTTCCCCTATTACCTAGCCTAGGGATTGATTTTAGTTTTTAATAAAGAAAATAAAACTAAGAAAATTAAATAACATAATTAACGAAATTGAACAGAGAATTTAAGAAGACTAGGAAGTTGTCAATATCAAGTAACTAGTATATAGGTTTCAAATCCCCCTAAACCCTAAACAAATAGATCTTTTATCATGCAATTTTTAAAGATTTATTGGACCATGGACATTCTTATATGATATGCTAATAGCTGATCTTGAGTCTACTAATAACTAATCCTAAGGTTTCTAACCAAATTATTAAGGTTAAATCTTATAGGATTGCATTACATATTTATGAGTCCCTCTATTAGTTCTGACCCTAATCTAGAAAATTTATGTCATCCTATCCCTAGGATCACAATTAACTCCTTCTAATTACAATAGATCTATTCATATGAAATCAGAGTATGGTCGAATATTCTCAGGTTATTAGAACATAAATAACATGCGTAATCACAATAAATCAAACAACCAATTGCATTAATAAAAGAATCAAATCATACCAAAGTATCAACATAAGGTTCATCTAACCTAAATACTAACTAGACGTTTATTTACACATGATTGAATATAAAATTAAACATACATAAACAAAAGTACGAATAAAAAACAATGGGTTCATAATTCTACATCTTCCTGATTGACTTATTTCAAATGGTTTTGTGATGTAGAGGCTTGATCTTATATTTTGATAGATATTTTGTTGATTTCTTCATATGTTCCACTTCTTTAGACTAAAACCGCACCTACAAAACTAGTTCTACATCTGCAATCGCCTCCATATGTTTTCTTTACAACTACCACCGATTGCGTACTCTTTTACCTCTCAAAACATCTCGTTGTAAAAAAAATTAGGGTTTTGGGGAGATGCACGGTCTGATGCACGACCGTGCATCAGATTGTGTATAACTAGAATTGCATGGGTATATGCATGGCCATACATTCCTTCAAAATTTTTAGTTCTTCATTTATGCCATGTTTTTGTTTGATTTCTTCTCCTTTAAGTCCATGATGGAAATTATCATCTTTATACACACTTGAGGTGAATTAAGTACAAAATATAAGATAAAAGTATAAAATATTAAGCAAGATATATTAAATATGGGTATTAAAATATAGTCAAATATCCATCTATTAATAATAATAATGAAGAGTTAAATCATAATGCAATTAATGATGATGATTTTCAAGATCTTGATCATAACGATTAAAGGCATTATGAAATGTATCATGAAAGCGCTCTTTATATTGTCTCAAACATAATGTTGGTAACATTTATGTTGTTAATGTACATATTTTTGATGATTGACTTATGTTAATGCAATGAATGTTAATGATTGAATGTAAGTTGATAATGATGATTGGACATATCATGAAAGTGCTCTTTATATTGTCTCAAAAATAATTTTGGTAACATTTTTGTTGTTAATATGTGTAACATTGATGATTCACTTATGTTAATGCAATTAATGTTAATGATTGAATGTATGTTGAAAATGATGATTAGATGTATTGCAATGTTACGAAAATTTATGTTTTTTTATAGATATCCAATATAATAACACTTGGTATAAACAAAGGGAAAAAGGTGGCAGCTATGGAACTTCAATGAGATCATTCAGTTGTTTCCATCAATTCAATTCCTAGCTAACAACATCATTATACCTCAGACACCAATGAAATTAATAATAAAAAACTTCATTTTACCTTAAACAACAATAAAGAAACTATTGCAAGTTTGTTAATTTTTAACACCTAAAAATAGACTTATGCTCAAATATATATTTATATATTCTAATATTTCCTTATCATAATTGATTTGTTGTCAGTTTCCAATGCTAGTATTATAAAAAGATGTCGAGGTAAAACTAGAGGTTATGAATTGCAACAAATAAATGTTACATCGTTATTGTAAATCTTTTCCATCTAATGTAAAGGGATGAAGACATGTTGCCGAATGAATGTCTTAAGGAAATTGAAATAGTTTGTGTGATTATTTGGCTAACCTGAAATTCATATTTGTTTTCTTTTCCTTCAATTTTGTTTCCGTTAATCTTGTTTAATGATTTAATGACTACTGACCAGGCGTCGTAACGCTAATCAAAATTAAAATAACTAGACTACTACTGTAGCAATGGCGAGTCTAGGTCGATCCCACAGAGAGTGTGTGTAAAGTTTATGAAATGAAATTAATCGGTGTTTACACTTAATGGGGGATTTTGGATTTTTCAAAGAAAAGAAAAGAAAAGAAAAGAAAATAAAACTATCTAATAAAAACAAAATAAAGAAAACATGCAAGAAATGATAAATGTGGGGAATTCGGTAGGGACCCGGTTCTTCGGTTCAATCTCGGCCTACACCCTGACTAAGCATATTTTATTAA
>JANZLF010000221.1:17010203-17026108 GCA_026546835.1 Erythroxylum foetidum
ATAACCGAATAATAACAAAAATCCGATTATCATATACGAAACCCAAATCAGTTGAAATCGGATAACACAATCAATTCCTAATGAAAGAAAGAAACAACAAAATAATTAAAATAATACTTAACCCGGGTCGTCAGCGTCGACGTCACCTCCGAACCGACGTCGGAACGTCTAACACTTCATAATTTTTTTCTAGAAAAATACTTCAGCCCCCATCTTAATGCCTAAATCCCTTGTTTTACTCCACTATTGCAGCCCCAAGCTTTCAGTGTTCATCGATTTGACGAATAAACCTTGAGGTTTATCGTCTGTCCATCGCACTTTGCTGGAGCTTCTCCTCTCACTGTCGCCTGCGCCCTACTCCACAGCTTCTCCAACCGCAAGCCAAGCCAGCACTTCACACCCACAGCTCAGCCAAGCCGTAGCCTTCCACGCTTGCGCCAGCACCTGGAGCTTCTCCAATCTCCGCAGCCGCTTCCTGTTTTATTGCTTATGTCTACTATTGCTTGATGGGACAATTAAGGGTCTCCATCAATAAAACCCTTGCTGCTCTAATTTGCTTTGCACCTCCTCCTATGTTTCCATGCTGGTGTTTTTTCTCCTGCAACGTCGTTCCTCGCATGCCGCCAGCCTCATGCTCACACTCCTGCATAACGCTGCGTTTCACAGGTCCTTGTAGCGCTGCCGTTTTGGCTGCTCTCTTGTGCTATGGGACGCTGCTTCTCCTTGCTTCCTCTCTCTCCAGCGTTTTGAGTATGTTGAGCTGTCGTTTTGCATTTCATTTTTCTTGTTCTTCTTCTTTTTTTCCTTTTTTTTTTCATGAAGACAAGCAAAAATTGCTCTTCAAAAAATAATCCAAATTTTGTGCTTTTAACTCACTTTAATTTCTTTGCTTCCGAATTGTACCTAAAATAATATATGAATTAAAGTGAGTATCTTAAGCATTTTTATGTCAATAATTGCTAAGTGTAAATGATTAAAAATATTAACAATTAAGCACATATCATTGATCCATTGATGGATCCATTAATTGAGATATGAAATGGTTGTGACAGTTCGATTGAGCTTGCTATCGAATTTCATTTGATATATGGTACATGATATGGTAATGTGATTGTAGTGGTTTGATCGAGCTTCCTCTCGGATGACAATCATGTCATAATGAGGCTGTGGCGTTTTGGTATAATGTGGCTCTTAGACGACAGTCCACTACATTTAGACTAAGCGTCCCGTTTGGAATAAGAGAGCTCCTATCACTATAGTTTATGGGTAAGGGCATGTCATAGGATCCTTGATCAGTCCTCCACTATTATTTGTGATTTGTAATTATAATGATTATGTGATTTGATATTGATATGGGAAATTCTTGCATGTTTATGAACAAACTCACTATGTTGTGAAATTGCATTTATAAATGTGATATATATATATATAAGGCTAAGGGTGGTCAGACCTTGTTAAGTGAATTAATACTATGGATATATAAAAAAACACTTAGGAGTGGATAACATAACCATAGTATTAATTCACTATGCGAGGTATGACTCCCCTCAATATTTTTTTAGGATCTTCTTTCAAATCTCTTGTAATCGGTTTCTTCGTTAGTTTCCTTCTTTTCTAATGATTCGATGTATGTTTATTGGTAACCTTGACTCTAGAGCCGCAATAGTCTTGTATGTGTTGAATTTCTCATTTATTAACTACTTCAATGTTGTAGCACTTCATGAATTGGATATTGTTAGGACTATTTGATTGTTAAAAGTGCAAGTTTTGTCATTTTGGGATCTTATTTTTATTATGGATATAGGGATTAGATAATGTTTTAGGCTTGCTAAGGGTTTAGTAAGCCTTAAGTTTGCTACTCCTTTAGCACCGGTCACGGTCCAAGGTTACAATTGTAACATATGTTCCTATTCAATTATAAAGAAGCTTAACAAGTTAGATGAATCAAATGTTGAATGGCTTATTACAACTACTAGAGTTAAAGATAATCACAGTCGTAAAACAATAAACAACTAGTTTAAAATTGAGAAGTACAAACATGACCACAAGTTTTTCTTCTGGGGGCATTATTTTAAGAGATGAGAAGGATAAAAGTATTGGGGGTTGATAATTATAAAAAGAACCAAGAGATAATGGCAGAGTCATATTGTCACCTAAAATGTTTAATCGGCAATGTGAGTTATATTTTTAAAACTAAACTGTGTAAGAAATATCTTTTTTATGGAATTATATAAAAATTTAAGGTTCCGTCAAATTGAGATTTAAAAAGATTAATTATATAATGTTAAAATTTTTAACTTTATTTTAGAATTAAAATTAAAATTTTGTAAAACTTTTAGGGTAAAAACCTCCATTTTATTTTTTCCCTTTATTTAAACTGTTAATATACATTAAGTAATTCATCTCTTAACCTTAATAATCCTTTTATTAACTAGAGTTGAAAGATTTAGTAAGAAACTGAATCAATAAATCCCTTTTTTTTGGAAGATTGGAAGATTGCAATACAAAATTCCAAATTGACAAATTGAAAAGGCACATGCGTTGGACTTTAAAGATTAAGAAAAAATTACATATTTTGGAACTTGTAGAACAAGAAAAACTACATACACTATAACTCAAAGAATAGAAAAAATCTTTTGAGAAGGAGTTGAAAATTTTGAAGAAATTACAAAATACGGGAGAGATGAAGCATAAATTAAAGAGAAAATAGCTCTAAGATATATGGAATATTGTATTATCTTATATTTTTTGTATTGAATTTTATTAGTAATATGATATGCTAGCATTATGTGATAAATGAATGAAAAAGCAATACATAATTAATTTATTTGTGTAAGGTAATGCAAGTTAGGTAGTGGATAAGTTTAGAATGTGTGTACTCTTTATATAGCAAGTTAAATGTATATTAATGTATAATAAGTTACTTTTGGAAGTTTAGATAGTTTATGGTACTTGTTCTCAAAATTTATGCAATTTTCAAATTTATTATCCGTAGATAATTGATTATTGTATTAATTCTTAATTTATGTTGTAGCCATCTCCATTATGTAAAAGAGTATTACGTTATGATTAAAAATTGATGTAATTTTATTAGAATGAAAAGAGTGATCATTTACAATAACATTATGAATGACATCACTCCACTTATAACCTAAAATGTTTTTTAAAATACATATCAAAGTACAAAATAGACAAAATATCAATCATCTTTAATTATCATCATGTTTTGACATGTTTAATCTCCTTTTAACTTGTTACAAATTCTCAATCATTGTTTAAAATCTTTTTGCATAGGCTTTATAAATGCTCTTCTCTAAGTCATGAAGCAGTAACATCTTTGCTCATTATTAATTAAGGTTGGTAAAAGGGCTCAAGCTGAGTCTACATATGATTAAAAGCTAATTTATTAAGTCCAATTTACTTAAATTTTGAACTGGATTCAAGTATGAGAAGATGAACAATCTGGACCCCCACTACAAAACGATGTTGTTTTAATCTTAATATTTAGAAAGTTAAGATTTAGGAGAATTATGTGGTAATAGTCTTGCCTACCATTTAACCATTGGTAAACAAGTTTTCCAAACTTTGATACTTGTTATATTTTCATTTAGATTGGGCAAATGTCTATCCTTACTTTTATATTTCTAATTAAATGGTGTGACTATTAATCTTAAGAATCTTTAATGTTTAACATGTATGCATTTGTGCATTTCTTGGAATTATCATTTATTTGTGGGTTTTATCATCTGTAAGTGTTTGTTAATCAAATTTGTAATTTTAAGTTCCATTTTCTTTATTTCTTTGACATAGTTTTCATAGTTCCTTAATTAATTTTTGCTCTTTTATTCTCTTCGCTTTTGTTAGATTTTTTTGCACTTAAACATTGGTCATTATATCATTTTCTTAGGTCTTCTTGACATATTGCTTTTCAACGATGTGAATTAGTTTTTCTAGTTTTTACTATTAATCTTCAATATTTTTTTCTTTAAATTTTATTGTGAACCATTAGGCTAGGCAGGTTAAGACAAAATGAATAAATTTGATATTTATTAAGGCCTATATATTTCTGAACCTCTAGTGGGTTTGCTGTCATTTTTAATACAATTTAACATCATCTTTTTACCAATTGTTATTTTATAAGTCTTTTTTATTTTTTGAATTCAAGTTTCAAATTGGATTAGTGTCAATCTTTTTGTTAATGGGAGAGACCAAAGAATTATAAGAGAAGTTAAGTGCATATGCACATTTACATATCAGTTTAAAAAGTTTTAGCTAATTAGTTTCACAATTCTTGCTGACAGTGTATATAATAGAGCTTAGAATAATGTTCATCTTCTCTTTTTAATCTAAAAAAGTTAAATGGTGAACAGATATAGTTGATTACTTCAAGTGGGTTGCCTTGATGAACCATGTATGCTGACTTTTTATATGACATCTTAAATATTGAACAAGTGAACACATATTATTGGTCTTAAGTTTCTTACCATTAGGTAGTGTTTATTTTAACTACAAAACATGAAACTATATCAAAAAAATTTTGGTAAAACTTGGAATTCTCTCTTTATTACAATGAAAATCCCTTAAAGGAATAGTATTTTTAGATAAGTATTGCATTAAAATCACTCTAAAACCAATTTCAATTATCTCAATAAATTTTAACATTATTCCCTAGGTAAATGTTTTTGTTTCTTTATTTTGTGCATCTTCAAATAGAATGACCATCCTATAACATATTATTGAGAATGATTAAGTTCTAGAGCTCTAAGTATTATGAGTAACATCTTGTTGCTCTCCTACCATTAATAAGACTCAAAACTGTGATATTGTTAATGTAATATAGAAACACCATAATATTTGACTTGTGAAAATTTTGGTTACATCATGATTAAAATTTACAAAAAATTAAGTTTAAACTCTAATTTATTCTTTCATAAACTAATAAAAAGGAAAGATGAGGGCATGCTTGGAATTAGTCTTAAGGCATAACTATCTTCTCTCTAGAAGTTATTTTCTTTACATATTACAAATGTCTTTAGCATCCAAAAGTCAAATTATTTGTTCATATTCATTTTGAATTTTGTGTATATTTTTCAAACAATTGAATGAGACACTTTTTTATTAGTCATACCTTTATACTTTTAAAAAAGAAAGGTTTAGACAATATGAGTAATTTAAATGATTGTGTGGACATAAATAAAAACGATGTAGCATATAATAATGAAATAGAGTTCCCTTTAATCTCATTAATAATTAAAGAAGTGATTAAAGGAAATTGAGCAACTACTACCTTTTCTAAAAAAGCTAGAAGAATATTAAAATATGTTTTCAGAAAAAAAATTAATAAAGAGCATACTAATGTCCAATTGAAGAATAAGTCTAATAAATTGAGGGCTAGATTGAAGAATTCTAAGAATTTATGCAAAGAAATAGATCAATCATAGGTCCTTCATCGATGAAGTTAACACTATATATGAAAGTTGAAAAATATAATTAAAAGTATTTCTTTTCTTATTGATAAATCCTATTATATTTTTCCTTGTATACATTTTCATCATTTTAGGTTCATAAAATATCTCGTATATTTAATAATAAAATGGTGCAAGGAACTTTCAAACTTGCATCAAATTTTTTATTATACTATCATAATTAGTTTGCATACATATGCATCAATTAAATATTTATTAAATAGTGTATAAGAGGAACATAAGATTGAAATTAATGAAGTTTGATCCTTTAATAAAAAAGAATATCTTAGTTACAAGTTTTCCTTTAAAGAGAAAGAAATCTCCTCAGAAAAAGAAGGCAAAAAGGACAAATTGTAGCATTATTGAAAATATCTTGCTTAGAGTTAGTGAATAATTGAATAGAAAGAATGATTTATTTGGAAAAAATATGGTCACAACATCATCCATTGCAATGAATGGATTTGAAGATTCAACTATTAATCAAGAGATTAATAATATGATGGCATGTTTAGAGTCCTCATATGGTTTGTTTATAGAGGGTATATAATATGGAAAAATAGTGACGACTTTATATTTCTATTTTAAGGAGATTGTTATGAGCATGCCATATATAAGGAAGATAATTTGGATAAGGAGTCTTTAATTATATTTTTATGTTATTGCATACTAAACTATTATTAGTTTAAGAATTCTTATATTAAGAAATATTATATATCTTGAACATCTTAAGTGTATGTTGTATATGAACCTTTTAACTGAACATATGATAATATATTTTTATATTGTATGTTTTGATCTTTGAGAATAGTTTTAACACTTATTTTTGTATCTTTATTCATTAGGAAATGATGTTATTATAGATATATGGTCTCTTTATAAGAATTTGAATCATATTCAGATGATAAGATGATCAAGAGAGTTTTAATTAAAGTAGGTAAGGAAGAAAATGAATATTTTCATTTACACAAGAAACTATGTAAAACTTTTGCTCCATTAGATCATGGTTGGATATTTTAACCTTTGAATCAACAAGGATTCATAGGAATTTAAAAATCATTAAAATAGTCTTCTTGAACTTATATGATGTGTAGGAAAGTTTAAGGGGCCTAAATTATACATGTCCTTTGATTATGGAGGAACAAGGTGTAGCTTTCTTAATAATGATACATTTTATATAGTGAGACAAGTAGAGTCAACACAAAGTGCTTTCAAAATTAGATATACAAAATTTTAAAGTATTTTTGTAGTCTTATATGTAATTAATTATCTTGCAAAAATAGTTATAACTCCACCATCCTTTACTAATAGAACTTTTGATATTCAACACATTCAAATACTTTCTATATTTGCAGGTGTATTCATATATTTTATTATTATTTTCTTTATATTATATTTAATTGATCAATTTAATAATATGATTTCATTTTGTAGCATTGTATAAAAGTAATAGATGATACACAATGATTACATGCTCTAATCAATAAACGAATACCATAAATAGGTGAAAGAATTGATCTAACCTAAAATATTACATATTGTTATTCATTTGATTACGTTTCACATGTAAAATGGCTCGATGGAAAGGTATTGCATATAATTTTCAAGTTCTTTTAGAAATATTAAAAAATCCAATGAACCAATTTCTTGTGTCTCCATAAGGTACTATATTATTTTAAATAAATATAGTAATTACGATTACTTTTATTAGCTTTTTATTGATATTAAATTCTTTATATGTTTAGGTAAGTTCTATTTGGTCAAGCTATTCTTATATGTCTAAATTTCTTTCAGTATATCAAGCTAAGAGATATCATTGATGAGATTGAAGACATTCTCTATTAAAAATGTTAATCAAAGATGTTTTAGAGTTCTAAAAGCATTACTTCATATACTTTTGGACTTGCCTAATTATGATATGAAGAAGCAAAAATGCATTGTTATTGCTTATTGTATGATATATAATTTTATTAGAATGTATGGATAAAGTGATGAATTATTCAACGCTTATGCCAAAAATGAAGAGCAAATTGTAGAAAGTGTAAATAAAGATACAAACTCTTAAGTGTAGTAGAAAATCACTAAGCATAACTTCGAAGTATGTCTCGAATGCAAGATGAAATTTATAGACAAATGTGAAATAATTATAGTAATGAAAGTTCTAACTAGTTAATATTATTCATAAGTTACGTACATCTATATTTTAAAGCATTATAATAAGTAGGTCTCGAATGCAAGATGAAATTTATAGACAAATGTGAAATAGTTACACTAATGAAAGTTCTAACTAGTTAATATTTTTATAAGTTACGTACGACTATACTTTAAAGCATTATAATATGACAAATATTTTAAATTATTTAATTAGAATGCATTAATATAATTTTTATATTTTGTATTGGACTTATTATATAAGATTTATGTTAAGAATAACATAAAATGTAAAATGATGAAACCTAGCAAGTTTTTATTTTCAATTTCTTTATTATTTATCTTAACAAAATAGGTTTTTTTAATTTTTATTATAAATTTCAATCAATCAAAAAATTTAATAGCCAAAAATAAAAATAAAAATAACTACAATGGAAAAATAAGAGTGAAACTAAAAACCCCTTAATAATTGATGATACAAAATGTGAAATATCTGATAAACGTTTCCTATTTGTAATTATGTTGTACATGTGATACAGATAAATTCCTAAGTTTTTATAATTATGGTGATAGTAAATGTTTAGGACATTTAATTATTATTAATAGACATATCATTGGACCGGAGTCCAAATAAAAAAATAATTAATTAGACTCATAACACATACGTTTGGGTTAAGCATGATCAGGCTTTAAGGCTTATGCTTAAACCAGATCAATCTTTGTCCAAGCCTCATTTTTTAGATTTTTAATTTTTAATTATTTCATTTACTTTAAAAAATAAATCATTTTTAATGAAAGATGTTGTCTAAAATTCAAAAGATAATTTATAATAAGAATATTAATTTTTAAAATGATTTATAAATAATATGGACACTATTACTAATTATTTTATATATATTAATGAATTGTTCTATATAAATTTGAAATATACCACAAAAATGCACCATATCAACTAGCAAATTTGTTTGTTAAAGAAAATTATTGTTCAAAAATGTTATAACATATATATTTTGTTATCCTAAGACCTATTTTTATTAAAAAAATTAATATATGCCATTTTATGTTATTTTTTAAATCATTCACTTTTCTAAGCGGTACTAATCCCTTAATATTTTAGGCTTTAAGTACAATTATAAATATAATCTTAAATTTATTAAATTCTTTATTTTTGTCAAATTGTCTTAGCTTTAATAACGAATCCATATTTATTTTATTTCTTTATTGAATTATTATTACTTATTCCAATCTCTTTGCTTAATTTCTTTAAAATTAATGTTGCTTTAAACTATTACTTTTTTGAATTAATATTACTTATTCCAATCTTTTTTATCACTCTTTTTTATCACTCCTTTTGAAATTTGTATCTTCAATCTATATAATTTTTGATACTTGGTCTTTTTTTCATTCATTATACCTAAGTCAAATAAAATTTAATGGCTTATATAGACTAACCTAACTCTAAGCATGGGTTAATATTTAAACAAATACGATAAGATAATTAATATTTAATCCTCATGGTTGGTACATTTAAAACATGAAAGAATAATATTAATTCCTAAGTCTGTCTATGAAATAAGTACTACATAGTTATTATCAAAATCCTATTATTTTTAAAACTAAAAAGTATCATAGTGATATTATCCAAATAAAAATATATAAAAATATCAATTAAAGATGGAGACTAAAATTAAGCCAATAGGCAAAGACAATAGTAAGGAATTTTTTTTATTAACCTACACAAAACCATACAAGTAAAGATTTATATCTCCAATTCTAAAAATCCAAAGCAAACATATGAAATAAGTAGTAAATTAGCAACTGAAGATTAAAGAAAACAAACCAATAATAGAGAAAAAGGGTTATCTAATCATTATAATTAAGATCGCCAATAGTTCATACCTCTTCATCTATATTTAAAAATATTATTATATAAATTATACCCGATTACGTAATAATTGTCTTAAATAAGTATTCAACATATGATAATAAATAATTAAATATACCTTTATCATCAAATATTTGTTCAAAGAAAATTTTAGTTGAAAGTCTAATTTCATACCTATATCAATATATAAAAAAAAAAGACAATATAGGGGTAAATAAAACTAGTATATCATAAAGAATAGTGTTTATCCTAAATAATCAACTAACCAATTTTAGACACACATAAGGACTTCCATAATATGAAGATGAAGTCAAGCATAATAAGGACTAACTATTTAACCGTTAGTATTAAAAGCTGACTTTGAAGCAATAGTAGATATTGGAATTACAAAGAGGTCATATGCAGCTGCTTGCTTGATGAGAAAAGCACTTCTATGTGTGTTCCACTATAATAATACATAAAAATTGCATATTTTTCAACTAAGGTCACATCATATGCCTCCATATAATTGTCCAACTCTAGTATACTATAAGAATTCTCAAGCTTTTTTTCCTTGATGAATTATGGACTCACACTAGTTATATCGACAATAGATAAAGATAAAGCTTATGTTGATATTGAACTACTTCATTCTTGATGTTTGTGTAATCTTAGTTGATAATTATTAAATAAAGCATACTAGAAATGTTTAATGATATCAACATGTTCTTGATTTTGATCACTATACAAATTTTAATATTAAAAATATAATCTCTCTATCTTATATCTCGTGTCTAACAAAAAAAATAACTATCATAATTTGTACTATCATTAAAAAATTGAATTTCTCCATCATCTACTGTCCCGTGATATAGATCACCTTATTGGAATCAAACATCTAACAAGATAAAGTTTGCTTAATCTCACATATGTGTCTAAACAAAATGTACAAAGTTGGATATTTTGTTCTTAAGAACAACTTAGTAGCATTATATAATATCTCTCACTTCATACAAAATTATTTTAGCCAATTCCCACTACTCTTTTATCAACAGGTAAGTATACTGTGAATCCATTTGTCTCAACCTACTGAGCATCTCAATACACTTGGTTTTCGGCACTAACATCTTGAATTTTGAATTCCATCTAGTTGGACAATCCAAAACCATGCATGATGTGTATAGTTGTCATATAGTTTCTTCAAAAGTTTTCACTTCTTTAGGTGTTGCACTCTAGGACACTATGAAACCCCAAATTTCCTATACCACTACCTTTATTACCTCTAATCTGTCCTTCACAATCAAATTCACTATATATATGAAACAACACATATGAAATAACCTTTTACTAATCAATAAGCAATTAATCTTCAACTTATTATTTAATTTTTTATCATCTTATTATATTTTCCACAATTGTCTAGAGTTATGGTTGAGAGCTTGATATCAATGTTTTAATCCATTAACACTCCACCAATAAGGTTGTCAACCTTTCATTTGTATATAATACTGAAACATAAATAAACCTACCATTTAAAGATATGAAAAATATTGAATATAAAAAATAAATAATTGATAAAAAAATTTAAAAATATAATTTACCTCAGTGGTCAACTACATAAATTCTAGTTGTTGTTAATGTAGCATACCATCAACTTTATAAAACTATTATTTTTGTTGTCAATCTCCCAAATGTATTAAGTGATGGCTACACGTCCATAAATACTCAACAACCACTTCAATTTTTATTTGTCTTAATCGACATAAATCTTAACAATTTCCTTTTTCATGGTATCTTAAATTGGGATCTTAAATGTTAATTAGAGTAAGGTGAGTAATATCCTAAATTTTTTGCTAGCAATAATGGAGAATGGATGTTCATCACTAACGAATATCTTAGCTATCAAAAAATTGATTTGTTACAATCATAACTTGTGATAGTCATTTTATTCTACCCTTTCATTATGTTAAAGATTAAGAAAGTTTGATCTCCTAATATCATCTTCTTTCTATTGCATAAATTATTGCATCTCTTCAAATAAGAGGTTACACCTTTAGAACTCCTAACAAACATCTTGTGGTAATATTTACATTTGACCTTTTCAACTTCATCACTTGATCTAGAATTAGTGAAGTGATTCCAAAGATCACTTCTCAATGAGCATGTTCCTTCACCCTAAATCAATTCTTCACTTGGTACTATATTAGAAACTTTTTCTAGGATATTGTCCAATATTGGTTAAGAATTTTCCACTGAAGAAACATATTCATCTATCTAAAACAACCAAAATAGATGAATATGATGCATTATATGATCAAAAATATATAGATAAGAACTAGAAAGCAAAAAATATCATAAGCTCTAAAATAAGTCCATAATTTTTGCTATAAAAATGCCATTTGTTTGTTTAAATATAAGTATAACATATCCAAGCTTTTAAATATAAGAATAAAATATCTAAGGAAAATTAGAAATGAAGAATATTTTAAGGTTTAAACCTTATGGAATATGATTAATTAAGTTTAAAACTGGTATAGTGTTGGTTTATGTCCTACAACCAATTGGTTAGTTGTAGTTTAGTGCCAAAAATAATTTAAAGACATTCGTTATGTTAAATATATTTAGATGTATGTAATAAAGATCATAGGATAAATATACATTACAAATGCAATTATAATGAGATTGAAATTATAAGATTCATATTGAATTCATGTATTATCCCTAAATTGTTCGTGGTCATTATTCTATTGAGACTAGACATTAATAGAGCATAAAAAAAGACTAACACTTATTTTGTTTTTCCTTATAAAGAAGGTAATCGATCTCATAAATTAAAGTTTGGGAATATTTAAATGAATATGTGGGAACTTGTTAGAGAACAAGTTCACTAAACTGACCCTATATGAGAAATCCAATTGAAACATTAATCATATGTATATGAAAATTCTCAATGTGATGATTATATAAGTGATCCTTTGGCTTAAGACCTCCAAAGTTATCTCATATAAGGATTCCTATATTTTTATACTACTTATGACATATCCTAGCTCAGATGATATTTATTAGATATAACATAAACTATATAGAGGTAGTTGAGTAATAAATATAGAATTCGTTGCCCTAAAGTAATTAGGTAGAATGTTTCATTATTCTCAATTAGAATTGATTTAGAAAATTCTTGGACAAGGTGGAATGAGCCTATTTCAAAAATTGTTTGAGGGACATGATAAGAAAAGGATTAAGCTTTGAAATAAAGTACAAAATACAATTCATGCTTTATTATGATATATGCGTTAATCTATCATGACCCCAACCTTGGACCATGACCAGCATTAAAAGAGCAGTAAACTTAAGGTTTACTGGACCCTTAGTAAGCCCAAAATGCTGTCAAATCCCTATATCCATAATAAAGATGAGATTTCAAAATGATCAAACTCTTACTTATAACAATTAACTAGTTTTAACAATATCCAATCCTCAATATGCTATAATGTTAAGATAGTTAATACAAGGGAAATCTAACATATATAGGACTACTATGGCTCTAGAGTCAAAGGTCACCAATAAATATACATTGAATCATCAGACAGGAAGAAGACTGATGAAGTACCCTTTTAAATGAGATCTGAAAAGAAGATCTTGGAAAAAATAGTTAAGGGGAGTCAAACATCACTGAATGACTTAATACTATGGTTATGTTATGCACTACTATATGTGTGTGTGATGTATTACAACAACATAGTGATTTTGTTTATAAATATGCATACATTTCCCATATGAATATGATTTCGTGTAATCATCACAATCATAAATCGTAATTAATAGTGTAGGACTGACAAATGACCCTATGACATGCCTCTTACCCATTCCCTATTGCCATAGGGACGAGAGCAACACTCAACTAAATCATCACAGCCTTATTACGACATAATTTCTATTAGAGAGCAAGTTCAACTAATCTACCATAATTATGTCACCATATCACGTATTATATATTGATTGGTGCATGAGAGAAAGCTTACCAAACTACCCTAATAGTTTTGTATCTCAATTAATGAATTCATTAATGGATCAAATACTATCCCAAATCCATACCTGACCAATTGACTGATTGTACGCACAGCCAGGTGACATCCACCAAGTTGCTCATGCCATAACAATCCTCCACATCATCATATATCAAGAAAAGCATCACATTGCATAACAAAAATATATAAACATATATCAATATGTAAAAGTATCATGCATACATATGATAATGACGGTGATTTCCATGATGAATATGAAAATCAATTCTAAAGCATGCTTATAACCATAAACATTAACTCATAGGTAGAATGCACTCCTTCACGTCGAATCGAGTGTCTCAAAATGGAGGGTTCTGCTCTTAATTGATCTATAGAAAGAAAAATAGGACTGATCATTAGGATTTAAAACCTAAACTAATTTTAGATACCTCAAGAATAAGACTATGACTCAATACTAAAGAGCACTATTTTCTATTTAAAAATAACATGTCATGTTTTTATGAGGAGCCTACTAAAAATTCAGTAGAGTTTTCCCTATGAAATGGGCATTTCCTTTTTCAAAGAAAGATTGTTCCAATAATGACAATACATTTGTATATCCACCAGTACCCATGCACATCTCAATTTGGGCCTCTAAACTACATGTCCATGCTCAATTGAGTCCACATCTACATTGTAAAATTCATAATAAATCCAATCAATAATTCAAATATACCAATTTCTAACTCGAACATCCTCATTTATACTTAATATATCTAGATAGTCTCAATTCTAATCAACAACAACTCAATCCTTTCCAAATTTTTATCTCACAAACTATGATGATTTTAATATGTTGTTTTATGAAAATTGATCCACATAATATTTGGAAAATTTTAAAATTATTTATAGCCATTTCTTGGCTAGTCAAAAAATCACCATTGTCACCAGAGTGTGAGGTACACGAGCTGCCATTGGAGAGGTGTTGATCTTCACCACCCACCCAAAAACAATGAGCTCAACTCTAGGAATCCAATGACATTGATCTTATGTTGAAACTCCTCCTAGTTTATTTATATCGAAGGATTGAAGCTCAAAGGTAAACCGTTTTCGTTCATCAATAAACCGAGACAATTGATGTCAAGTTACCCTCCTTTGCCACATTTTCAGGGTCGTTAGACATGATGGTGGTGTTAGTTTTGCTCCAAAATAACTAAAAATAGGAGATAAGTGACTTATCTAAATGAAAAAAAATTTTCAGTCGTGATTCCTCCAAAAATGGGTCGTTTTTTATGAAATAAGTTTAAGGGTTTCATAGAACATCTCATGTTCTTTCCATAACGCCCTAGATCATAGGAAATGGTGGTTGAATGGTTAAGGTATATGTGCCAAAGTTGGGAGTGAATAGTAACCTATAAGGAAAAGAAATTAACTTAATCTTTCTTAAGCTCAACATATACTTCTATAGGCTTTTCTCTTTATTGGCCCATTATGAGCAATTTTGTTGGCCCGGGTCTCGGATCCCTAATCCCGAGGTGACCCCTCGGGCTGCGCCGAGTAGGGGCGCGCTCCCAAACTGCGGACCCGATCCCAACATCCATATATAATTCGATTCACACATGCATTTTCGCACACATTATAACATACACACAATCATTCTAATTAAACACCCTATGAACCAAGGGGCTTCATGTCATTACAATCCGAGGAAATTAAACAAGTATGCATAACCATACACAATATAGAATAAAGTCTAAATCTAAAATACATGAAAAATGGTCTATGAGGACATGCTCGGAAGGCCAACCAAAATACTAACTTAATGCAATGATCTTTAACTATTGCGAAGTTCTTCGATGCCTGGCAGGGATCAACTGATGTCTTGAGTTGCACCTGAAGAGTGAAAAGTAATGGGTTGAGCTACAAAGCTCAGTGGCTAATATAAATATAGCCATCGGTAACTAGCACAAATTCAGGCATATGTATGTATATATTATATGTGTTGGGTCCGAAACCCAACTACTTAAACTTAACACTATCACACTTGCTCTGATACGGCAACTGCTAGGTCCCGATTTGGAAACCGGATCCCAACCAAAAAACGAAGGAAACACAAAGGAAACAAAGCATATTCAAATCGAATAAATCAAATCACAACATGCGGAAGCAAATGCGAAACAAATACAAAGGTATCGAATCAAAACGAATCGAATACAAATCGAATCGAAACCAATTTCCGATACGTAACAAAACGAAGCCGACATCCGTGAACAAATATTTTAGGAATCACTGTCGTGTTGCGTTGGAAACCCTAAGATTGATCCAATCCGAAACCGGTATAAAATTTTCCTTTCTTCTTTTTCTTTTCTTTCTTTTCTCATTCCTTTCTTTTTCATTTCTTCCACCTTCCTTAATCAATTT
>JANZLF010000221.1:17039609-17055164 GCA_026546835.1 Erythroxylum foetidum
GACTTACCTACTTCGATAAGTTACAACACTCTCAAGCATAATTGTTTTAAGCAAGTTTTTTAACTTCACTAAGGTAGTTTCGTAACTCTATTACGGTAGTTGCCTCATCTCAAACCTACAATTACCTTAGATAACTAGATTTGATGTATCACTTTTGAGTAAATAACTTTTAAATGAGTTCCCGTACCTTAAAGGCATAGTTGTCTCACTTATTTAGACAAGTTGTATAACATTTGAGCATCCAATATGTAACACCCGTATGCCCCATGGAAGGATATGTAGATGTCTTACCCGAGACAGAAGTTAAACACATTAAAACAATACAAAGCATTTATAGAAATTCAAACAACTAATCATTACGTTTCCATACATATTCGACTTTAAATAGAATTTAACCAGCACACTGAATTTATCCGAATATATGCTTCAATTACGTCACCATCCTGAATTAAAGTTATTAAATTACAAACCCTTAAACAAAATAGTACATAACTTAAGTTCAAATACATTTTGTATTACAATATTTACAAACTTTTAACAAAATACATCATGTTCCATATTATTACATACAACTTAAACATACATTCTCAAAACAAAACATATTCTTCATTGGCCATTGTGGTTGTTATTGTCCCAGTCTTCAAACCCTCCTATTTGAACCTATACGGGACAAAACCATCATGCTAAGCATAAAGCTTAGTGGGGAATAAACTAAACATGATATAAACTGAAAACTGTTTCAAACAGTCATCCAAACATTCACATATTCAAAGTCACATCAAATTATAAGCAGTGTTTACTTATCCATTTTAAAACTGAACCAAAATATCATGAATCTTTGAGCAAAATATAACGTATCAGAATAGGTTACACATTTGCTTCCGAGAAAAACTCACAAATTTCAAAGTTAAATATTATAATATCAGAAAAAAACTTGTTTGTAACAAAACAGAATTTGCTTATTTTAGAACAAAACTTAGATGTTTCATATCAAAGCTTATTTATATCAGAACTAAGCATATAATAGAATACAAAACAAGTTAGTATGTTAATACTTTATACATAAGTGGGTAACAGGGCTAATACAGGAGATATCGTGATTGATATCACGGAACAAGAGAGACTTATGTCTCAATAACAGGAGACACCGAAGTGTCAGTAACAGGAGACATCGAAGTGCCACAGAAGCAGCCGTAGACCCTTTTAGGCATGCTTATTTACCCACAACTAGGAATTAATAGTTTTAAAACAAAATAAGTTCATTTCAAAATTCTCATGTGAGGAACATATTGCAACATATACTACTTTACTCCATTTTGTTCAACTTGACATATTCATTTATTTCCAAACAAACTAACATGTTATACAATTACTAGTATGTGCAACAATGCATCAATAGAGGTATTGAGTGATCACAAATTATGTATATTCACACAAATAGAAAGCACTTCCATCACAATCCCAAATATTAAACTCCTCAGACATTTGATGGTCTGGAAATTAACATAATATCATCACAAAAATTTCCAATTCACAAACATCCATACCGAAATCATAATACATAAGCCTTTGGAACTCATTCATTTATGAACACACCAAGCAATTCAATATTGTATTCATCATTCTTAAACCATACATTCTTTATATTATCATCTCAATTGATAATGCATAATTAAATTAAGTGTTGCTTAATTAAATTGAATACCAATTTAAGTTTATAACACACCTTAAATAAGTCCATTTAAGTCCTATTATACATAAATTAACTTAACCTTATATGATTCATCAATTGCACAAAATATCATTTTTTCACCTTCCTAGTCATTTCCCACAATTATGGGATGAGTGACCCGAAACCTCCAAACAACTATTTTCACAGGACAAGTTTTTCGATCAGTTGTGTATGGCCATGTTTACCTAGAAACTAGCATTTTTAGACAATATTTTCTTCTAAAAAATGTTCCTCTATGTATTAAGTTTCAAAAGAAATTAAGTTAATGCAATTTGGTTCATTATTTCGAGAGTTATACCCAACATACTACAAATTGTTCTCAACCATAGACAACAACCACATCTCAACTTCAAGCCAAATTTCAAAACTCTTAGTGACAGAAATAAAATTAAATTCCTTGATGAAAGTTTTAGATATATGTATTTAGTTTAAGCTGAATTTAAAATCATCTTACTTGGATACCTACAGGTTAATATATGGCTAAAATACTGATACCTGTTCAGTGGAACCACTCCTTCTAACAAGTATCCAGTATGTATCAAGTTTCTAACCTCAATTCTTTCTTAATTCAATACACATTTTATCAACTTCAAACATCAAACAATACATTTTATAACATGATATCAAGTTTAGTATTCCCTTACTCACTAAACTTCAAATTTAACTATAAGAATTTAACTAAGCCAAGCTTCCAAACAACCAGCACATACCTAAGTTTAATGTGCAATTTTCAGCATCAACTAGATAATAATACATAGAATCACAAGACCTACTTCTTAATGGAATAACTTACAAGATTCCTAGTGTTAATGATCCAAACTCCAGTAGAAGTCTAGAAATTGAGAGAAGATGAGACGTTTCGGTGGAGAGCGAAACAAGAATGAAGAATGTTGGAATTACTCCAGCCGAAACATGCTTCATCACCAGCTAGGTGTCACTAGCTTAAGATGCCACTTAGCACCAAGGCATGAAGCCCACTTGCCCACCATTTTAACTGCCATTTGTAGAACTTTAACTAGGCCACTTGTCCTCATATTATGCTACCAAATGTCACACATTTAATGATGTCTAATGTCAATGTATTAGGTATGCCAAATGTCAATAATTCTTAGGCATAGTCATTCTAATTTCCAAGTACCAACTTAACTTGTCATTTGATAATTTTATTAGTTCAAATATACATTTAAATACCTCAATTTTCTAATGGTATCAATTAATTCCAATTTACTAACTATTGCCCACTTGATCAAAAATTCAAGTCATATATCTTTCATATTTTAATCATAGCACAATTCTAACTCCTATCACACATGTACTTTTATAAACATGTATTATTTCAACTAGGGTATATTTTGGGGCCTTACACAATATCATATAGATGTGTGTGTGAGAGAGAGTGGGAGAGATAGAGAAAGAAAAAAAATAAAGGGAGAAAGAAAGACTAAAAGAGGAAGAGAGAGAAAGAGAGTAAGAAAACCAGAAAGAGAGAGAAATAAAAGAGAAAGAGAAGGGGAGAGAGATAGAAAGAAGAAATAAAGAAAAGAAAGTGTTTAGAAGTTACATAAAAAAAGAGAGAGGTAAATAAAGGAATAGAGAGAGAAATAAAAAGAGAGTTATTAGTAGTAAAGACAGGGAGAAAAAATGCATGAGAAACAGAAAGGAAGGGACACAAATAAAGAGAAAGAGTGTAACATCCCGACCCTAATGGGAAGGGTATATGGGTCAATTTTGTCAGGCTAGTTATTTTGCATTTCATATTTCTGATGTGAACATTGATTTGGCCTCTAATAGTAGAGGACTGAGTCTTTTGGCTCATGCACATATAGGTACATGCATTCGTGACTTTTCCCGGCATTTGATTTTGTAAATGATTTGAATTGTGAAATTGTGAGATAATTAGATTGGATTATGATGTATTGGGAATTATGGAATAATTGGGTGTAAATGGTGGAATTGGAACTGTATTAGAGTGATCGCCAATTGATTGTGAACCTTAGAAATGTTTCTGAAAATTTGGAAGAAAATATCCAGACCAGAAATTTCCGAGTGGTGGACTGATTGATGTTATATGACCGGAATAAGTGTCCGATGGTAATGGAAATTTAGATTCCTGATCGTGGAATTTAATATGTCGAGCCCTTGAGATTTGGAGATGAGTGGACTGATTAGAGAGTTGAATATTTTGGGAGGAAAATGACAAGAGGTTTATTGTTTTGTATATATACGTATGTTCTACGTTTGCAAAAGAAAGGAAAAGAAATGGTTTCTCCCCCTAGGGCTCGATCCTCTTCTCCTTCGATTGAGCTTCGTTTCCTTCTTCCTGCTTAATCCTTGCTTGGTTGCTTCCTTCTGTGCTAGTACCAACTTTAATCCTTGAAAGGATGAAGGATCATGGGATTTTGGGTGAAAAATCGTGATTGTTGGGCTTGGAAGAAATTTTCGGAAGATTTGAGATTTAAGCTTGTTTTGGTAAGTAAAATGGTTTAATGTTGTTTATTATTGTGTTTAATGCGTACATGGGTTTAAGTGTGAAGATTGGGGTAGTTATGGGTGAGTTATGGAGGTTTTTAGAGAGAGAAAATGGCAAAAACCGGTTGGAGAAGATCACTGGAAGGCCGCACGTCGCGGTGTGCCTATGCTGCGACGCGGCGAGAAAATTGTGTTCTCGTCGCGGCGAGCCTCCATTTATGCGTCGCGGCGAGCTTAATAAGCACGTAGCGGTGAGCCTCCCAATCGTCCACGTCGTAGCGAGCGCCCTTTGTCGCCGCAACGAACATCCTCACGTCGCGGCGAGGCTGTTTTTCCTGAATGAGTGTGGTTTGGTTTTTGGGGGCATAACTAATGGTGTAGACCTCCAATTGAGGTGAGGTTTGATTCGTTGTGATCTAGAGAAGGAGGTCTACAATTGAGGAAAAGAATAAGAGTTTGAATTTAGAATTTTGTGATCTCAATTAGTGAAAGAAAGCTAAGAAATATGATGGTATTGCATCCTAAGAATTGTTTTGAGTAATTGGGGTATAATGTTAGACTTTGAAAGTGAATTCATTGTTATGGGGAATTTTAGGAACTAAGCATAAAGGCTGAATTCGACCTAGAAAACGGTGCCATTGATTTCGAGGTAATACTCTGACAAATATGACTTGATTAATCGACTGAATATTAGAAGTGAAATTAATGGAGTTCTATAACATGCTATGGAATTGGAAGTGAGTTATTTTTGAGCAAATGAGTAGGGAATTAAAAGTGGTCAAAGAAAGTGAAAAATGGGAAACGGTACCGGGAAAATCATGAATAGGCATAGTACATCTTTAATTCAAAGCATGTGCATCATTAATTATTTTGACTGTGCATTTTGTAATGAATGAAATTAATTGATTATTATAGAGCCGATGGATCGATAATCCACGGACAGTGTTGGAGCTTCCAGGCATCAGTTAGAAAGTTCAGGTGAGTAACCTAGTCGGTTCCTCAGCCTTTATGTGTTTAATATTTTGCAATAATTCCAGGGATATATGTTTTTGTTTTGATTGATTCGGACCACGGGTGTTTGAAATATTTAAATGTGCTATTGAAGTGAAATTTGTGAATGCTGCTATGAAATATTTGAATGTGTTTTGATACATGTGTATTGTGTATAGAAATATGACTGAACGAGTGGAATCCATAATTGGTTAATAAATAATGGTTGTGACTGGAGCATATTCTGATTGGAGCTATAAGCTCATCCAGTGTGAAAAGGGAATAGTGCATACCCAAAAGGCTCTCATATCCCTAATGTGAGCGAGCAGTAGTGCATACCCAGGGGGCTCTCCTACTTGCTTAAAATGTGATTACTGTGAATGAACCGAGCTTTGAGCTCGAGGGGAGTCAGTGTATACCCAGAGGGCTCTCCTATTCCTTAAGTGTATCTGAATTCTGTTCCGTAAAGCGCCCCATCACAACTCAAAGTAAAACAATGGAAATTATGGGAAGAGATTTGTGTGCAGTGTTGATATGTATGTGAATAGTGTGAAAGGCGATATGCCTTGTATGTGTACAAATTGAGAATGCCTGAGTTGATTTAGAATGTGATGATATGTGATAAGATGTGAATTGTTTGGTTATGCATGTGTTGAGTGAACCATCGATGATGGTTTCTCACTGAGTTCGCAAACTCACCCAACATTGCGATTATTTTTTAGGAATCGAAGAGTACCCCGTTAGTAAAAAGGGAGTATGTTTGCAAGATTCAAGTGAAGGTCAGAAGTCGGTATCAGTTCGTGTCTGCATTACATGTCTTTATTTTTGTAATAGAGTGTTTATTTGTATTTGTGAGATTGCCCTCAGTGGCTTTTGAAAATGTGTGTATTGAAATTTGATGAAATTGAGTGAGTACCCATTTTGGGTATGAAATTCCGCACATGTGTGTTAAAAAGAATGTTGTACCGATTTCTGAATGAGTGGTTAGCACGCCACCCTCATGGGGCACGGACTCGGATATCACCATCGATATCGGGTTCGGGTCTTGCGGGAGTTGGGGTGTTACATTAATCCTCTAGTTAACAGTACTATATGGATACTAAAATTTTATATCAAATTCTTAAAATAAAAAATTACAAAGATCCCTTGATCAATAGCGCTATATTAGGGTGATCATGCTTATTTAGCGCCAATGTCCTTCTTAGGACGTTCTATTGTCTCTTAACCTCTGCAAGCTATGTTTTTGCTCTTTTTCTTTGGTAAAAATTTCTAAAGGATTTTCGAGATGGCAAGACCTTAGAGATGGCATTACCTAGAAGTAAAATAATGGCAGTTCGTCGTTGGTCAACCCTAAATGATAAATCACAACTTTCTTTTTCAAAACACCCTCTTCTTCTCACTACACAAGGTAGACATTTAGCCACATTTTTTTTGGATAGGTTTTTAAAATCATAGCTAAAAAAACCAATATCGCAAAATATGAACCCTTTAGCGATGATTTTAAAAAATCGTTGCCAAACGAGCCCTGATTTGGTGCCAAAAGATCACCTTTATTGACCCTTTGTGAAAAATAAGAAGGGAACAAAAACAAGAATGACGTTTAAAAAGAAAAGCCCTAAAGCCTAAAACACCCATCTCTCATCCTCCGCCCTTTCTTTCCGCTTCCTCCATGAAACTAAAGGGCATGTTAAAAAAAAGCCCTAAAGCCAAAAACTCCCATGTCTCATCCTCTGCTCCCTTCTTTCATCTTCCTTCATGAAAATGAAAGACACGCTATCGATCTATAGTCGACGATATCTTGCTAGTTTAAGGTTTGTTATCAATGATTTTGATGGTAGCTACATAATATTTCAAAACTCAAATTGGATTTATTTCCTTATATAGGAAATGATATAATTCTTAAAAGGAAATAAAATCATAGGAATAAAGCTTCCTTTCTTGTAGGAACCTTCTTAATGATCTTACCTTATTAGAAATGATTCTATAATAATCAAAAGGATCCTGCTAATCATATATTTCATCAATTAGCTCTAAGACATTGCCATATTTATTTCTTAACATCTGAATATTGGAAGATTTTAGTAGAGATAATATCGAAGATTTGTCAGAAATAAAGTCAGCTCAGAATCGAAATGAAGCAACGATTAGTTGAAGAAAATGTCTATTTAAGAAAGAGTCAATGTAATTGCGAACAAGAAGTTAAGAAGCCAGATTTTTGAAATACATCAAAGGCATCAATACTCTTAGAAGTCCTAACTTTATAAAAAATTTTATGCCTTAGAAAGAAAAAATTCTTCTTGAGAGAAATCATTGAAGCTTATATTGAGCAAATCACTTTTTCATTTGTTGAGAGCTTGTAGAGGCTAGTTAAATACTACTATTGTAAAAGGCTAAAGAACCTTGAAAAATATGCAATTGTGAGCTTGAAGAGGTTTGCCAAATTACTATTTGAAATTTTAGTGAAACACTTAAGTTAGATACTTGAGAACTCGACGTAAGCTTGGGTTATAAGTCGAACCATTATAAATCGACTATGTCATTCTTTCTCTCTTCTTAACTTTAAATTTTCGCATTATAGTGTTTTTGTTTTATATTTGCAAAAAACTCCTTCACTTTTATAATAGGCTCCTTTTATTTTCGACTTACAAGAGAATCTTTTTAGTTTTAACAGGCACCTTATGTTTTAAAGTATTTTAACAGGATTTATCGTTTAACAAGCTCTTATTGTTTAGAAGGCTTCTATAGTTTAATAGGCTCCTATTATTTAACAGGCTTCTATCGTCTAACAGACTCCTTTCTTTTTTAGTGTTAGCAGGCTCTTATTAATTAAATAAGCTCCTTTTGTTTTGAACGTTAGAAGACTCCTTTCATTTTCAACATTAACAGGATCCTTTTGAAAGTTTATAGGACCCTTCTATCTATAAATTTATTTTGTTTAATATGATCTTATCAATTTGAAAGTACCTTGAAGTTTTTTTTTCAAATAATTCACCCCCCTCTTGCGTGTATTTGCATTATCATTTGGTATCGGAGTGAGGTTTCACATTTATTATGCTTTACAGCATATGATAGATTATGGCAAACAATTTAAGAAACCTTGAAGGACAATCCGTATCAAAGCCTCCTTATTTTAATGGAAACAACTATTCCTATTAGAAAGAGAGGATGACCATCTATCTTCAATTTGTAGATATCGAGATCTGGCAAGCTATCAAAGCTAGAATCACACTTCCCACTACTGATGATGTAGAAGTATAAAGTGATGCTGATAGAAGAAATGCACAGCTAAATGCTAAAATAAAACAACATCTGATGCATGCACTATCTCTAGAAAGGAACGAAAAGATATCTTACTGCTCAACAACAAAGGAAATGTGTGACAAACTTTAAGTCTCCTTTGAAGGAACAAATGAGGACTGTGAAAACTTTGAAGAAAAGGAGGTCAACAACGTATGTCTTATAGCTGAAGTACGATATGATGAGGTATATTATTCTGACTTTGATATTTAAGTTTATCATTTAAGAAATGCATATCAAGAATTGTATGATCAGTATAAAAAGATAAACTATGAAGTATTTCAAAGAGGTTGAGAAGTCCAGGAACAATGATGCATCCTTAAAGACTAAGATTAAATCATTAAAGTTTGTGAATGAGAATTTGTTGTCAAAGAATATGTCTCTTGAGATTGATTATAAGTAAAAGGTTTTTGAAAAGGAAGTTCTGGAATAAAGAGTAGCTAATTTAGAAAATGCATTGTTTGAAAATGATTCAGATAAGGTGAGTCAACTAAAAGTAAAAGTTGCTGCTCTAGAACTTGCAAAAGAGAAATTTGCTAGAAAAGTCATTTCTCTAGAAAAAGATCTTGCTAATTTCCTTAATGGAAGTAATAACCTTGATGCATTACATAGCAATGGTAAAAGAGTTTTTGATAAGGCTGGAATAGGTTATAGTGAAAATAATAATATTAGGTCATATAAGAATTTCTTTGTTAAATCCAGCAGTAGCTATAATCAAAACGGTAGGAACCTGATACATGGTAGAAATTATAGCAATTCTTATTCAAATGTTTTATGTTTCTACTATAGTAGACATGGTCACATGATTCAATCTTGTAACTTTTAAATGGAGAAATTATCTTAAATTTGGAGATCAAAAGGTCAAACTATTAACTTGAAATGACCCAAAAAAAATTGAGTACCAAAAATGAGATAATACTTTCTACAGATATGCTTCAAAACAGAGACAAGAGAAAATTAATGGATAGTTGATAATGACTGTTCGAGACATATGATAGGTGAAATATCGCATTTTAACTACATTGAAAGGAAAGATAGAGGTAATGTTTTTTTTCCAACAAAAACAAGGCAAAAGTCACTAGAATTGGAAAATTTGGTGACTCTAACTCTACTTCTATTGATAATGTTCTTTATCTTCATAGATTTAAACATAACTTATTGAGTATAAGTCAACTATATGAGAAGGCTTATAAACTTACTTTCTATACATCTCATTGTGAAATTATTGATAATCTTAATGACAATATTGTATTTGTTGGTCCTAGAAATCAGAACATATATTGTGCTCAATTGGAATATATTTTTTCATAAAATGATTCTTTTATCCGGCACAAAAAATTTGAACATGCTAGCATAAGCATTTTATCAAAATTGTCCAAAAATGGGTTAGTAAGAGGACTACCCACTTTGAAGTTTGAAGGTAATCAAGTTTGTTAGGTCTGTTTAAAAGGTAAACAAGTTAGAAGCAGTTTTCCTCCTAAAAATATTTTGTTTACTAACCAACTGCTTGATCTTGTCTATATGGATACATTTGGTCACACTAGGACTCAAAGTTTTGGTGGTAAACATTACGGCTTTGTTTTAGTAGATGATTATTCCATATTTACATGAGTTTACTTCGTATCAAATAAAGATGATGCTTTTGAAGTTTTTGAGAAGTTTTATAAAAAATTTCAGATAAAAAAGGGATATTGCATTACTTCAATTCGGAGCAATCATGGAGGAGAATTTGATAACAAAAAGTTTGAAGATTTTTATGATAATAATGGTCTACCTCATGGTTACTGGGTAGAAGCTATATCAGTTACCTTTTACATACTTAATAGGTGCTTAAAAGGCCCATTCTAAAAAAGACCCCCTATGAGTTGTGGGAAGAAACAAAATTGAATGATGCTTACTTTCAAGCATTTATTTGTAGGTGTTTTGTTCTAAATAATAGAAAAGACAATCTTGGAAAGTTCGATGTGAGATCAAATGAAGCCATCTTTCTGGGATACAGTACCACTAGTACAGGATTTAGAGTTTACAACAAAAGAACAAAAAAGATAGAAGAATCAATACACGTAGTATTTGATGAAGCACTACCCTCAATAATAGTAACTTATTTAGATGATGAAGAACACCCTTTGGCTCCTAAAAGTACACTGCAGTCTCAAGAAACACCTATAGTACCTTTGGAATTACAAGGTCAAGAAGGTCCTTCCAAATTCAAGATAGAGCAGGCCCCTTCCTTTCAACAAGAGCCTATATGACAAAGAACACCAAAAGAATTGAGAGGTCTTGATACACATCAGTACATTCTAGAAGATCACTCTAAAAGTTTAAGAACCAAATCATCCTTCAAAAATAACTTTGTTGCCCTTATCTCACAATTAAAACTAAGGACTATTGAAGAGGATCTTACTGATGAAAATTATGTTTCAGTTATGAAAAATGAACTAAATCAATTCAAAAAAACAAAGTTTAGAATCTAGTACCTCTTTCGCAAAACAAGTGACTCATTAGAACTTATTAGGTTTTTCAAAAAAAAAAAGAAGAAAATGGTAAGGTGGTAAGAAAAAAAGGCTAGAATTGTTGCTCAAGGTTATAATCAACATAAAGGCATTGATTTTGATGAAACATATACACCTGTTGCTAAACTAGAATCGAATAGAATTTTACTTGCCTTCGTATGTTATAGAAACTTCAAATTGTTCCAAATGGATTTCAAAAGTGCCTTCTTAAATGCATATATTAATGAAGAAGTGTTTGTTAAACAACCTCCAAACTTTGAAAATGAAAACCATCCTGACTACATGATGAAGTTCATTAAAGCTCTATTGTAGCACCCTACTCCCGCAAAACCCGAATCCGATATCGATGGGTGATATAAGAGTCCGTACCTTGCAAGGGTGGCATCCTAGAACACTCAATCACTTAAAAAATTGGTATACATTTTTTAAATATAATCAAATACGCGAAAATCAGTAATCAATTTGGGCCCACTTTCTTCCATAACATTTTCAATCATAGCAATACAAACATCAGAATTTTAATAACTATTTTGGCCCATCACAAATACAAAACACTAGTTTACAAAAATTATGGAATACAAATTTATACAAGAATAGGATAACACTAATGCAGATGCGTACTGATCCTGACCTCTATCTTTCCCTTGCATGCAGTAATTATACTCTCATTTGCTTAACGGGGTATTTTTCTGAGTCCTAAAAAATATTTACAAATTTTAGGTGAGTTTTGCGAACTCAATAAGTGACTATCATCGATGGCTCACCTAGTCACATGACTCATAATTCACATTTCACATTCAATTTCGCACTTCACTTTCAATATAATTAATCATTCATTTTATGCATATGCAGTGCACATGAGACTCACTTTTTCATTTGTTACTTTGTTGTGACCGAGTGGTTAAACTGTCCCATATAGGGCTCATTGATAACTGTCCCTTAATTGCTTGGGGGATACAGAGCTCATTAAATGTTGAGTCTGAGGCTTTGAATCACTTTTGAGCTCGAGGCTTATTTTCACTCGTTGAGCTTTAAGCTCTGATCGTTGACTACTCTGGTCACAACTGCCATTATATTTCATGAATTCATGTAATGGAATGCATCAATCACATTTTCATATTCTCATTCAATCACATTCAATATTATCGGACCGTATTCTGGCATTCAACATTAAAGTTGAGGAAACACTTTCATTCATATGCAAATGCACATTCAAACACATTTATCATCAGACCGTGGTCTGGCATCTAACAATCAAATTATACACACTTATTTCATCTCATTCACATTCAAGTAGCACATCAATATCCCAATCAAACATCACAATCATTGAACCTTTTGTCCGGAATCAACAATCAAGGTGCATTTATATTGACATTCATTAGTCAATTAATACAAAAAATCAAACCAAACAAAACAAACAATGAAATGAGACCATCTAGGTCGTACGCTCCAATTTAGCAGTTGCTTTCAAATTCTAGAGATGTCTTAATGCAAACGTTCTAACCAACATAGATCATTTATGCAATAGACATTTCACACACGTTACAAGTTTGCACAATTATAATTGTTCAGTAATGCACATATATGAAACGAACTATGTACATTGCATGTTCATGACAATCTCGGGTATATTTCCTTGAATTTCATAACAAAATCATTCCCATTTCAAAAGTCATCTAAGTATAATTTATATTTAGGTTTATACCTCAATAAAACCATTAAATCTCTATTCCATTCTCATTGACTCACTTCAGAATTTGTTTTCCAAGTCACATTTAGGTCTACTTTTCACATTCAATTATAAAGTGAAAATGATATAATTTGGTCATACTCTCTTCTAGAAAAGTGTTTCTATATGTCTTATCTGTCCATTGACACCAAAATCACTCAATTTGGTTCAATAATTTGGAAGATATGCCTCAAACATTATCGGGTTATCTATATTCAAAAATAGTGTACTACATACATTTTCCATCTAGAAATTAAATATCTTAGATAAAGAATCAAAATTCAACTTCTTGAGACAATTTATAGGCTTATATCTCTAATTTACTCCAAATCAAAATTCATCTTATTCGAAATCTTACAGATCAAGATATCACCAAAATACTGAAGCATATTTGGTAAAAATATCTAACTCATACTCTTCCCACCGATCGCCTCACTTTGATTCAATAAATCTTTTTCAAATCAAAACAAAAAGCTATAAATTTTTGTGGATGGATATAGAAATGTGTTAGGAATCCAATTCTTTGAAAATCAGGTCATTTCAAGATCGGATGAAAAAGTTATGGCTAACAAAGTGGAGTATGTTCAGATTAGGGGAGAGGTTGCGGGGCGCATGCTTGCGATCGTGCTTCGGCACGATTGCAACTTTTACGCACCCGCGCAATGTGGCAATTGTGCTTTGTCGAGATCGCGACTTTCCTCTCTTCTTTATCTGCAAAGCCCTAACTCCATGCAGAATCACGTGCTCCTCTATGAAAAATGACCAACTTCTGGTTTTCCTTAGGTAAAAAAGGCAAATAGCAATGTGATAGAGGTGTGGGATGAGAAAACACAAAGAATCTTTCAAAAGGATTTTTGGTGAATAACTTTGTATAGTGGAAAGAAATCCGAAGAGGATGACTATGAAGGAGGAACTTAAATAATTCACTAAGTCTTTTTATCTCTCAAAGAACCCTACTAACAAAATATAAAAACAACTTTCTAATTAGTGACACTTGTCACTTTCTTAATAACTAAACTGTAACTTAGTTTCTGTTGAAACTAACTCCATTTAGCTCTCCTCTTTTATAATACAACTATCATCTTTACAATCCAATTATCCCCAATATTCTTTTGATTCCTTTTTCCCTATTTTTTTCTATTATCCATAAAAATCCCAAAATTTTTGAAATTATTCCTAAATTCACCAAAATTCAAAAATAATATAATTCTACCAACCTATAAAATTTCCAATGTAAAAACATTCATAATTCTCAAAAATTTACAAATCAATCCAATTATACCCGGAATTATTCATGAATGCATGTACAATTATTTTCATGTGCAGAAAAATTCACTATTCATGTGTATGTATATGTCATATTATGCATGAGCATGAAAACGCTTTTCTAAGCTCTCATTGTCACTCTTATTTACTATTCTAACCTCCCCGTAGATAATAGGGTGTTACATCTATATAGTCTTAAATAGGCCCCTTGAGCATGGTATGAGAAGTTAAGTAATTTTCTGCTTAAGAATAACTTCAAAAGAGGAAAGGTCAATAAAACCATATTTATTAAGAAAAAGGAGAATGATCTATTCACAGCAAATATATGTTGATAACATAATATTTTGTGCTGCTAATCAATTTTGTTGTGAAGAATTCTCAGCATTAATGCAGGAGGAGTTTGAAATGAGCATGATGGGAGAATTATCTTTCTTCCTCATATTACAAATAAGACAAAAAGAAAAAGGGATCTTCATTAGCCAAGAAAAATATACAAAGGAACTCACCAAGAAATACCACTTGAAAAATTCCAAACCTATGGGTACTCCTATGTACATTGGAACTAAACTTGATAATGATGAAGAAGGCAAGGCTACAGATGGGACAAAGTATAGAGAAATGATCAGGTCACTACTATATCTTACAAGCTCAAGACTAGCTATTATGCTTAGTATGTGCATTTGCACACATTTTCAATCAAATCCAAAAGAAAGCCACCTTTAAGTAGTTAAAAGGATCTTTCTATATCTTCATAGAACTATGAACTTCAAACTATGGTATCCAAAAACTAATTCTTTTAACATAGTTAGGTATTGTGATGCAGATTATGTAGGTGATAAAGTCGATCGAAAAAGCACAAGTGGTCACTGTCAATTTTTTAGAAGATGTCTAGTTTCTTGGTCTTGCAATAAACAAAATTTTATAATTCTTTCGACAATTAAACGAACATATACAGCTGTTGTCACCTGTTGTGCTCAAATATTACGAATGAAGCATCTACTTATAGTATATCTCTCTAAACTTTAATCCTATTCTTATATTATATGATACTACTAGTGCAATAAATCTTTCAAAAAGTCTTGTACATCATTCTAAGACTAAGCATATAGAAATCAAGTATTATTTTCTTAGAGATCATGTTTTAGAAGCAACCATTGAACTTTTGCATGCACTACAAGAAAAGGAGGCCTTTTGCGTCGTTTTTTAAACGTCGGTAAAGGAAATTTCCCGTCGTAGAACACTATCGTCGACGTCTATTCAGACGTCGCAAACAACGTCGTGGAAGGTAGGGTAAGCATTGGTTATCTACGACGTCTGTTGTAAGACGTCGTTGAAGGGGCAGATATTCTTCGACGTTTACAAAGACGTCCGGAAAAGTTTACATAGTTTGCGACGTCTGGAGTAGACGTCACAGATTGAAACCAGCATTTTACGACGTGCATGAAGACGTCGATAAAGGATTGTTATACCGACGTTTAAAAGACGTCGTGAAAATTCCCTTTCTACGACGTCTCCTTGTGTAGACGTCGTAAATTGCTTAATAATTAATAATTAAT
>JANZLF010000221.1:17055264-17072876 GCA_026546835.1 Erythroxylum foetidum
TTTGCCACCTCTCCTGACGTCTATGAAGACGTCGCCAAAGCCCCCTACAATTCGCGACGTCTTAAATGAAGACGACGTGAATTGTGTCTTTTTGTTGTAGTGATGTTAATACTAAAAATCAAGTAGCTGATATATTTACTAAGCTTTTTTCTAAAAATAGATTCTGTTCATTAAGAAAAGAGCTTCATATCTATAGATTATCTGAAATATAATTATGTTCGAATATATTATGCTACTCATGTTTGCAGGTATTAGCAGGCTCTATCTAGAAAGATGGCCCTTATTTGGTTAAATTAGTTCATTTTGATAATGAAAAAGGAGGAGAGTTGATATATTTTGCTTTGCATAATTGAAGTTTAAATCTGTGATAAGCTATCTTACATACTTATGGTATCTTTTGACTATTTAGTTCTTTTCCCTCTTTTTTTAATAATGACAAAGGGGGAGAGTTAATAATATACTTACTTTTGATGTGATATATTTTGCTTTTGACGTGATATACTTACTTTTGATGTGATATATTTTTTTAATTATTGAAAGATTATTAAACTGAATTTGTGAAGTTCATCTTAATTATCTTATAAATATTAGGCTCCTTTTAATCATCACTAAGAGTAAGAAGCAATAAAGCTTACAGGTATCTTTCGAAATCCTTCATCATCAATTGAAATTTGAAAATATATTTGTTATTACTTGTCATCATTAAGGGGGAGATTATTAGCTTAAGGTTTATTATTATTGACTTTGATAATAACTAGATAATATTTCAAAATTTAAATTGGATTTATGTCCTTATATAGGAAAATATATAATTCTTAACAAGAAATAAAATCATAGAAATAATGCTTCCTTTTTTGCAGGAACCTTTTTAACGAGCTTACCTTGTTAGAAATGATTTTAAAATTTTTTGAAGGATCTTGCTAATCATATATTTCATCAATCAGCTCCAAGACATTGCCACGTTTATTTCTTAACGTATGAATATTGGAAGATTTCAGCAGAGATAATATCACAGATTCGTTAGCAAACTATTATTGGAGTTCAAAGATACTATCAGACTACACAAAGTCAACTCAAAATTGAAATAAGGCAACGACTAATTGAAGAAAATGTTTGTTTAAGAAAGAGTCGCTACAGTTTCAAACAAGAAGTTAAAAAACCCAAATTTTGAAATATGTTAAAGGGATCAATACTCTTGAAAGTCATACGTTTATCAGATTTCTTGTGCCTTAGACAGTAAAAATTCTTCTTGAGAGAAATCATTGAAGCTTATATCGAGCATGTCATGACCCGGTACCACATCAAGCTTATGACAACCGTCGCATAACCAGGTTAGGGTTTGGTTGGACCAAGGCCCAAAACAAACAATATCTGTAAGCGGGTGATCTGGGTTGTTATAGGTAGTATCAAAGTCAGTTCTCGGGCCAATTGGACCGGTAGGAGGCTACGCCTTCTTTAAAGACGCATTGTCCATGCCCTAACATACCGAATCCCATTAGAACTCTGAGGTTAAATGTGTTAGGGTAAGTGTAGTTCTAAGATGGGTGATCTTCTGGGAAGTTCTCGTGAAAAACAAAACCGTGAGAGTTTGACTGGGCCAAGGCCCGAAACAAATAATATCTGTAAGTGGGTGATCTGGGCTATTAGAGAACAAATCACTTTTTCATTTGTTAAGAGCTTATACAGGCTAGTTAAATACTACTGGTGTGGAAGGTTGAAGAACCTTAATCAATATTTCCTTGTGACCTTTAAGATGCTTGCCAAATTACTACTTGGAATTTTAGTATAACACTCAAGTCAGGTATTTAGGTACTAGACATAGACTTGGGTTATAACTCGAACTAGTATAAATTGACTATTTCATTCTTTCTCTCTCCTTAACTTTAAATTTTTACATTGTAGTGTTTGTGTTTTATATTTGCAAAAGACTCCTTCACTTTTATAATAGACTCCTTTTGTTGTTAACTTGCAAGAGGTTTTTTTTTAATAAGCACCTTTTTTTTAAAGTGATTTAACAAGATTTATAGTTAGCAAGCTCCTATTGTTTAGAAGGCTCCTGTCATTTAACAAGCTTCTATCGTCTAACAGGTTCCTTTCATTTTGAGAACTAGCAGGCTCTTGTCAATTAAACAGACTCCTTTCATTTTGAGCGTTTGCAGGTTCCTTTTAATTAACAAGCTTCTTTCATTCTCAATGTTAACAAGATCCTTTCAAAATTTTATAGAAGCCTTCTATTTATAAATTTATTTTATCTAGCAAGATGTTATCAATTTGAAAGTAACTTGACATTTTTTTAAAAACACAATTCACCCCCCTCTTGTGTGTGTTTACTTTTTCATATCTCTTTTCATTAATTCACTATGTTCAGTGAATTAGCCTATATGTTTCTTTCTTCTCTCTTTTTATGTTAATGTTTTTGTTGTTTCATCAATTTTAAGTGGTTGAAATACCTAAGCTAACAAAAATCGAGGAATTCCAGAGTTGAAGCTTCTAAAACTTGAACTCTTATCTCTACCAAAATCTGAAGTACCAAAACTTCTAAATCCTGAGCTACCAGAAATTCCAAAACCAGAAGTTCCCAAATATCCTAAATTAACTTGTTGAATACCGTTATTCTTGTTAAGTTGGTGGACATTTAGGCAATGTCAAATGCGTAAGGAATTGTAATTTTAATATTTAAGGTTTTGAATCTTGTTGATAGCATTCGAGCCTTAGTGTCGGTCCATTGAAACCCGTTTGACTATCAGTGGAGAAATTGGAAAAAATTGAAGTCGGCGAATAAAAAAGGGTTATTTATGTATATGTTTGTCATCGTTGATCTGTAAATATGTGAGGATTACAAATATCAAAAAGAGTTTATTCGGCACTAGATGCCAATCTTTATCAGGTAAAAATTCCAAATTCTTAGAGGGAACTATCATTTTAATAATGGGGTTTATCACTTGTTTGGCAATTTTGGGTTGTGGGTTTTTTTTATGCGAAAAAAGTTAACCAAATGAATCAAATAAAGATGAAAATGATAGAATCTTGGATTAACTAGGCTAATTGTTTTTGTTATTTAAGGATATTTTTGTTCTACCCATGATTTCAAGATACTATTTTAAAGATTAAAATTGCCTTATTTGCGCTTGATATTATATCTATTTTACTACAACTGTTGATTGTACACTAGTGTTGCTTCACTCAAGCAATGTGTTTATTGCACTGCTTTTGTATTTTGTAGAGAGTCTAGTAATTGGATTTGTTCTTTGTTATTTTGTAGAGAGTTTGATATATCACTTTCTACATGGATTATGTTTGCGGTGTTCAAATTTCATAACTTCTTATAGTTGTTAAAAATGGCATGCTTGTAACTAGTTGCAGATTTTAGTACTAGTAAAATTGATAGAAAATGAGTGATATATTTTAGGAGATAGACAAGTAAATGAACACCTATGAATACTGAAGGTGATTTTCTTTATTACTATAGGATTTTCTTATTACTTATGTGTATTTTGAGGAGAAATATCATAATAACAGCTTAATGGCATTGGATTTTAGAACCCTACTGTCATAGTCAAACTTCGTATTTAACTTTAGGAATAAGAAAAATGGTATTCGACTTGTTGTAGATGTTATGTTAAAATTCCAACAACACAAAAAATTGAGATTCACTTACAACTTAAAATTCATATTAGTGATTGTGGTCCTGGAGCTCTAAAGATAAAGCGATTTTAAACTTCCATGTTTGTCTTTCTTCATCAAGCTTTGTTCTTACTGTTTAAAGTATTATTAACCTTGTTGAAGTTATAGATGCACCTAATGCATATAATTACAATACTTGCTTTTTGTTTTACTCTTAGGTTGGATTATTGAGTGCTTACGCGATGAAGAAGTTGTACTTTGGAAGGTACATAATGGTTTTCAATGAATGTTTTGTAGGATTACTTTCTCATTCCATCAGCCTCCTTTTTTCTTTTTAATTGAAAACAAAGTGGCTTAATTATGCATAATTTTAGGCATCCTGCCAATCTTGAAGTTGCTTTCATAATTCTCATGGTTAATCTTTCATATATGATGACTGACATATGAAACTAATATCGTCGACATGGATAAACCTAGAGCCATCCTAGTTACACTATAAATTTTTTTAATCTTAGCATTTATAATTTGTAAATTGGTCTTTGTATATATTTTTTTTCTACAAGAATTGTTAAAATTGTAATAAAAATCTTGTATTCGAAGAATATTCTTTCTAATGGTATAATTTAACGATATTTTATTTTTATATACAATGCTTCAATTTATCAATTATTTTTGTATTATATTTTTGTATAATAAATTAACAAAAAAATATAAATATTATATGAAATAATATGGATTAAAATGTCATAAATAGTTATAATTAACATGGTATAACATTTTGTTAAAATGTATACTAAAATTTTAACTACATTTTACAATACGTAGCTAAAAACAATTAGCTACATTTTTTGAAACGTAGCTATTTTTTTACTATTTTTGCAAAAACATAGCTAATAATTTTTTTCTATGAAAACTAAATGTAGCCAAAATGTAGTTGTGACGATTTCTTAAAACATCGCTAGTAGTTTTTTCTACAAAAATAAAACATAGGCAAAAACTATTAGCTACGATTTATGAAAAATATTGCCTATAGTTTTCAGCTATGAGGATTTGGCGATCGTTTTGGATAAAATATAAATTATCATTGATGACTATTAGTGATGATTTTGGGACATTTATTGACGAATTTTTTGTAGCCAAATGTCATTTTTTTATAGTGTCTCCAACCCAAAAACTTGCCAAATTTGTCACTAACATTGTTTCAAATCGAAGCCTTAGTCCTACCACTTAATCACCACTATATCCCAATCCCAAATCAAAAAAACTTCTTCTAGTTATTGACCAAACATCATCTCCATCTCATCCTCCATCTATTCCTAGAACCACCATAAGTCGTACAACAAAGAGGTGGTGGAGAAAAAGGATTGGGATTCACTAACCTCCAGGTAAGTGTTGGTACGAAGGTTATGTGAAATCTTATGAAAAGAAATTGGGTAACTATTTGGTTATGTACAATGATTATGAAGAGGAAAACTTGGATTTGGGAAAAAAGAAGATTGAGTAGGTTAAAGACAGCCTAATGTAGTTCAAGCAGTTACATAAGGGTTCTTTCGCTTTCAAGAGGATAGTGATCGACAACAAGAAGATGAAGAATGTTTTGGATGTTGGCAATGACAATGGCTTGGTAATGATTCGAGTGATGAAGATTAGGGAAACAACTTAAAGAAGGAAGTTACTGAGGAGGAAATGGACTTGGATTTGGAGGATGAAATATAAGAGGTTAGTGATGAAGATGATAACAAAAATGGTAAGCAAAATGATAAAAGGAAAGCTAAGATTTTGTACATCACAATGAAAAAAAATAAGACGACGAAGAAGGCAAAGAACAACTAATAAGACCATTATTTGCATTTGCTTTGATATAAGCCTACAATCATATACAAAGGCTCCTTTTTTTTGGTAATTCAGAAGGTATATAAATAATTAGAAGTTTATGTACAGCTTAAGATTGTCCATATTGCAATCTCTTGTCGAAATCAAAATTCTAGCTTACAAAAGAGCAACATGATTCCTAAAATGTTGCCCTCAATCAAAACAACACAATAACAGACCAAACTATGACAACAATCTCACTAGCTAAAACAGAACCAACTTCCAGTAATACAAAGCCATACCCAACCTCAATAAGCAAATACACCAATCTAGCCCCCCTACGAGTCCTTACCTTAATCGAACTCCTATATGCAGAATTAGACTCCTACTAGTAGAACCGATGGAGATCACCTTGTAGCTTGAGTTCCTTGGTTTCACTACTCTTTTTTCAATGCTCAGTAGAGAATGAGGCTATCTCTTCAACTTTTGATCTTCCTTTTATAGTTATCAAGGAAGGAGTTAATTTCCTTCTCTTTACCCACTATTGTGTCTAGAATAAAACCTAAAAAAATGACAATAAGAATAAAAAACACACACATTTTACCTTATATCGATGTTTGAGCGGAGGTGCTCCATAACTTGAAAGATCACTTGTGAGTTAAGACTCCCTACATGCAAGGCTTCATTTTTGAAGGTTTGAAGGTTTCGTTCATACCACAGGTTATACACAACTACAGATAGGATAATGATAAAGGTATTTATGTCATAGTGTCTAGAGGGTGGGGACTGGGTAACCCATAGTAGCACAAATTAGAGATCGGTGAGTTAAGGATGGCTAATTTGGAAATGGTTTAGAGTGTTTACCCATACTATTCTTGAGAAAAAGCAATCAAAAAATAAATGTCTAACAGTCTCTGAGTCCAAAACACATAAGGAGCATTAGTTTAGGGAATGGAGGTACATTAATTTATCCCTAGTCTATAATTTGTTCAGAAAGGCTAACGATAGGATGAAGGAGCACCTAAGACTATTACCCTTATGCCAAAATAATGGATACCAAGGAACTATCTGAGTTTTCGGTCTTGTGAGAGTGTATGCTAAAGTGGATACTACTTAGAAGGGTTTGCTAGCCATTCTAAACTATCCTCTCTTGAGGAATGTAGGTTATAATGTAGAGGTTCTAAGTTGCTAATAGTTCCCACAGTTGTATCTTACTAACACCATTCATTGATCCAAATTACTTTCGATACTCTAGCATTCATGGGAAGATCTGACCCATTGATCAATCGAGGAGTAGAGTGAACCATCAAGATTCCTCTCAGAAGCCAAGGATCCTGCTATAAAAAAGTAGAGTTACCATTTCCTATTCTAAATCTAAATTGGTTCCTAATTTGGTCTCTAATAGACAATATATTCCTCCAACTCCACGAACTTCCATTGAAAGGTAAGATAGTCCATAAATTTTTCCTTCTCAGAATAATGGTATGCACTCACTTAACCCACAAAGCTTCCCTATCATTACAAATTCTTTCCCAATCAACACTTTATTCCAAGTAGACAAATGTTTAAAACCTAGACCTCCCTCTTTCTTTGATCTACAAACATCATTCCACTTGACCTTTTCTTGAGCTTTTGTCTCCACCTTCCCCCCCATAAAAAATTCCTAAGTTTTTTCTCTGCTTCCTTAATAATGGAAGAAGGGAAAATGAAGATACTAGACCAATAAACCTAAAAGGTGGATAGGAATGAATTAACTAATTGGACTCTACCAATATAAGAAAGATTTTTATAAGTCCATTTGTTAACTCTATAATCAATTTTTCCAACAAAGAAAGACAATCCCTCCTAGACAAATGACCAGATATATGAGGAAGTCCGAGATATTGAATGGGAAGGTGTCTTTGTTTAAAACCAAGCAAGCTTTCAATTTGATGGACCAATTGGTCCAGATATAGAGAGGCAAAGAAATGACTCTTATCCAGGTTCATTACCATACCAGAGAATTAAGAAAAGGATCGTAAACAATGTAGTAAGGTTTGGATAGAGACCAAATCTCCATGCAAAAACATTAAGAGATCATCTGTAAACAAGAGATGGGTAAGTTTAAAAGCTTTTCATCTCTAGTGATATTTAAAGGTATTATTGCCTACAATGTATGCATTTAGGCTCCTAGTGAGAACCTCCATTCAAATTATAAAAAGAAGAAGGGATAAACGATCACCTTGTCTTAATCCTGACTTTCTTAGAAAGAATTTTTTTTTGGGGGGTGGATCCATTAATTAAAATTGCACAGGCAGGAGAGGTAATACACTCTCTTATCCAATGAATGAGCTTAGGAGGACAACCTACAGCTTCTAACACATTCAGGAGGAACTCCCAATGGATCAAATCATATGCTTTTTGTAAATCCACCTTAAAAGCCCATCTGTTATTATTATTGGTTAGATGGTAATTTTTTAAAATCTCTTGGGTCAACAAGATATTATCCCCTATTTGATGATTTTTAATGAATGCATTTTGTTTTGGGCTAATAATGAAAGGAAGTAACTCTCTAAGTCTATTAGCCAAGATTTTTGCTATCACCTTATAAATAAAGTTACAGCAAGATATAGGCCTATAATCATCTATTGTGGAAGGATTGGCTTTTTGGGCACCAAAATGATGAAAGTAGAGTTGATTTCTTTAAAAAGTCTCCTAAGAAGAAAAAAAATCTCTAATAGCCCTAGTAATATCCTCCCCAATAATAGGCCATGTATGGTTAAAGAATACCCCACTAAACCCATCTAGGCCAGGAGATTTGTTTGGGTTAAACGACTTGAGAACATCCCTAATCTCTTGAATAGTGACTTCAACAATGAGAATATTGGTAAGAGTGTTAGTAATCCGAAGAGGGAAAAAATTATCCACATACTCTTTAGAAGGAGGAAAGTCCTTCCTGGTCCCAATAGTCCTTTGAAAGCAACCTAGGACCTAATTTTGAATCTCTTCTACATCCACCATTTTAATACAATTTTCCCTTATAATCGAGTGAATGTTATTTCTATTACTATTTGACATAATAGAATTATGGAAAACTTGGTATTTCGACCCCCCTCTCTAAGCCACTTGATATGGGAAGATTGTTTGAGAAAGGATTCCTGATCATCTAAGTCTCTTAACAAGTTATTGATAGCCTCGGTTTCCTGTTCGACCATATCTGAGCAACTGGGAAAATTTCTCTTTGGATCTTGAATAATGTTAAGAGAAATTTGAAAATTCTCTACTCTAGTATGAACATCTCCTACTTGACCAGAATAGAGATTTGAGGGCTTTCCTCACCAGTTTATGTTTAAAAACTACATAAAAACATAGGGGTACCTTGGATCAGAGTGTTCCACCTCTCTTCCACTATCTAGAGGAAACTAGGTTGTGAAACTAGGAAGTTTGCAAACCTAAATGGGGAATGTCTATTTGACCTGTCTGTTACAACCCTATTCAAAATTGGGGAATGATTAGAAATGTTGGGATTTTGGATCATCCCATACGATCTAGGAAACCTAGAACTCCAGGCAGTATTTAAAAGAGCTCGATCTAACTTCCTAGAAATAAAGAGCTCTCCACATTGTTTATTAGTCCAAGTAAACCTAAGACCACTAGAATTAAGCTCATACAATTCATAGTCCTTTACACGTTGCCTAAAATCATACATGTCATTAAAAGTCAAAGGACTTATAGGTTCTGCCTCAAGAGAAAATAAAACCACATTAAAGTCCCTCGCTATAATCCAAGGATGATTTCCCACTGAGTTTCTAATATTGGAAAGAGCTGACTAGAGATTCTTCCTATGATTAAAGTTGTTTGACCCATACACACAAGAGATTAAAAAAAAGGCTGAAGAGCTATTGGTAGGAGTGACTTCTAGAGGAATTAATTGATCACTTGAAATTTTAGGAATACATAAATATATGTCCGACTTCTAAGTTATCACTATCCTAGCATTTGAACTTTGCTCTAAGTTACTATAAAAAAAGCCAACTAGGAAATAGAGAAGAGCACACATTATTTACCCATTTAATCCGGAACTCAATGAAACACACTAAAGACATAGACATTCTCTTAAGCACAGCAATAACAACTAATTGCTTTTTAGAGTTATTAAGACCCCTAACATTCCAAAAAACTAAAACCATTCTACCAAAATCCACAGCAAAACACTTACTTTTGTTTTCTCCTAGGTTTCCTACTTCTTTGGACTATAAAATCCACCTTTGTGCCTTCTATATTCCCCGGACTATGAATTTCCAGTTCAAGAACCAATTCGGACTTAGAAGGGGAAAGAGTATTAACTGCTTGTTTTAATGTTAGGAATTCAACATCCTCAAGGGTTCTATTTGGTTCACCTTCCCTCTGTTGATCCTTAATTGGAGCCATTAAACTTCCCAAAGAGCTACTACCCTTGTCACTCTGCATTATCTTTTCATTCAGTTGACTATTTTGAGGAGTTCCTATGTCCTCACTTTGTACAATTGGAAGCCCCGATTTTGGACTCTCCTTATGAATTTGTTGTAGGTCCCCAGAGACTACCATATGATCATTCTTCTGCTGCTATTTTACACTTGTTTGTACAAGTTCCTTTCCCTTCACCAATTCTTGCTGTAATGCAGTCTCAAATACTCTGATCGTCGGTGCCCGTTCTTTCTTCTGTAACTAGTTTTCTAGTCTTCATTCATATTCAACCTCTATTTCCTTTAATTTTATCTTCCCTTCTTCATTATAAGTGACGAATTGAAAGGATGAGGGCCAAATCTTTCCCAATTCCAACTCCACACACATTCAGGTATAGACTAGACATCTTTGCGATCGGAGTGTCCATTAAGAGGGGATTACCCACTGAGCTAGTAATTCTTCCAAGACCCTTCGTATTCCAGCATTCTACTGGAATATTATGGAATTTAATCCAAACTAGCACAACTTTGACATCATCATGCTCCCTTTCATTCAAGCTCCACCTCCATAGGAAGAGGGGTTTACCTTGAATGTGCCACGACCCTTTCTCCAGAACCAAATTCATCCTATCCTCCGAGTCGAATTTAAATAAGAAGTTATTCTCACTTGTAATCAAAGTTTCAAACAAACTAAAAGCCAACCAGGATTTGGCCAATGCATATTAGACCACTAGATATGCAGGATGTTTTCCTAAGAAAAACCCAATCAATGCATGGTGAAATCAAACTACCCCTTTCTTTACTAATTCAGGTGGTGGAATGACTCTAATTTGGTCATCTCGAATCCCCAGAGGATAATAACATAGTGTCTTCGCCATCAAAGAATCCACTTCTACATCAGCCACTACTGATCTCTAGGATCTAGGTTTAGGAGGAGGGGGTTTTATCAAGTTATAGATCCGATTGGGTTAATAGGTTGGTAGGGGAAGGGAGGGAATATCAAGATCTATGTTTTGGTCTCGAGATTTAGGGTTTTGAACCAAAGGCAATGGTGAGATGTTCGATGGGGGATGAGCTCTAGGAGAGGAAGTAGAAAGTGAAGTTAAGGGTAGTCATGGGTGGGGAAGTAGAAGAATAAGAAGCCATGATTGATAAGGAGCATACCCACTAGTGGTCTTAGAGGTTATGAAGAAATCTCCTCAATTGCTCGTTGCTAGTTCCTCTCATAACACTTTAATAATGTGTATCAAAATAAATGGTGTAAAAGACACAAACCTATCATATAGTTTCATCACTACAATAAAACTTTATATGTTTTAAAAGTCTCATAAAGGCTCTTATATTTTTCTCAAAATTTATGTTCTTAAATTGTGTCATTAACTCTTATTAATGGGGTAATTTATTGACATGTGACACTCTACATGGATAGTTATGCCAGAAAGGGTTGATGAGAAATCAACAAAACCACATGGGTGTATATGTTAAATAAATTGATTTTTAACTTCTTATATCTACTTGTCATTACTTATATTAAAATATAGTTTTATTTTTATTAATTTTAAAATTATTATATTTATTAGAAATTATGGGTGTACATGTTAAACAAATTGATTTTTAACGTCTCATATCTACATATCAATACTTATATTAAAATATAACTATATTTTTATTAATGTTAAAAATATTATGTTTATTAATTATTAGCAATATAATTTTTTTAGCTTAATATGATACTAAATTAATTTTTAATTAAAAATTTATTTTTGATTAATAATGTTAATAAATAATATGATAAATTTCTTATTTCATTTATAATTTATAAATTAGTAATAATTAAATTTATTTATTTTTATTAATAAATAAATTATAAATATTATTTTTAACTTATTAGTTTATCATATTTACATTCTATTATTTTAAAAATTATAAACACTTTTTAATACATAATTTTTATTTTTATTAATAATTAATCATATATGAAATTATTATTTTAATAATTAATAATATATTAATTATTTTAATATACTAATACAATAATTATTTTATTTTATTCCTTTATCCATTTCATAACCAATTTATTAATAACAGAATTTTTGGGATAATTAAAAGGTTTGTGGGATTATAATTTAGCAAAAGCCACAATAATATTATATAATAAAAAGAATGAAGAAGGACAATATCTTTTATATCCATACAAGATACTGTCCTAACTTTAACATTAGCAAATTTCTTGCATTTTAAAGGAGTTCCCTCTCATTTAAAGAATGAGAATGCCAAATTGTTATCTTATCTTAAATGCGAAAGGACTTTCAAATTCCATATGGTATAAACCAACCGTTTTAGAATGAGCAGTTCTTTAAAAGGCTTCTGCCTCTCTTAGGGAAAAAAGATTTAAGGACAAAATTGAAAAAAAAAATTACGATGACCAAATACCTTACAATAGACTAACATATAAAAACTAATTAATTATACACAGAAGAAGATCTAAGATCATATCAAGATATGAAAGTACTAAGAAAAATGAAGAATGAAAATTCATCATTATTAACAATCCCATCGTTAGTCTAGAGGTTGAGGAATTAGGCATCCTCATCTTCTACTCCATTTATAAGGTACATGCAAGTTTCAAAATGATTAAAGTATATTAAGAATTAAGAATAATTTGATATATGTAAATTTATTTTCATATCTAATATATATGTCCACATATTTCAATTTTACATAATAATTTATTTATATATTTAAAATTATTGAATGTATAACTCTAATATTATAAAACAATAATCAATAATCAAAAATTTTAAAGTAATTAAAGTTCATTAATAACTAATCTTCTTTGATAGTTGTTAATATTTTATAAATGAAATTTATTATTTCAAATTTTATCTATTATTTTTATTATCTTAAACTTTAAATATTTATTTAAATTGTGGGATACTTTCACAACAAATCAATATTATTTGTTGGTAAATTTTATTTTAGTAATATAATTTTGTAATATTTTAGTAAATCAAGTGAAATTAGTAAGCAATAACGTTTTTGCAAACATAAATTTTAATTTTATGATAATAAATAATATTTAATATGTTTTTAATTTTACAGTGGACATTAATTGGCATTAGTTCTATGTTCAAATAATTAAACTTTATAGAGAAAGTTCAAATAATTGAGAGATTACTTTTGAAATAATTGAGAGATTACTTTTGATAATAAATCTTTAATTCATATATAAATTATAATTAAAAATTAAAAATTAGATTTTTACGTGTTTATATGTAAAGGTAAATTTTAAGTTCAAATAAAACTAATAAAATTCAAATTAAAAGCTCTTATATTTTTACATATTTAACATTATGCGTGTTTAATGAGTTGTAATAGTCTAACTTCAAACTCTTATCAATTTTTCACGTAGCAACGCTCTTGAAAATCAAAAGCAACAAAATTAATATCAATTACTTTTTAACAATATATAACTAATAAAATATATAATTAAATAACAATTAATAATAAAAATGATATGTTATAAATACTACATCAACAATATAAATACTACAAAAGCAATTATATTTTATATGTAAGAAAAGAAATCCAATAATCATTGAAATAATTATATGTATAATTATTAATTCCAATGTATAATGATACAATACTCACTAATAAGACTAGAGAGCTTTGACTTCAATATAAATAAGACTAAGGATCATTTCATTGAAATAAGTTTGAATCAAGAACACAAATAAGAAAACATAAAGAATGATATGAATTGTCACAGTCATGAAAAAAGAAAGAATGAGAGTGATAAGATTATAAAATTTGATCACCACAAGCAAACTATGGCCTTGTTTGATAAATAGTTTATCAACTATTTTTTGGCAGATTAAGAGGTATTTAGCTGTTTGATCATATCAAATCACTAATAATCATATTTGGTAATCAACTAATTAGGTTGGTAGATTGAATCTTATTCGCTATTTTTGAAAATGATCTTATGAGGAGTGTTTTTGTTAGACCCCGAACTTTCCTTAGAAGACTAGAACTAATAAATGAGAAATAAGGATAGGTTCATATTTTGTTTTGGTGCTTTTAATGGATAAGAGATTTCAAAATGGGAAGAATTAAGGTGAAAGTTAGAAGTAAAATGAAAGCAAAAATGAAATTGAAATTGTGTAGTAAGTTGATGGAGAATATGTATATATGTGTATGTTCTGTTATTGGTGTTCATGATTAATCATGGACTATATTTTCTTTGGATGATATTGATTTGAAATGGAGTTGAGAATGAGGAGTAAATGAAGTAGAAAAAGTGATCTTGGTATGAGTTATGTTACGAAAAAATTGTGAAACAAAATGGGTGGTTGATCTGAAAAATATTCTTGGAGTATGCTTCAGTATTTTATCCACAACTTTTTCTCTAGTTATCCAAATGAGATTATTCTTAATTTGGATTAAACTAGAAACATATGTCTACATTTTTTATGAAGACATCATATTTAAATTTTGTTTCTAAGAATCTCAAATTTTGTCATGAAGTTGAGAACTGGGTGCAGTACATTGGTAGAAGAATGTAAAGTTTGTATTCTGAATTTGAAGAAAATTATGGATTGTTATGGGCTGATTTAGAGAAAGTTATCTTCTAAAAGTTGTAGATCTTTCTTTTAGCTTTCCAACGATATACAGTACGGAATTTTTGGTCCCTATATGGGAAGATGTATCTTCTGCGTTTTTCTTCTATGTTTTGCTTCTTTTGCGATGACGTGTCTTATGTGATAACGTATCATCTGTGATGACGTGTCTTCTGTGATGACGTGTCGTCTGTGTTTTGTTTCTTCTGTGATGACGTGTCATCTGTGTTTTGTTTCTTCTATGATAACGTGCCATCTATGATGACGTGTCGTCTATGATGACATGTCGTCTGTCTTTTGTCTTCTATTTATTCTGTTTTTGACCTTTTACTTTTTCATTTGGTTTCATCTATACCTACTTTCTACTCCATTTTTGACCCTTTAGAAGATAAAATTTGTTTTCAAGATCTTCATGAACGTTGTAGATCTTGAAGTTCTCTTTCAAACCATCTAAAGAACATACAAATACAATATCTGTAGGGAAAGTTATGATAATTTTCCCATTCATCTGCTTTTTTTTTCATTCGTCTATTTTTTATTTGGTTTCGTCTATACCTATCTTATGCTCCTTTTGTAACCTTACAAAAGATAGAATTCACCTTCAAAGTCTTCATAAAAGTTGTAGATCTTAAAGTCCTCTTTCGAACCATCTAAAGAACACACAAATCAGATATCTGTAGGAGAAGTTATGACAATTTTCCTCATTCATCTGCTTTTTTCCATTTGTCTGCTTTTTCATTTGGTTTCGTCTACACCTATCTTCTCTTTCATTTTTTACCCTTCATAAAATAGAATCTATCTTCAATGTATTCATAAAAGTTGTAGATCTTAAAGTCCTCTTTCGAAGCATCAAAATAAAAAACAAATCCGATATTTGTAGGGAAAGTTATGACAATTTTCTCCATTCATCTGCTTTTTCTATTCGTCTACTTTTTCATTTAGTTTTGTCTGTACCTATCTTCTGCTCCAACCATTTTTGACCCTTCATAAGATAGAATATGTCTTCAAGATTTTTATAAAAGTTGCATATTATGAAGTCCTCTTTGGAACCATCCAAAGAACACATAAAGTCAATATCTGTAGGGAAAGTTATGGCAATTTTCCCATTCATCTGTCTTTTCCCTTTTGTCTGCTTTTTCATTTGGTTTCGTCTATACCTATCTTCTAGTCCATTTTGACCCTTGAGAAGATAAAATCTGACCTCAAGGTCTTCTTTAATGTTGTAGATCTCAAGGTCCTTTTTGAAATCATCCTAAGATGATCTTAATCCGATATCTGAAGAGAGAGCTATGCCATTTGTGCCGAGACAAGTTCAATATGATTGAGGACCAAATCTTGTTTGATTCTTTCGGCCATAATTTTGTTATCCAAAAATGTGTTAGCATAAGAATAGTCTGAAATTTTTGGAGTATAACTTTTGGAGTAGTGCACCAAATTAAATGATTTTAGTGGCGTTATGAAATTGAGACAATGAGGAACATTTCTCTAGAAGGAAGTTTTAGCAAATTCCTTCAAATTGATGATTTGAAAAATATCCTAAGCAAAATCATGTTTTAATGAATTTTGAGACTTTGATTAAATTTATGATTTTGAGGACTTAATTAGCATGTTAATGTGAATAATTAACATGTTAAATTGAGTGAGATCTTATGGGATAAATTGATTGGATTAAATTAAATTGAAGTGTTAGAAATTAAAGTAAATGTGCATTATTAAACATTTATGATTGTACACTTAGTAATATTTGTGTATTTTAATTGTTATAGAGGCGCTTTTGGAACGTCAACCCACCGACGTTGCCGAGACTTCCAGGCATTAGCTTGAAAGCTATTGGTGAGTGACCTAGACGGTTCTCTCAATTATTATTTTCTTAGAATACTGTGGTGAATAATGGTGGGTTTGAGAATTGTTTCTGATTGTGGATTCTGGACAGAAGGTCTGATGTATTGGGGAGCTATGACATAGAAGTGCTACTTGTATGTGAATTTGTGAACTACTTGCTTAAGATGTGATAAATTTTGACACATATATTGATTGTGATGTATATACTGCTTAATTGTGACATGTGCATTCCATGCATGAATGCATGATCAGATAATGACAGTTGTGACCGGAGCAGCCACCGAGAGCTACAAGCTCAACGATTGTATTCAGGGCTCGAGCTCCACAGTGATTCAGAGCCTCAGGCTCAACGATTAATGTGTCGATGTTTGGACCCGATCCAGAGGCTGGATCCCAACCGAAAAACGAAACGAGCGAATCGAATAAAAGAGAAAAGGCGAAATGAAAACGAATCGAAGGTGGACAAATCACAAACAAACGAATCGAAGAAAATCGAATGAACGGATCGAAAGCAAAGCAAACAAATATGAAGCGGATCAAAGGCAAATTGAATCAAAGTAGACAAACAAAACATAAGGTGAAATCAAATCGGATATGAATCGAATCACAAATCGGAAGACAAAGCGAACGAAAGCGAAACGAATCAAAGACGGAACAAAAACTGAACCCGATAGCTGAACACAATTTTCGAAGAAAAATGTTTGCGTTGGAAACCTTAAGACATCTAATCTAAAGCAATCAAATTCGGTATAAATTTTTTTTCTTTTTCTTATAACCTTCTTGTTTCAAACTCACGCAAATCCGTACAATTTCCTCTTTTCTTGGAAATATCCTCAATCAATTTCTCAATTCATAACAAACTTCTTAACAATCATATAAGTCCCATAATCCATCTTTTAAACATCTAATTCTTATATTTATTCTTTTTCCACTTATTATCTAACAAAATTTCAGCAGCATAATAGATGCATTTGTAAAAACCTAAAATCTACAAATGGCAAATATACACTTCTAAAATTCCCAAACAGTCATACAATTATCAAAATCCACCGGGCCCTCCATTCGGAATTTTAGCATAAACAAACGAACTCCTATATCTAAAACATTTCAATAAGCCTCAATCTTTAATCAAAATCATCCATACACAATCCAATCCATAATTTAATCCAATACATATGTCCAGAATTCATAATACATGCTCAAAATGAATGCACAACAATTCTAAATTTCTTAGCAATCACTTAGCTAAACAAATATACCATATGAATACATACAAACGGAAACCTTC
>JANZLF010000221.1:17072976-17098389 GCA_026546835.1 Erythroxylum foetidum
ATGTGATCACTGAAATGTTTATGAATAAAATTGGGCCCAATGTGATTATGGATTTTTGTACATTCGATGGCTAAATATTGTGACTGTATTATGATGACTTAAAATGTTTTTTAAAAAAATTTATACTAAATGTTTGATAGTATTCGAGTACTCTAGCGTACAACTCTCGTGAGGCACGGACTCGGATATCACCCACGATATCGGATCCGGGTCTTGCGGGAGTGGTGTGCTACATGATCACTTTATCCATTGTGAGTTTGTGAATTGATCTTCTGTTTGCATGTTTTATGTTTTTTAAATTATACACATGCTTTAGAAATTAAATGTTTAATTGATTGAGATTAGACTATTCAATGCAATGGCATATTTGTCTACCTTGATTATGGAAGTCCTTGATAAGGGAACTTTAATTTTTCATATATTTCTAAGACAAGAGGTTAACGATGGGGCTGATATTGATCTTTTGAAAACAAAACAAAATTGCATTCCTTCGCTTCATTATACTTTTCAATTCTAACTTCCGAGTTTCGGAGTTTAAAGCACATAAGTTGATTTTATGTTAAACAATTTCTGTTATATTATAGAGGGCTTCAATCTTATGCAATGATATGTGAAAAGTTGAGAGAGGTTTTAACTGTTAGTTTTTTTCTTCAAATTGGTGGACTAATATAGGTCTAACCTTTATAAAATGAGAATCATGGCTTTATTATCAAAAGCAACTCTTTCTAAATCCATAAAGGGATTTAAAAAAGTCTTCTTATTTCTAAGTCATAAACAATCGGCCACTGCCTCTAATTAAAATTTCACAATTTCTGGCCTTTGATTCATTAAACACTGTTCTTTTATTAAGATTATGATTAAATTTTGATGGCACATGGTCGTAACATTTTCTTCTAACTTCTTAGATGTACATGGTATGATACTTCATCATAGGATCATTTTGTTCCCTTAATATAGGTCTTTAAGTTGTTTATGAGTATTTAAGTTTGATTCCTGCTATAACAGTGCTAATTTTGCCTGTAATTCCCGTTATCAACTCTGTAAAAGGTAGAATAAGCTAACAACATAGGTTCCATCTCATTTAGATATGTGAATGCTTTTAGTTTTAATTTGTTCAGACTACTCCATTTAATTAGACGGTGGTGCTACTGCTAGAAAAATGAGTAGGACTAGTCGAAAACATAGATCTAAGTGGGATTTAAAAGTGGAGCCCTAAAATTCTTTGGAAAATGTAAGGGGGAATGCTTAGACACCGAAAGCAAGCTTACCTTTATATGACAAAGAAGCACCTTGAGGTTGGTATTCAACAGGTACAACTGATGGGGATCACCCAAAATGGTCTCTAATGAAACCTTTATCTAGTAAAAGAAGTTCATGGAGGGATGACAACATTGATAAGGATTATAGCAAAACATTTAAAGCAATGCCCTCATGGGATGAGGAGTAGAGCTATGGAACTAAAATGTCTCCTAGCCTTGATGATTGGAGATAACAAAATCACCACCACTCTTTAAAAAATGAATGGAAAAGATCAAAAAGGTTTTATACATACATATTGTTTGCTTTCTGATTCAACTGTTAGTCCTCTTGAGACTCTCACTTTAATTTAATGTTTGTTATGTATATTGCCATTATGAATGATTCTTTGCGACAGTAAGTCATAACACTAGTCAAAATAAACTAGATTACCATTATAGTAGTGCTGAGTCTAGATCGATCCCACAGAGAGTGTGTGTAAAGTTATTGAAATGAAATTAATCGGTATCTAGGTTTGGAGGGTTTGATTGTTTTGAAATAAGAAAATAAAATGAAACTAAAACAAGAAAAATAAATTAAAGAAAGCATACAAAGTGATAAAAGTGGTGAATTCATTAGGAATCTAGTTCTTTAGTTCTATCTCGGCCTACACCCTAATTAAACATATTTCGATGATATGTTGTTCTTAAACCTCTCCTAAAAACTATTAATCATAGGTTACTAATTAACCTGAGTTTTCCCTTAGGTAGTGTTCAATCAAGATATAATTGTTAATTAAACCTAACTACCAAATAACCTAGGATATGATCTCTGGATTTAATTGGGTAGTAGCATTATAAATTAGAAAAACCGATTAATCAAGGAAACAATCACATACGATGCATTATTTAACCTAGGTTATGTTATCCCTAATAATTACGAATTATTACTCGCTACACATAAATTTCAAATATATCAATTACAAATTATATCGAAATTCTAGCAATGGGTTTGTAAATAAACAATTTAATGAATACATTAAAATCATCTTTTCACAATACCCAAATCCATACACATTGGATAACATAAACAATTTCTAAAGAGAGAAAGAAACAACAAATACAAAGAAGGAATGCTTAACTAGGTTGTTAGAATCAATATTGCCTCAAAACTAGCATTGGGAAGCTACCCCTGTATGAGCCTTCTTATGGCGAAGAGCTTACCTCCTTCTTCATGCTCTCTTGAAGCTCTTGAAGGATCCTCACAATTCAGCCTACCGGAAACACCTCTCTTATTTTCTCTCCACTGAAACTCACCTATTCTTTCATATCTTGTCATCATAAAAATGAAGGATTTTATACTAAAAACCTAAATGATGTGGCAATTTCTCACCTATTCTCTCATGGGTGTGAGAAATAACTATCAGAGAAGTGCTCTAAAGGCATTCACCTTTAGCACTTATTGTACAAATCATTTATGATTAATAAAGGATTTTTTAATTATTTTAATGTTCATATGTTTATAGTTTTGATGTTGATCTTAAATTGATTTAATGAAGTCTTTGATACAAAACATTGCATGGAGGAAATCATGATGAGATCATGTAATGAGATTCCTATCATGTATAATTATATTAGCATCTAAACTTTCCCTAATCATAGGATTAATGAGATGGGATATCATTAATCTGGATCGACTAACACATGTTATACTCCTTGATTGGATCAAGCAGTAGATCTTATAAGCTATATACATGAGTTGTCTTAGAGTTAACATATGGATGCTTACTAAGGGTAGTAAGTACATTATATTGACCTAATATAAGATAATCATATGGATATTCTATTCTAGTGTCAATGATAGTCTCATCATAGCAATGGTGCAAGTATCATTTGACTTGAGGTGCTCAAGGATATCTCGGATATTAGTCCTATGCTTTGACTCCATTCATCAGTGCCCTTCAGGGGTTACTCATAGGGTGGTGATTGGGTGCAGCTTGAGGTATTCGGAGGTAATTCAGTAGCCAATAAAGGATTCGCCACTCCTGATAAAAGGAGATAATACCCACGACCTCTTTTTGAGGTCATTACTCAGGAGTCTTTGGCTAGAGCATATATGTGTTATGAAGAGAGTCTTCAATAATACATAGATTAATGAGATCATCAGGACAAGATCTAATATCACTTGGACTAGATGTGACGTAGTTAGTCTAGTGGGAGTTGACACTTTGACCATATTCTAAACCAAATAGGGTATAGATGGTGAAAGGATAAATTGCATGGCAACAATACATATAGAATGGTTCGTAATCAAACCACCAACTTTTCGGTCAACTGGGGTCATAACATGTTGATAGATGTTGGACCCCGATCTTTTGGTGGAATTTAGAAATATTAAATGTATGAAATGAGCGTTTTTGTATATGTATTATGTTATGGGTGGTTTGCGCTTTAAGGAAATTGATGTGAAAATATTTATTTTTGGTTTTGGATGACTTGAGTTTTAAGTAAATGTGTATGTGCTATGAAATTGAGAGTGAACAATTTGATTTAAATGGAAGTTGAAAAGCAAGAAATAAATAGTAAAAGTGTGAGATTTTGGAGAATTGTAAGTTTGAAATTGTTTGGGATGAATAGTAGCAAGGTTGACTTTTTGACCTGAAATCTTTGTAAATTTTTATGGGTTGATTGAGGCTGAATGTGAGAAAATGATCTTCATAAAAGTTGTAGCTTCTGTTAAAAGCTTTCTATTGCCATAAAGTATGACATTTTTCAGTATCGGGATTGAAAGTTATGATTATTCGAAATTAAGTGTATGTTGCTTTGCTTTTGAAAAATGTCCATTAAGTGTAGGATTGTGTACTGTGCTTTGAGGCAAATTATAGACTAATATGTTTTGAATTGGAGTAAGTGGTCTTCATGAAAGTTATAGAGAATTTGCATATATTTTAAATGATGTATAATATGTTGTTTGTGGATGTGAGAATTGGAAGATATGAAATTTTAAAGTTTGGATGTGATATAGGATGACATATTTCTGGGCAAAATCTTTGATTGAAAAATTGACCTAGTTAGAGGTTGCAATTGCTTTTAAGTTCTTCATGAAAGTTTTAGATTATGTTCTGATCTTTACATTGATGTAAAGTATGAAATTTTTGGACCATGTAATGTGAAGTTATGATTTTTAGAAATTGTGATACCGTTTAGGGAGACTTAAATTGGACAGAAAAGTTGAGTAGGTTTTTGACCCCTTTAGAGATGGAATTGGGTTTTGAATTCTCATAAAAATTGTGGAGCTTTCTTTTATCTTTCCATTGATACCAAATTTAAAAAATTTGGAGTTCTGAGTCATAAGTTATGAATTTTAGAAGTTAGAAGGTCGCCCTAGCGAGCGGCCGCGTTCGGTTGTCCTGGCGAGCGATTTGCTCGGTTGCTCCCAGTCGGTCAATCCCGCTCGGTCACTCCCACTCAGTCGCTCCCGCTCGGTCGCTACCGCTTGGTCTCTCCCGCTCGGTCGCTCGCCAGTGTGAGCTTCGATTTGGAATTTTTCTTGACCGACCTCTCTCCATTCTTTTGGCCATAACATTTTTGTCTGACCTCTGATCGACCTAATTTTTGAAGCGTTGGATTCTTAAGACATCCCTCTATCTGTCCATAGAAAATTGTGGATTTTTGAGATTAAATTAAGGATGATTGATTTAGTCAAAGTGAGTTGGGAAAGTTTCTGAACATGGTTCAATACTTTGGCAAATTCTTGGCCTGTGGAGATCCAATTGAACTGATTCTTGTTGAAAAATAAAATAGAGACATAGTGCTACAAGTCATATGAAGGAAGTAAATTTCAATTTAGCCTCTAAGACTTTCAATTTCTGAATTGAATTTGAGTTTCATGTTCAGTCTTGGATTAGTAAGAGCTGAAAGTGTTTAGGCCATAATTTTTGCTCTAGTCATCCAAATGAGGTGATTCTTGATTTGGATTAAACTAGAGAAATAGAGATACAAATGTTCTGAAGGAATTGAGTTTCAATTTAGTCTTTAAGAATGTCAATTTTCGGATGGAAGTAAAGTACTTGAAATTGTTTTAGCATATGAATAGTCCAAAATGTTTGGGAAAATAACTTTTGGAGTAGTGAACCAAATTAAATGATTTTGGTGTCATTATGAAATTGAGACAATGAGGAACATTTCTCTAGAAGGAAGTTTTAGCAAATTTCTTCAATTTGATGGTTAAAAAATGTCCTAAAATAAGCATGAATTAAAATGAATTTTAGGGGTAAACTGGGAAGAACACTTAAGGTTTTAAGTTATAAGGCATGTATGTAAGGGCATAATGGTCATTTTGCATTCATTAAATGCAAGAAGAGTGGGATGTCATATAAGAAGAGTGAAGCATGAAATTTTGTTAAGTTGGAAAAAAAAAAGAAAGAAGAAAGAAGAGAGGAGAAGAGTGGCTTCGGTGGAGAAGAAAAAAGAAGAAAGAAAAAGATTAGGGTTTTGATTTTCTTGGGTTTCAAGGAGAATTTTAAGATGATTCAATAGGAAAAAGGTGGAAGAGCATGAGAGCTTCCTATGGAGCTAAGAAATTCCAAAATTTAGTGAAGGTTTAAGGTAAGAGGAATTTTTTTACTTTGTTAAATTGTGAAAGAAGTTTTGGTTTATATAGCTTGGATATTGTATGGGTTTGTGATTTCTAAGCTCAATTTTGGAGATAGCATGGTTTAAATTATTCAATTTTGGATGTTTATGAATTAGGTTTTTGTCTTGGATGAGGAAAATTAAGGAAAAGAATGGAGAAATTGAGGCTTTGAACAAGTTCCAAACATGGATATGATGTAGGTACCATGTTTATATTTTGAATTATAAGCTAATTGTAATTTTTCGAAAAATCAAGAATAGAAATGTTTTCCAAATTCATCGTTTACGTTTTCGAAAAATTAAGAAGGAGATAAATATTTTCAATTTTATTGTTAATGATTCGATAAATTGCTGCAATTGCGAAATGCATTGTTTTTGCATAATTTGATAAATGCCTATAATTGATGAATTCATTGTTTTTGAATGAATATGAAATTGCCATGTGAATTTGGATGATGAATGTGAAATGTGAATGAAAATATGTTTGAATTATGATGCGTGTATGAAAACTAAAATTTTGAAAGATGCCTCCGGGCAGTTCGATTTCATATGTGATTTGTCTGTTATGTGGGTTTGGTTAGGTCCCATAAACGGGCCAAGTGTATTTGTCTAGGCTTCGCCCGCCTACCTGCTAGTGGCATTGGTGCTCCGTAAGGACTCCCATAAGTTCACGGCTACACCAGACCGCTATGCGAGAAGGTGTAGTACGTTCTGTTTACGGCTGCACAGGATCGCTATGCGGGAATGTGCAGTACGTTCTGTTTCTGGACCGACCCAAACCAAATTCTGATAGGTTATGTGCTTATGTGTTTTACTGTGATGCATTACATGATTTGAAAATTGTTCATGAATTTTTGAAAGAAATTGAGATTTACATGATTTGAAATGGTTCATGAAGTTTGAAAAGTTGAGAATTTTGAGAAATAAGCTTTTGATGATTTTTATTCTGTGAAACGTTTATAAATGGCAAACGTTTTGAAAATAATTTTTGCTTATTTTTTAATTTATAAACATGTTATCTATGAGCTGTAAAGCTCATCCTCCTTTCATCCCCATCTCCAGGTATCGAGTAGGAGAGCAGATGAAAGAAAGTCAAGGCAATTGTTTGATTATGTGTATCTTGTGTTTTGTATATTTTAGATTTTAGTATTGGTTTTGTATATGGCTTGGAATGCCATTAATGTTTTGTAAGCATTTATTTTAGGATGTGTATGAATTATGAATTTGTATATTGAATTGAGATATGAATGTGACTTGGAATGTGATTGAATGTGATATGGGTTCCGGACAGGAAGTCCGATGATTCTGATGATTGATTAAGAATTATTGAAGTGTTATAGGTATATAAATGTGTATGATTATGTTGAGATTCCGGACAGGAGGTCCGATGAATTGTGATGTTTGAGCTAAAATATTGAAGTGCTCTTGTTTTTGGGCTTGATTGTGAGTATATGGATATGTGTGATTGTTTTTAGCGGCAAAAGAAAAGGAATAATAAGATTTTGGGTAAATTGATGGTTATGTTTTTGAATATGAAGAACCAAGTAAATTGATTTTTTGATTGAGGATAAATTTCCAAATGGAAAATTAGATTACTTTGTATGAGATTGAATAAAGATGAATAAGAATGGAAGGAAAAAAATTTATACCGGTTTCGGATTAGCTTAGATCAAAATAGTCTTATCGGTTTCCAACGCTGAGCGTTTGTCTTGTTTAAAAAGTTTGCGTTTCTCGGATGTCAAATTTTGGTTTTCAGTGTGATTGATACATTCCGTTCCTTCGATTCCGTTTTGATTTGTTTCCGATTATGATTTTAGAGCCTTTAGATTTTCTATGGCTCATTAAGAATTCGATTCATTTTCGATTCTTTCGCCTTATGTTTCTGCTTCGGATTCTTTCTCCTTTGATCCGATTTGCTTTGTTTGACTTTTGTTTTCTTTTTTGCTTTAGATTTTGTCCGTTCATTTGTTTCGCTTTGTTATTCGCATTTGTTTTGGCTCACTTTAGGGTTTAGGATCCGTTCTTTGGTTTCGCCATCCGTTCCTTCGTTCTGTTTTCCATTTTTTTGGTTGGGGTCCGGTTCCGAAATCGGGTCCCAACATTTCACTATAACCATCTATAACATTTAGAAAGAAAGAAATCGATGTTAGGTTTACTGACAAAAAGGAAGACAAATATCAACTTGCAGATAGCATAATTAATCATATTAGAGCTAGTATATTTGCCAAGCATGCACATCGTTCTATCTCCTTGGACATGAAAAACATATGGAAACTATTGAATCCATGAAGTATATTATTATCTAGTCTTTTTAATCTTCACTTGACTCTTTTAGATAACTTGTAATCTAACAGTAGGCCAATATGGCCTTGAACTCATTAATTTTGTGATGTTGTAATAGTTTTATCTATAGTTATATAACACTCATTTTTCAAAAAAAAAACTATATCAATGAGAAGCCCTTTATAAGTATAAAACCTAAGAACTAGAGTATTAAAAGGAAAGTACACCATTGATATAATCTAATTAAGAAATAATAAAATAACTTTAAAAAATCAATTCCTCACTAAATAAAGTTATAAAATTTAAAAACTAACAAAATCATAAGTCTAATTTCAAAAAAACTTCCAAAGATGGTGCCAATTTTGTTTTGAAACTTTATGCATCAAATCATTGATGAGTCTGACATCAGTTATAAGTTCAACTGCAACATTAGTTTGCTTTGAAATTTCTTTTGGGTATAAATACAACCAAAATGAGACCAACACAAGTTTTTGCTTCGGAATACGGAATATGAGTATAATATGATACTATGTACATGTTGTATTGCCTAAATTTCTCCAATGTTGTCCAGTTTTTTATAACTTTTGGCACTCAAGTTGAACTATTTATAATATGTCCAATCCCGTCTTCATATCTCCTTAAATTAAAAGCTTGTGTAGCTTAAGTAGATACTTGATTCTCACATTTCTCCTCTCTTCAAAAGGATTGTCCTCAAATCATCTTTATAGATTTGCTTTAATAATAATATATTAAGAGTGATCCGTTTGTTACTTATGGAAAAAGAAAATATTTTCTTGTATCAATCATACATGAGTCTCCTGACAATTTGGTACTTACAATTTTAGATGGTTGCTTTATATTTAATCTTTGGAACCTTATTTTCCTTTTCACTCCATGATTTTTTCAAGATTAAGAAATTACACTAAAAACACTAAAACGGTTAATATGCCTCCTATTAAACTATCTTTCTACCTTCATGGTTATATGAACTGCATCTTTTAACTCTATGTAATGATGTAGCTCAACAACATTGACAATCTCAAAATTTATTCCACAAATGAAATGAATTATTGTTGCTTTTTATTCTTCCCCCACATTCGTCCTAATCATGACAACTTCCATCTCTTTATGGATATTCTTTAACACTCTTGAAACCTTGAGTAACATTAGTAGCCTTTAATAGAGATCCTTGTAGTAGGAAGTTGTCCCAAAAATTTTCCTCATCACTATTTTTATCTCCTCCTAAGTTCTATTAGGTAGCTCTCAACTCCTAATCGTAGTGAGAATTTGTTCATCCCACTAATCCACATATAATAACTAAACTTTGCAACTGCAAATGTAATCTTTTCTTAAAAAAAGTTATAATAGTCAAAAATTAACTCCACTTATCTTTTCCACTCCAAATAGGCATACGAATTTATCCCTTTTTATAAAAAAGGGTATCATCAACTTAATACTACTCATATTGTTATTCACCATTTTCTTATACCTTATATCATAGCCTAAAATAGATATGCCCTTTTTTTTGTCTTCTTATTCTACCTTTTTCTCTTTTACTACCTTTAGGTTTAACTCCCTTTAGTAGTTGGTACCACTATCAACCTGATCATAAGCCTCAATGTCATATATCATAGTTGGTATAGGTGAGTTAAATTTAGACTATCTAACATACCACTCTTATAGAGCATATACCCGAAATATCAGAGAATATTCGAGAACACACTTTATGAGGATGGCACATTAAAATGATCACTTTAACAAATTTTAAGGCATCAGACATATCATAAACAAACCAATATTCATTTTATCTCATTTCATTTACAAACATATCTAGTCATAAATGTCATTACATTTTAGAATTCACATTTACATTTTACAATGGTTGAGAAATGTTATTCTTAATGCATAGTGACTATAGACATTTGCAGGTACAACTAATATCGACCACTAATAACTCATGTTCAATTGCAGTAGCTATACTCCAATTAGTCTAACTAGATCTCCTCTGAACTTGAAAATCAACATTGCAATTTTGATGAGTTTGTGAACTCAGTGAGTGAACCATCATTGATGTTTTCACTTAAGTCAGAAACACAGAGGCAAATCATATCCCAATCCAACAAGTATTTCATAATATTCAATACTGATTATCACATCACATTTTCTCACACTCTATCAAGTACATCCAAAGGGTCATATTTTCATAAGCATATCAGATAAGCTAACATTTTATATCACAACACATCCTCATTTACTCTTCAACTGTATTTCAATCAATTCAGTAATTCATTGCAATTCAAACATATGATACATATAAGAATGTATATGCAGATACACATGTGTTTCCATTCATTGTTACTTTGGTGTGACCGAACGTCTCTTGATTGTCCCTTATCCATTATAGATACTAGATTCATTTCATATACTGTTATATACCCATTATTGATACCAGGCTTATTTTATATACTGTCTCATATCTATTGTAGATACCGGGCTTATTGATAACTGAAACTGTGGCTCTTTGTGCACATTGTTAATCTTTAACCTTTTTTTCACGTTGGTCACTCCGGTTTCAACTCCTTTATTTGATCATGCATTTCAAGGCAATGCATTGTTTCATATATTATATTTCATTACCTTTCATTCTTGTGTGATCTTGTCACATGTATCAATTTCATTAAATCTAAGTCCGGCAATTCATATTCAATTACTCATACAGTTCATATTCATTATGACATTTTACATTCAATTACTCTCACATTTCATATTTATTCCAACATCTCACATCTAATTGTTCACATATTTCATTTTCAATATGCAAATCATGCAAAACACATATAATTGAGTTATACATCTAAGTTAATTCACAGTACGCTCCAGATAAGTTATTGTGTTGATGATTCAGCAATGACTAGATGCTGACGATCTACTTGTGCTTCTTTAATTATGCAATACCCATATGTAGTTCACACATTACTAAGTTGATTAATCATATGATTATTCAATCATACACATGTTTATATGTCATATTCAATGCATGCTCAATTAACTATCCTGATTATATATCCTTATTCACAAATATTAATCATTCATTCATCATAGCTTGTATATAACTTTTTTGCAATTAGGTATGCCTTAAGTAAGTTTGATTACTTTAAATTCATCAATCATACATTCATCAATCCTTTCCTAGCATTATATATATTCTCACAATTTCCCAATTCTCATCAATCATACCTAATTCATTACTTATATCCTTTGAATCACATTTGCATTCATAAGAACATATTTATACCATTAACAACTCATACTTCCAAAATTCATATGCATTGATATCAAATAATCTATTCCTCAAATTATAACATCAATTAACAACCTAAACTTATCTAACCTTTAACTAATTAATATAACAATAATCTAGGATCATTTTAAGCCCCAATCAAGTCCAAATGTACCTAAGTAAAGTAACTTATCCTTAGTTGGTTCAAATATCACACAAAAATGAACTTTTCTCACTTCAGGGCATTTCCCATGATCGTGGGAATGGGAAGGAGCTTATGTAGCTCCCATGATCGTGGGATAGGTAATCCAAAGGTGCATTGTCTAGTTTCTATCAATTTTTCCAAATTCTTACATCTTTATACCAAATTCAAAACATCTTCATCAAATTCCATTAATTATACCTCCATTATACCTTGATTATTCTTCAATCCCTCATTAATTTCATATCCAATTCCAAGTTAAAATCATTCAATTGGTAACTTACAAACTTTGGTCTTTCTTGCAACAAAAATCAAAACATAAACTTTCATTCACTAATATACATGTAGTCCTAGTTTACCTTTCTTTAGCATAAATTCACCTTCATTATATTTCAAATCCCAATCTCATTCATCCATAAAACAACCTATAAGACATAAAATTATCCAAATTCAAGTCTCATTTTTTAAAATAATTCATCATCAACCTCATATACAATCTATCCTCATTCAATCATCGTAACCATTCTATTATAACATGACATAAAGATCAATCTTTTACTTACTTGTCTAACTCAAATTCTAGCTCACTTTATTAAATTAGCTCTCCATGCATGCAAAATCATCATCAATTTAAGGTAGAAATAAGTTGGTTTTTGGCTAGGATAAAAGACCACCACAAGAACTATAATATTATGGTTCTATAGATACCTTGTAAAGGATAAAAGCATGGATCTGGTGTAGCAATTTAGCAAGACTTAAACCAAAATATAGAGATGAGATAAAAGCAAGTTTCGGTGGAGAGAGTGAAGATGGAAGAGAAATAAACTCAGCAAAACTTTTCCAACATTTGCTTAATTCAACTAGGTGCAAGGTGTTATTATCTTAGATTAACATTTGTCCTTAGGCATGTACTCCATTTGTCATGTACATATGCTGTCATAAGTCATTTAGTTACTTAGTCCATTTGTCATGTATATATGTTACTTAGTTACTTTGTTCATTTGTCACACAACCATTGCTACCATTTGTCAATTAATTAGCTATGTCATTTGTCACTTAATTTATAGGCTTAGTCATCCTAATTTTTCATGTAACAAGTTGTCTTGTCACTTGGCATTTTTCCTAGACTAAATGTACATTTTAATTCATCAATCTCTCAATTGTAACAATTAGTTCCAAGTTACTAATTATAATATATTAGCTCTTGACATTGGTAAATCAAAATACAAGACAATGGAAAGGTATATTCAAGTCACATTCATTTTAGTTTCATACCTCAGAATATGTCAAATGAGTGCAATTTGTCTAAATTACAATTCATGTGTCTATGCTAATATGATGTATAAGAATACAATCATAAAATCATGTCACAAATCTATCAAATTCATTCTATATGATGCCACTCATGTGATTCAATAGTCTTGTACTTTAAATCCTTCAACAATGTAAGAGACGGAATATTACAGCCTAGTTATTGCAACTTCATATTTCTCCAACCTATCACAACTTCATTGAATTGTCTAATGAGTTGCTCATATTGACCTTGTATCGTGTTTATGGTGAACTCTTGATTCCATCCCACTCATTCCTCCTCACTTATTTTTGTCGTTGGATGAGTTTTTGTTTCAATTTTGTCATAATAAACTTGCAAGAAAATATTAGTAATAACAAGCACTTTCTCACATATTTCTCTCAAAATTCACTCTACTCACAACATAAATTCTTGAGTAAAGGTTCTTATGCTTTATAAACTTAAATTTGAATATATATTTTTTAGTTGTTATCATGATTAAAATTAGAATTTTGATTATATATTTTATTGTTACTTGTAATCTAAAAATCAGTATTCTGAAGTGGAATTGAAAGATATTATTCATATGATTATGTAATAAAAATTATAAAGCTTAGTTGTGTCATTAAACTTGTCACTTTGTTTAACAACATATTATATAAAATATAGTTTTGTATTATTTTAAATTAATATATATAGCAATTATAACTAAACTGACACGTAAGCCTATCCTAAGTATCGTATTGTACCAGCAAAACCGGCCGGACTTGGTCTAGGACCGATCTAAGATCCTTTCTCTGTAATAATACAGGAGTTAATTACAGGCACAACTGAACAGAACGCTTTACATGAAAATGTACAGAAATAAGCATAATTGAAGGACTAATTGTTGGTAAGCGAATTGCCAACTTACTAGTATATGTTCCTTCTGTGGGGCATGTAAATGCTATTAATGCATGAGGATCCATCCGAATACAAATTGGCATGTCAAATATCAATTGTTGTCGATGAAAAAGGGAGGAATATATGGAGACATATCACTGCACACTATCATTATCATTATCTGCTTCACACATGTAAGATATCAAATCATCATGCATGGATCGTGATGTTGGTAGGGGAAATGTCGATCGTTTATGACAATGTCGATTCCTTTCACGTATACCACACGAGAAGTCTTGATGTACTTGGTCTTTTTTGACGAATGTTGTTGCTTGTTATAATGGAGGCTTAGACTAGAAAGATAATGATAGATACAACATCAAAATAATTCAAGGCCTAGCTCTAGGGGTGTAAACTTATATTGGCCGTAAAATGTCTGCATAAGTTTTGTGATAAAAGGGGAAAGTAAGGGATATATGTAGGATCCTTACTTGAGGTAGGCATTTGTCCACATTTGCACGTGCACCCCCCCTTCTTGAATATGATGGCAGAGCTATCATCATAGGTTTTACATGTATTTGCCCCTATTTATTGGAGCTGATGCTTGCTATGGTATCTAGTAAGCAATACGAGTAGCTCAGTTGATCATTGGCAAGGTTAATTTGAGACAAAGCAGTTGAATAGATTATTTTTTTAGCAGATTATATATTTCATGGTAAAACTGAAGCATCTAAAGCTAAAAGCAGAACGGCCACATAGATTTGGTTATGATGCTTTGAGATTTTTCACATTTCCTGTGTTTTCTTTATCTTACCTGAAGATCGATGAAATATAAACAAGGGTTATGATTTAGAGTTGGAATGCAAATGAATAACTCCAAGCATTATTGTTAAATTATTATCGATTGATGCACGTACATTCATGGTTTCGTTGTTTTCACATATTTCATTATTTTCCCTGTCAATGAATTTTGTGTATATAAGGGGCTCTTTTGGATTAAGTAGGGCCGTAAATTCGAACCTCCTTTATATATATAGCTGTTTAAAATTCGAGGTCAGAGTTTTATCTCTTATAAAAGATCTATCTGATTCGAATGAGAATTAATCTGAATATGAATAGCTTAAAGATGTCTTCTTATAATTAAGATCTGCTTAAAAGATCTCGTAGATAAAAAAAAAAAAAAGAGAAGCAACCATCAATTGACTAATGGAGCGAGCGTGCAAGATCGAACGAAAAAAGTCCTCGATAATGGTTCCTATTAAGGCACATTTTTCATGGGAAGCAAAAGGAAGATGAGAAGAAGAAATAATTAGTAAAGGAAGAAACTAGAACGGGGGATCAGATCCTCTGTGAAACATGTGGATGAAAAGCCATAGCATTAAAAGAGACCATGCCTGAAACTTGGCACCATAGGTTGGCTGTGCCCTTTCCAAATCACAGGACCAAAAACCAAAACAATCAACAAAAGGAAGTGCTCACAATTTTCTCATTGTAATGATTGGACTTTTTGATTCATTTTAGCTGAACTCAAGCCTTCTTTTCCCAACATGAAATCTTGAGCGTGCTCACTTGGTTCCCCTGTCCAATTATGTTGATATTATCACCGAATTTTGCCTTTTGATCCTATCCACAAAATCTATGACGAGGTCATAACGTACTTGGCTACACCTCTGTTTTTTTTTTTTTTTTCATTACTGGCAAAGAACAGTCGGACCTGAGTACCCAGTAAAAGTTTTCAAGGAAAAACTCCAGGAGCTTGTGAACACTTCATCTTCTAACAGTTGCACTCGGTGATATGGTTTAGTAAGATAAACAATATTAGCATATGTAATATCTTAAAAACTACTTATTCCACATAACTTATTAATATACCTCAGACTTAAAAGATTATGATAAATGTAAGGAACTCAAAATGCAAGACTTCAAACCTTTAGCTAGTTGTTAACTGCTCCTGTAGATCAAGCTTCCATGTTTTACTAATCTTTAAAAAGTCGTACCAACTACTTCACAACTTTCTTGTTTCAATGAGCACCCCAATCAAAACAAAAGGTATAAAGAAGCAGAGATCTCAACAATCATCACTTTGCTTAAATTAATCTGCAATTGGGATATGCACTAATTACATTCCATGTGCATCCCAAGCAAGCACTCAACAGTTATTAGATGGCAGTGTACACTTAGGCCTTAGCGTTATTCCAACACCAATTCCCACAATAGGATATGTGTGCATGTGCAGAGCAAGAGAGCCAGGTTACGTAGGTGCGAAAATCCCACATGGCCTACCAATCAAGGCTCTGGTGAAAATGAGCTTCTCCATCGATTATTTTAATTAGGTACAAGATTTCAATTACACTTATTTTATATATTAATTTTGCAGGTTCAATACTCCAATGACCCAATTTGCTTCCATCAGCTTCAACATTCTAGAAACATTTGACAGAAAAGAAGAAAACTCAAGTCACTTTGTTGAGCTTCTCTTCCTTATCTCCTTTGTTGCAACTTTCCTGCTCACAGTCACAACCATCCTTGGGACTGTCCAATGCTCTCTTTTCTTGCTCTTCGTCCGCCACATCATCGAAATCATTCTCTATAGCACCACTGTTCATCAACTTTCTTTCTGCTCTTACGTTCAATATCTCGAGCAGTTCACCTACTGCCTTCTCTTTGCGCCTCCTGTTCTTGAGCAAAACCTCACTGACGTCAGCAGGAGTTATCTCTGCTTTATCAATCACATCCTCCAATTGCTTCAAGATCTCACCTTCCAAGTCTCCTTCCTCGTACCCAAGATAGTTGTGTAACAAAATCTTCAATGCGGCAAAAGAGCAGTAACTCATGAAAATGTGCATGTCCATCCTGCCACTTCTCAACAATGCGGGGTCAAGCTTCTCAATGTGGTTCGTCGTGAACACAAAAATCTTCTCACTGCCACAACATGACCATAACCCGTCTGTGAAATTTAATAACCCCGATAAAGTTATCCAATTTCCACCATCTTCACCACTATTACCAACTGCACAACCCGACCCAGATCGCATATCCGGATCATGGTAACTCCTCCCAGTTGAACCATCATTACCCTTACTCTTCTTTCTGTTACTCAGATTAATAGAACAATCAATATCTTCAATGACAATTATTGATTTCGAGCTTGTCTTCATCAAAAGTTTCCTCAGCTCTGAGTTGTTGTGGACCTCAGTCAGTTCGAGATCGTAAATGTCATAACCAAGATAATTGGCCATAGACGCAATCATGCTTGACTTACCAGTACCAGGAGGTCCATAAAGCAAATAACCTCTCTTCCACGCTCTCCCAGTCCTCTGATAAAACGTTTGTCCATTAGCGAAATCTTTCAGATCTTCCATGATCTCTGTTTTTTTAAAAGGGTCCATAGCCAAAGTATCAAAAGTACTTGGATGCTTAAAAGGAACAGACTCCCATGGATTTCCTCTTGAATCCAACGAGCCGCCTCTTGAATTCGTGTATAAAAACCTGTCTTGATTCTTCCTTCTTATGTCATTAGCCTTCTCCATTATATAATCAAGATAAGAGTCAAGAATCAAGTTCTTATGTTTCTTCTTAATTCGGAGAGTGAAGCCTCTCTTTTCATCAGGCAATGGACGCCATGAAAAGGTCTGAGCTTGTCTCTGAGTCACAACATGTTCCCAGAGCACTGTAACACCCTTAAACGTATCGAGAATGGTATCGTTGTTTGTGAGACCAAATGTTATGGCGCTGGAGTTGAGAGCACGAGTGAGGCTCAAGCGGCTACCGGATATTGAAACAGAGGAGCTTAAGTAGAGTTGAACAGCGTTGTAGAGCTCATTGGTGTTGACTCCATCGATCTCAGTGATATCAAAGTAGCAATAAGAAGAGAACATGCTGATGATCTTGTTAAAGAACTTGAGGACAGCAAAGCGTAGCTCTGGTGGGAATAGAGCTTGGAGGAGAGTCTGGCAAAAGGCCAACAGTCCCAGAAGTGAAGCCAAAGACGTCCAGTGTTCCTTCATTGTGGTCGTTTTGTCGTGTTCTTTGCTTGTTTATTCCGTGAATATGGGGTGCCTTGAGTGGGTTTTGGTGACGAAAAGATTGGTTCTTTGTGTTAGGGACAGAAATGATAGTGGGTATGTACAGTCTTGTAAGTGAGCGGGGGAGGAAGAGCAGAGGAAAGGAGCTGTCATGGAGTTTTGGCAGCGAGGTGTTTGCTCAATTTATAGAGAAAGTGGTGGTGGGTTTGATGAAGAGAGGGGAGAAAGAGAACAAAGGAAAAGGCATGAAAAGGGCAAAAGGGTATTCAAATTCAGAGGCATTCGTCACAAGTACAAAGGAAAAAAGGAAATGGTGAGAGTGAAAAGGAACAAAAAGGAATTTATTTTGGAGATTTGGTTGGGGAAGATCAGAGATAGGCCCTGTGGGGTTTTGAGAGATTGGACATGGACTCATGTGACTTACAAGGTGGTTTTGTCGTAGTTATTTCTAATATTATAATATCTTATTATGTCCAACAAATTTTAACCGCTTATTTATGTGAATTTCGTGTAGATTATGTGTGGATCACGAGTAGGTCTCGTAAAATAAATAACTAAGATTTCATTAGACATAATAAGACTAGGTAATATTAGACAGAGAATCTTATCTTGTTTTACTGGACATATTTTTCTCTAATAGAGAATTTGAACAACTAATAGACAGTCAATAACATTTTTAAAAATTATTAACATCACATTTATTCATGTGAATTAAAGTTGCAGATAGAATAGAAGGAAAAGTCTTAGGATACACATTAAGTCTACATGTCAAAACATTTTAAAAAAAACTCAAATTTTAATAAATTTCTTAAACTTTATTAAATTTTAATATTATAAAAAATTCACCATATTTATTTTTTAGTTTTATTATTCTGTGTGTTAATTTTTTGTTATAAAATTTATTTTTATCAAAAACTAATAAAAGTGTAGTAAAAATTAAGCGTGAACATCTTTTTTTAAAAATATTAAAATAGTTTATAAATAAGTAAAACTGTTAAAGGGGGTAAGTGGGCTCCATTTCTTATTTAATTTTCCCGGCCTAAGTCCAAGTTCTAGTTATTGAGAAATGAAAATCTTGGGACTTGGATTCTCTGCTTTTAACTTCCTTGTCCTCGGTTTCGACTCGTGAATTTATGTTAAATCATATCCTAATGGCTCACAAAAGCTGACACTCGTAATTGTAGACAACAACGTACTAGCGTTGTTTGTTCCGCAGAGGAACCGGTCCTTGCTTGTTTGAACCGTTGCAGTCACTATAATTTTATTAACTTCAATGATTTTGACCCAAAAAAAAAATAAAATAAACTTTTCTAAGGTAGAGGGTAGATACTGACGTTGTTATCATCTTGTTAATTAAAAATGTACCCTTTTTCAGTTGATAACAATCTCTGGCTCTCACCATCTACGATTGTGCTTGTTTTCTTGTGTGGGGTTAATGGATAGGGAACGGAAGAGCAATGAGAAAGAATACTCAATAGGCAAGATCTCTTAATTTATACCTTTACAGTTAATCAATTAGATGCAGATTAATGCATGATATTATATTTAATTAATAAAAAACATTATTTATTTTTATGTATTAATTTTGTTAATGTTTTATGTTTTAATACTAAAGATAAAATCCTTGAAATAATTACTGTGTAATTGAAATTATGATTATGATATTCAATTTATACCTACATATTATTCTTAAATGTTCCTAGTTGTAGTTTTTCAAGACTGGATATTGTTGAAACGGTAAAGCTAGCACATATTATGTTTCTTTCTTCTGAAGAAAGTAATTGATTACATAAATTAAAGTATAGAGATAATTAAACTAATGTATGGGTGATTATTAGAAAATAAGTCACTGAACTAACCCAATTATGAGAATTCCGAATAGAATATTACTTATGTGCCTATGTACTTTCTCATAATAATAGTTGTATAATTGTTTTGATACTACTTATAAATCGTCCTAGGATAGTTCAGTCGGTAGTAATTGGATACAGTATGAACCATATATAGATAGTTGAGTAAGTCAATATAGGATCCATTACTCTAAAGCAATTAGAGAGAATATTCTATCGATCTTAATTAATAATAATTTATGGAATTCTCTGGTCATAGTGAATTGATATTTAAAAAAGAATTTTCAAATTTCAATTATAAATCAATTACTAATTAGCAAAAACGAACATAATTGGATGATAAGAGTAGACACCATATCCATACTCTATCCAATTAGAATATTGAATGACGAGAGGATTAAATTATACATTAGGACCATGCATGGACAGATTAAGTCAATCACTTTGACATTCCTGATATTTGGGTAATCATGACATGTTGTTAGATGTCAATCAAGATTTATAATTATGAATTATTTAATTAGATAATTAAAGATAAATTAAAAGGAGTTTCAATTTATCTAATTCTAATTGTGAATTAGAATTATAATTTATAATAATTGACAATTTATTAAGAACCTAGTAGATCACACATCAAAGAGCAATTTCTGAAAGAAAATTAATTTAATTAAGTTGCACTTAATTATAAAGTTTGAAAAATTTTAGGAATCAAATATAAGATATGATTTTATTACAATTAAATTAATTAGAATTAGAATTAGAATTTGATTCTAATTATAATTAAAGAGATTTAATTTTAATAAAAGACTGTCATGATTTTTTATTTAAATCGAAGAGTTTTTTAAAAGCTAGCACTTTTGTCTTCTTTCTCTCAAAAACAGTTTGGGAATTACTCTGTGGATACCATCAGAGGCTGGACAATTAGACAGTTGGTAATTGATCGATCAGAGAAAGATTCAAAGCTTTTTCTTTGGAAAGCGAACAAGGTACGATTTCTAAATCAAATTTTATTTTATTCAAGTTTAATCAATTATCGGGACCCACTCAGAATTCGTAAAATTATTTGTTTTTCGCTGCACTCGTGATTAGATCACGGTTGGATTTTAATAATAGTATCAGAGCCTCCTTTAATTGTTAATCTTGAATTAAAGGCTTGATTATTATTGAATACAGATGGCGATTATTGCCCATCTGTGGAGATTACCATCGAAATCGATGGTGCTGAAGAAGATGATGGGTGTTAATTACCCACATAGGTGATGCCATGGATGGTGTCGCTTGAGTTGTCCATGGTTGCGAGCGTAGAGAGACGGTGGCAAGGAGTCGATGGTGAGGAGGCAGGGATTAGGGAACTGTTGATTGGAGACTCGACGGTTGAGGATGAAAAACGTGGAACGTGGTGTTGCGATTGTTACGGTTGAGGCAGTTGTTCGAGCGACTTGGGTAGCGGTTCGAAGAGTCAAACAACGTGGGAAAGTTTCAGAAGGAGGAGATGGCTTCATGGAGAAGACAATGGGGTGCATATCCATCGTCTTCGCAGGACATCTCCTTGGACCAAGTGTCTACGCATGTTACAATCTGGTGCATGCTCTGCACGCACCAGGCACTATCCCACCCAATTTTTATGTGTTTTAAAAATGTTTTAAAACCTTAAATTGTCTTTAATTAATTTAATAGAGATTAAATTAATTTCCACTCCTAATAAAATTAAATAGAGTTTTATTAAATTATTTTCAAAGAAATATTTATTAGGAATGGATTTGGAATTTAATTTAATTTTTCAAGAGTTGAATTATTAAATTAAATTTATTATCAAATCAACAATTAGAATCAAGCCAAAGTGTTAAATAATTTCTTTTATAATTGGATTATGTTTAAAATTATAAATATAATGAGATTATATTATTTTGATATGACCAATTTTTTTAAATTTTAAAATCCCTCAATAAAATATTAAGTACATGTTATAAACGTAATAGTTGTCTTTCATTATTTTAGAATAAAACCACCATTCTGTTTATTGTTTGACTTGTTGAGTAAACTCAATGTCACTTTTATCCGAATATGTTTAATCTTAAATTAATGGGTTTTACTTAACTAAAATTGTATGATTTGAACGAGTAAACTTATGCTCGTATAAATTTAGAGACAATTAGGAATAATATATTTGATATATTTTGGTAAAAAATATCACCTAACAGTACTAGGAGTCACATGAGATGTGATTGAAAAGTTATTTTTCTATCTAATTTAATTTTAGTTGGTTTGTTGAACAAACTCAAGATCAATTAATTTTAAATAGGATCCTAGCCCACTAAGAGATGATGTGATAATTTTTCAATATAATAGTGAGGGCTATTATTTTGTAGAAAATAGTAGAAGTAATCAAATATTTTAAAAGTTCTTATTTTATTTGATTTTTGGATATAAACTAATTTATGCTCCTTTTATGTTTTTTTTCGATTATTGAATTTGAAGATAAGTACCAACCTGACATTGAGGAGCATCTTAGATGCTAACAAACTAACTGGACCCAACTTTTTAGACTGGCTTCGAAACCTAAGAATAGTTCTTAAGCAAGAGAAGAAGTTGTACGTTCTTGATACTCCTACTCCATCTGAACCTTATTCAGATGCTACTGATGAAGAAAGAGAGAAATATCAACGTTATATTGATGACGTTGAACAAGCTACATGTGTGATGTTAGCTTGCATGTCTCCTGAACTTCAGAGGTAGCATGAGAACATGGATGCACCTACTATGATACTGCATCTTAAGGAGTTATTTGGTACACAGAGTAGGGTGGAGAGATATCAAATATCCAAGGCATTATTTCAATGCAAGATGATAGAAAGATCTTCAATCAATGCTCATGTGTTGAAGATGATTGGGTATATTAAAAAATTTGCCTAATTAGGCTTTTGTCATGGACCACAAGTTAAGTGTTGATCTGATGTTGCAGTCTCTGAGTTCGAGTTTTTCATAGTTTGTTATGAACTTCAACATGAATCAAAAGGACATGCACTGCCTGAACTATTAAACATGCTTAAGACTACGAAAGGGTGCCTTAAAAAGGAACCCAGTTTTGTACTTGTTGTTAGTTCTTCTAAAAGTAAGAAAAAGGGCTTTAAGAAGACTAATAATAAGAAACAGAAGGCTTCTACTAATGTAGTAAAAGCCAAAGGAGGTGTCAAGAAGAAGAGCAATGACAAGGGAACATGTTATCATTGCGGGGTTAACGGACATTGGAAAAGGAACTGCCCCTTTTATCTTGCTAGCCTGAAAGATAAAAGGCTTAAAGAAGCTGGTTCTTCAGGTATGTTTATGATTAAGATCAATCTTTCTACTTTTGTTCCACATTCTTAGGTATTAGATACTATTTGTGGTTCTTACTTGTATAATAACATGCAGATGTTAACAAGGAGTAGATCATTGAAGAAAGACGAAGTGGATCTGCGAGTTGGCAATGGAGCAAGAGTTGTTGCATTAGCTATAGGACTTGTAGTTTAGCTTTGCCTTCTAGCCCTATATTAGAACTTGATAATTGTTATTATGTTCCTGTTATTACAAAAAAACATCATTTCTATTTCTTATTTAAATTTGTCTTTATAATTAAGAATAACAGTTGTTCTTTCTATAAAGATGATATTTATTATAGATCTGGATTGCTTACAAATGGTTTGTATGAGTTAGATCTAGAAAAGTCAATTCTTAACATAAATAGCAAGAAAAGTAAATTAAGTAACCAAACTCTATCTTAGTTATTGCATTGTAGGTTAAGTCATATCAACGAATCTAAAATCGCAAAATTGCATAAAGAAGGATATTTGGATCCTTTTGATTATGAATCATATAAAATTTGTGAACCTTGTTTATTGGGAAAGATAACCAAACTGACTTTTAAGGGAAAGGGATAACGTTCTAGTAATTAATAGAATTAGTACATTCAGATGTATGTGGACCTATGTCCACAAATGCTAGAGGTGGATACTCATATTTTATTACATTCATAAATGACTCTTCTAGATATGGTTATGTGTACTTGATGAAACAAAAGTCTGAATCATTTGAAAAGTTCAAAGAATTTAAACTAAAGGTAGAGAAACAAACTGGAAAAAGTATTAAGACACTTAGATTAGATCAAGGTGATGAATACTTAGACCATAAGTTTCTTGGTTACTTAAAAGAGAATGAGATTCTCTCACAATGGTCTCCTTCTGTAACTCCACAACATATTGGAGTTTCTAAGAGGAGAAATAGTACACTATTAGATATGGTACATTCCATGATGAGTCATGCATTCCTTCCTATATCCATTTGGAGATAAGCAACTGAAACCACAATTTATCTTCTAAATAGAGTTCCATCTAAATTGGTTGATAAGACACCATACGAGATATGGGCTGGTAGAAGACCTAGATTATCACATTGGGGATGTGACGCTTATGTGAAGAATTTTATATTTGATAAACTTCAGAAAAAATAAGATAAATCCAAATTTGTGGGGTATTCAAAAGAAACTTTCAGTTATCAATTATATCATCCTATTGAACAAAAGGTGTTTATCTCAGGACATGCTACATTCTTAGAAAGAGAATTTATTCTCAAAGAAAGTATTGGGAGTGAGGATGAACTTAGAGAAGTTCAAAAACCACAAGTTCACATTGACATGGAATAAGAACCTCAAGTTGATACATATGATGTACAACCGAGAGTTCAACAAAAACATAGTCTACAATGAACTAGTAGGATACATTCTCCTCCCACTAGATTAGATCTACATATTGAGCATGGAAAGGATAACGTATCACTCATATATAATGAGCCTACTACTTTTAAAGAAGCGATGTCAGACATTGATTCTTTAAAATGGCAAGAAACCATGAAATCTAAAATAAAATTTAGTAAGTATGGACTTTAGTGAAGGCACCTAAAGGTATAGTACGTATTGGATACAAATGGATTTTTAAGAGAAAAACTGACATGGATGAAAATGTACATTCGTACAAAGCAAGGTTGGTGGCGAAAGGTTACAGACAAAAACAAGGAGTTGATTTTGATGAAATTTTTTTGCTAGTAGTAATGTTTAAATCCGTAAGGATTTTATTGTCTATAATAGCATACCATGATTATGAAATTTAGCAAATGGATGTTAAAACAATATTCCTCAATGGGAATTTGCAAGAAGATGTATATATAACACAACCTGAGGTTTTTGAATTCAAAGAATTTCCTTATCAAATATGCAAGCTACAAATTATAGATTAAAGCAAGCGTCGCGGAGTTGGAACATCCGTTTTGATAAAAACAATCAAAGAGTTTGATTTTATCAAAAATATGGATGAACCTTGTGTTTACAAGAAGGTAAGTGGAAGTGTAGTTGTTTTCTTAGTGCTTTATATGGATGACATATTGCTTATTGGAAATGACATTTTAATGCTCCAGTCTACTAAGATATAGTCATCTAAGAATGTTTCCATGAAGGATATGGAAGAAGCAGCATATATATTAGGTGTAAAGATTTATCGAGATAGATCAAAAAGGTTGCTTAGATTATCTCAATCCACGTACATAAATAAAGTGCTAAAGAGGTTTAGTATGGAAAATTATAAGAGGGGATTGTTGGAACAATGGTGGTTGATAAATTAAATCCCACTTATGTTTTGATAATAATAAAATGTATAGAATTGGTTAAGAAATTATTTCAGGTATTTTGGGATTGATATTCAA
>JANZLF010000221.1:17169857-17180497 GCA_026546835.1 Erythroxylum foetidum
GGTGGAAAGGAATGAAGAAAGAAGTTGCAGAATATGCAAAAAGATGCTTAGTGTGTCAGCAAGTTAAAGCTGAACACCAGACACCGTCAGGCAAACTGAAGCCTCTGCTGATTCCTGAATGAAAATGGGAGAAGATTACGATGGATTTTTTGATGGGATTGTCGAGGACTAGTATGAAGCACGATGTAATATGGGTGATTGTGGATAGGCTAACAAAGTATGCACATTTCTTACCAATTAAGCAGACAGATTCTTTGAATGCTTTGGCCAAAAAATATGTCGATGAAATAGTTAGACTTTATGAGATTCCAAGCTCCATAATTTCAGATAGACACCCCAGGTTCACCTATAGATTCTGGGAAAGCTTATAGGAGGTTTTGGGAAATAAGTTGCATTTTAGTACAGCTTTTCATCCACAAACTGATGGTCAATCAAAAAGAAAAATACGGACATTAGAGGCAATGTTAAGGGCTTGTGTTATGGACTTCAAAAGTTCATAAGATGATCATTTGTCTTTAGTGGAATTTGTTTACAATAATTCCTATCACTTAGGAATTCAGATGGCTCCTTATGAAGCTTTGTATGGTAGGAGGTACAAAACTCCTATTTGTTGGGATCAAAAAGGTGAAAGGAGACTTGTAGGACCTGAGTTAGTGCAAGTCACTGTTAATAAGATTAAATTAGTTAAGCAGAGACTTAAAGCAGCTCAAGACAGAATGAAAAGCTATACAGATTCACATAGAAAGGAGATGAAATTCGAAGTGGGAGACAAAGTGTTTCTTAGAGCTTCTCCATGGAAAGGGGTTTTGAGGTTTGGTAAGAAGGGCAAACTCAGTCCAAGATACATAGGCCCTTATGAGATCACTGAGAAGATTGAGTCTTTAGCCTATAAATTAGCTTTGCCACCAGAGTTATCTAAGATTCACAATGTATTTCATGTATCAATGCTGAGGAAGTACCGGTTGGACCCTTCACATATAGTTCAACCTTCAGAGGTTCAAAGGAAAAGGTTTTGAGGAATAAGAATGTGAGGCTGGTTAAAGTTCTGTGGAGAAACCATTCTACGGAAGAGGCCACGTAGGAACCCTTGGAAGCCATGAGGGAGAAGTATCCATACCTCTTCAACGTCTCAGGTGTACAAAATTCTTTAAGGGGGAGAATTGTTAGACCTCCGAAAATTTTTCTTTAAAGTAAGCATGGTTTAAAATAATTTTGGAGTTTTGATAGATTTAATTTTGGAACTATACGTATCTCAAGTTTAGTAGGATTTGTTGAATTGGCAAGTGGAAATTAAAGTGTTAATACAATAAGGATGTTCAAGGACGTTTTTGAGAGATCATTTTAACATAGAAGAACATAAGCTTATAATTAAGGGTAAGATGGACTTTTTGAGCTCATTAAAGGTAGAAATGAGATAACTATGTGTTGTTTTGCTTGTGAAGAGGAAAAAAAATCATGAAATGAAGAGGGAGAAGAGAGAGAAAATGAAATTAAAAGAGGGAGGAGAAAGGTTTCAGAGAAAGAAGGAAATGAGAGAAATCAAACTTGTTAAGGTAGGTTAACCATCTTTCCCTCTTGCTTTATTGAAGGAAAAGAGTTGGTGTAGAGAATGGAAAAAGTTGGTGTGGGAAGAAGATGGAGTAGGAGAAACCAATTGATTTTAGGGTTCCTAAACTAGGTCTTGGGTTTTCTAACCTAGATGGGTTATGGGTAGGTTAGATTTGAGTTCAGTTTGTGTTTGGTTGAAATTTTTTTAATTTTTGAAATTTTTGAATTTTATTGAAATGTTGTTTTGAATGAAACCTTGGTTATTGTAGGGAACCAAGGACACCCTAACCAAAAGCAAAGGAAAAGGCAAGCTTGACTTGCTATTCGCGAGCTAATTAGATGGGTAATGTATTTATAGTTATTGTGTGATTGGGCAAATTCTTGCCTATGTGTAGATATGTGATATAAATAAATTATGTTTTGATCAATGTTATGCCTTGATATTTGTCATGACATTTTGTATAAAAGAAAAGTATGAAAGCATTTGATAAAATGATTTGAGCATATTTATGTGCTTTTGTTTGAGCGAGAGTGGAACCATTCTGTTCTTCACATGCACGTTAACAAGAGCCTTCTCCTGGCTGCCCGCTTGTGGCATATGAGCTCCGAAAAATGGACTCATTCTGTTCATGGGGTAAACTTCGGTTTTCTCATTCTATTTCATGAAACCCTCGAGCCTTTTGTTGTGCTTTTGCATCTTTAAATTGTCAATTATAAAGCATATTGAGTGTTATGTGATCTGAGCTAAATTTTGATGAATGTTTAAATTGCTGGAATAAAGTATAAATGCTAGAATTGCTAGAATATATATATATATACATATGCTTGACTTTAGTCAATTTCCAATGGATATGAATATATTAGCCACTGAGCTGTATAGCTCACCCCACGCTTCCCTCCTCATGTGCAGAAAGAGAAGATTAGTGAGCCTTGCAAGGCATTGGAACTCCAAAATAGTTAGAGACTTTTGAAATTAAGTTAGTTCTGGAACTTTTTGTATTTTGGAAGCATTTTAAGCATAAACATTCAACTGTATCATGTGTAGTTTGTATTTGTATGAAGGCAAAAGGATGGTTTTTGAAATGCAAAGATATTATGAAAACAAACATTGTGTTAGCATTCAATTGTATCTTCTGTTTTTTGTACTTTGTAATAAGCCAAAGCGGTGGTTTTTGAAATGTAAAGACGTTTTGAAAACAAACATTGTGTTATGTAATGGGTCCAAATGATTATCGAAACTCTGATGTGTTCAATAATATTTGCATCTTTGTGACTGAAATAGTTTTAAATAAATCAGGTCAATTTTGATTATTGATTTTTTTCCACGTATGCTTTAATTGTTTTTTTTAAATTTCGCAATGAGTTTTGACTGGTAAATGTCTCCGAATGCTGGGCTACGGAAGCGGGGTCTAGCACGCATTGTACCCTATTTGTACGACATAATCCAAAAACAAAACCTTCGAATTTTTTATATTTTCTTAACTCCATCCCTAATCTCTAATGTAGTGTCACATTTATTGGATTATACCTAATACTAGTACTTAGTTTTCACAATTGTTCAATAGGCTCTTCTCTGCTTAGATATTCATCATTACTAATGAAATTGCCATAATTAGTTGAATCAATTTTAGCTAGTTAGTGGTCATTAGGAATTTTAACTTGAATAAAGCCCTCATCCTAGTTACTATCATGATCATCAAGGTCTTCATCAACTCCTTCACTAATTCCTTTACCAACTCCTTCACAACTTCCCTTTTCACCTTCACTATCTCCATCCTTTAATCCAGTAATAGGTAATATCTCTGGAGCAAGGATTGGAGTGTTTAACAGATGAATTACATAAATATTAACCATTTATGGATTTTTATAAGTTAACAAGCCTTAGACAAATTTGGTTTAATTCAATAAGTCTTAACGGATCACTAAATTTGAAATTAGGTACATTGTAATAGGCCTTGTGGACTTGAAGGTATCCTAACTCTTTCCCTATGTCACATATTTGCTTATAACTAACATAATTAAGGTCTACATCTTCAAAAACATTTACTAGCCCATCAATATATTCAACTTTGATTATATTATAAACTTATTACCATAAAATAGCATTATACAACTAATTTGGGCCATTGCCATCCTATTCATAAGGAAGAAAAAATAATTATACATAAAGTTTATGACACAAAAGGAAAATGCATTTAGATGTAGCCAAATTCAATGACATAAAAGCCACTTTTAGTTACTATTATAATAGTTTACATATCAAAATCAATTTTGATACACAGTGCAATTTCAATTTCAATTATTGAATTTCTATTACATAATGCAACTTCAATTATTGTTAAACCATGCAATTTCTATTATGCATGTTTCAATTTCTATTATTATTACTTACACTACAAGAAAATGAAGCTCAATGACGAAAATTACTGACGGAACATTTACACATTATGTCTGAAAGCTAAGTTAGTGATGAAATTTACCGATAGACTAAGGCATAAGAGAAATAGCCATATTTAATAATTTGTGACGAATCACAAAATGTCTGTTGCAAATTTACCGACAAAAATTTTATATAACTGTCGGTGAACATACTGACGGTTATTCTGTGCTGTATTCGGTCGGAAAAGTTATCGATGGATAAGATATGTCCGCTAGGAAACTTACGATCATAATTGATATTTCGTTGGTAAATTAATGTTTTCATTACCGACGGTTATTAGTTATTCGTCGATAAATCGAATATATTTTACCGATAAATTTTATTTTTCGTTTGTAAATTTACTAATTTTTTTTATAAAATTTCCTTACATTAAATTTTATTTGATTATGTTACGATTGATGAATAAGTTAAGTAGTTATGAGTTATTTGTTGATAATATTTTGATTTGTTTGAACATTTAATTTGTTAAAACAAAAAGTTGATTGATGATATAAAGTAAAAATTATCTTAATTGATAATAAAAAATTATTTTGTACATAATAAGTATTTCTAATTCATACAAAATGACTACAAGTATGTTGTTCATTTAGTGATCACAGATGCTCTGATTGCTACGATGAGGTGCTACACCTCTGCTTCAACTCATCCACCTCATTACGGAGCTGAGCTACGTACTCCATCGACTGTTGCAACTAAATGCCAATGTTTGTACTGTGCTCCGAAGCTCATGGACTTCATTGGATGGAGACCGCCTATTAGATGTTTCTGTATTGGATGTGAAGGATTGTGAATAACATGTATTCATAAATGAACTTAAGTCAAATATCCTTCCACGACGGTCTCTTCTACCCACTGCATAAAGATAGGTTTGAGTCTCATCATCATCTTTAGATTGCTGAGATTATCGTTGAATGCTTTCTTGTATTTGATCCTATCATAAGGCAATGTTTATGTTAGTAAGTGATAATTATTTAGCAATAATATTAAAGTATAAATTTTACATACATTTAGCTCTCTATATCGGGTGTTGATAAAGGTTACACCGTCATGCTTTTTAGTGTGAGTGAGCAAAAAGAGTTGATAGGGTGTAGGCTTCGTGCCCATAGACTTTTCCTGCATCAGAATAAAATATTATAAGTGAACTATAATTTATAAAAATTTTGGCAAAATTTTCTCTATTTTTATGATATTTACCCCTGTTGAACAAAGAAAACAACTCAACAACACAACCATATATGGTACCAGACATTTATAACATTATCATTCTTCATAATATACATATTTTCATTCCAAAATTTATACATCAAATTAAATTGAAATACACAAAAGTAAAAAAAAAAGAAAATAAATGTAAAGTATAGATATTTACAAGTCTCTCTGTATGCTTGTGGTGGGTAATAGATCCTTCAGTATGTACAGGATGACTCTCTCCCCCAGTCCTCCACGTCTATTGGTAGAATTACGTTCTGAAATGGATATTGCCTCTGGTGATGTCTAATATTGTTGCCAATGACTCCATATTTGTTCAGAAATGTAAGGCGATAGTATACCAATCTTTTGTATCGCAGCAACAAAGTCTCGATAACGTGTACATGCTCGTCTCTCCTATATTTTATAAATTACCGTGTCAAATTCAGAATCTTAAAAAAATTATTTTTGAAATAAAAGGAAAAAATACTATAATTATTTATAATGTAATAATATTTATCTAATAAATGTATAAAAATAAATTAAAAACAAAAATAGAATTTTTGTGCCTCAAACTCCTGATAGTAAAATTCCTTTGTTGCCTAAGAGATATTCTTCCATATATAACACTGCAAGAAAAATGAAGCTTAGCGACGGAAATTACCGACGAAACATCTACACATTCTGTCGAAAAGTTAAGTTAGCGATAGAATTTACCAACGGACAAAGGCATCGGAGAAATAGCTAAGCTAATAATTTAAGATGAATAATAGAATATCAGTTTCTAATTTACCGATGAAAATTTTGTATAACTGTCGGTGAATATATCGACGGTTATTCTGTGAAGTCTTCGGTTGATAAAATTACCGACAGATAAGATATGTCCATCGGTGAGCTTACCTACGAAATTGGTTATTCCGTCGGTAAGTTAATATTTTCATTATCGATGGTTGATAGTTATTTATCGATAAATCGAATAGATTTTATAGACGAGCTTTATTTTTCTGTCGGTAAATTGAATAGATTTTTACCGACGAACTTTATTTTTCTGTTGGTAAATTTACTAAAAACTAATTTTAAAATTTCCTTGCATTAAATTTTATTTGATGATGTTATGGTTGATGTACAATTTAAACAGTTATGAGTTATTTGTTGATAATATTTTGATTTGTTTGAACATTTAATTTGTTAAAACAGAAAGTTAATTGATGATATAAAGTAAAAATTATCTTAATTGATAATAAAAAATTATTTTTTAATTAATAAGTATTTTTAATTCATACAAAATGACTACAAGTATGTTATTCATTTGGTGACCGCGGATGCTCTGATTGCTGCGATGAAGTGCTACGCCTCCCCTTTAACTCATCCACCTCTTTACGAAGATAAGCTATGTACTCCATTGACTGTTGCAACTCAGTTGCCAATGTTTGTACTATGCACTGAAGCTCATAGAATTCAATGGGTGTGGATTGCCTACTAGATGTTGCTAAAATAGATGTGGAGGGTTATGAATAACATGTGTTCGAAAATGAACCTAAGCTGAATATCCTTCCATGACGGTCCTTATCACCTATTGCATGAAGATAGGGTTGAGACTCATCAACATCTTCAAACTGTTGAGACTGTCGTTAAACACTTTCTTGTATTTGGTCCTATCATAAGGCAATGTTTATGTTAGTAAGTGATAATTATTAAGCATTAATATTAAAGCATAAATTTTACATACATTTAGTTCTCTACATTGGGTGTTGGCGAAGGTTACATCGTCATGTTTCTTAGTGTGAGTGTACAAAAAGAGTTGACGGGGTGTAGGCTTCATGTCCATAGACTTTTACTACATCATAATAAAATGTTATAAGTGAACTACAATTTATAAAAATTTCGATAGAATTTTCTCTATTTTAAAGATATTTACCCCCTGTTGAACATAAAAAATAACTCAACAACACAACCATATATGGCACCAGACATTTATAACAATATCAGTCTTCATAATATACATATTTTCATTCCAAAATTCAAACTTCAAATTAAATTGAAATACACCAAAGTGAAAAAATAAAAAATAAATGTAAAGTGTAAATACTTACAAGTCTCTCTACATGCTCGTGGTGGGTAATAGATCCTCTAGTATGTACAGGAAGGCTCTCTCCCCCTGGTCTTCCACGTCTGTTGGTAGAATTACGTTCTAAAATGGACATTTCCTCATGTGATGTCCATTACTGCTACCAACAGCTCCATATTTGTTCAGAAATAAAAAGCGGTCATACACTAGCCTTGTGTATTGCACCAACAAATCTCGATAACATATACATGCTCGTCTCTCCCATACTTTATAAATGACCATGTCAAATTTATAATCCCAAAAAAATCTTTTTGAAATAAAAGGAAAAACATATGATAAGTATTTATAATGTAATAATATTTATCTAATAAATGTATAAAAATCAATTAAAAAAATAATTTTTTATACCTTAAACTCATGATAGTACAACTCCTTTGTCGCTTGAGAGATATTCTTCTATATATAACCCTTAACACTAATCTTCTCCTTGAATTTAGATGTCATATTTCTTAGGCATGGTCCAGACGGAATCAACCTAATATTAACATAATTAATTTTATATCATTTTTTAAATTTAAACCTATAGCTTAAGTAGAAACATATGGTATTCCATGTATTTTCACTTACTTACAGATTGTTGAAAATTGTGATTTAAGTTCTTCCATCAGCTCCAGGCTGGAGGTCACCTGCTTCATCCACATCATTTACCCCTGATATCTCTATCGGTATATGGGGTGGTGGATGATCTAGTAGCAAGTACAGAAGGTGATGCCTCATTTACAAGTGTAGTAGTAGTTAGAGGTACAACATCTGATTTGGTTGCAGTTGTAGAATGTGATTCTTCACCTTGATAGTAATTAGCTCCAAATCATGTTTTGAACCTTGGTAGCATTATATCCTGTTTTCTCTTTGGTGACATATTTCAACCTAAAATTTATATCCCATCCTTTGAATTAATATTTCTCATTTTCATTATTACCATTATCCTCGTTTCAATTACATGCTTATTGATTGAAATTGATACCCTCAATAACTATTAGAAAATTATTTCCTATATCTAGTTACATATCCCTTAAATCATCATCCAACCTAACACGTCCAAATTAAATTATAGCATATTTCAATTAATTGGCCTTAACTTCTAACGATTAAACTTGATTTCAATTCTAAGAGGACCATGCAATAGATAAACCTTTTCCAAACCTTACCTACACTTCTGTAGAAATTTTTCTTTAATAATAATATGTCTAGATCATTCATTATAGTGTCAAATGTGGACAAATTATTGAACTCAATACTAGTCCAATTGCTCGGTAGCTTCTCTTGGTGAAGAGATATAAGACCTCTTCTTCTTACTTCAAAGCATCTTCATGAGTGTATATTATATGAATTAAGTCCTTCTTAAAGACAATTTCTCTATCATTCTCTTCAAAATTTGAAGTATCTATCCTCGTCATTAGTATAACATCATTGTTTTCCACCACTTTGATTATCATTTTCATTAAGAAACCCCCAGGTAATTTTAATCCCATTAAAATTATCAATAATCTCCTTTTGGTGAACAATGGAATTCATCAAATCTCCTTGTTATCTAAATTTTCTATTTCTATTCTTATTTTCAAGTCAAATCTTGCTAGATAAACATATGGTCACAAATTCAATGAGTTAGTTGTGATCGAAATAGTCATACATGTAATCAATAAATAGCTTATTAAAAAAATCATGAATACTTTCATTTTTTAATTATTACATTGTTAATAATTAAATAAATTTGTTGTTTAGATATATCACATAGAATCGACTCAAGATGATTAGATAAATTTGTTGTTTCAATTAACAAAAAAGTTAAATTTGTAAATTGATAAATTTATATTGTATGGAATGAGTGTATCACATTCAATCTTTGAAATTTACACTATTTACATTATACAAAGCCACCTAAATATTAATGAGAGATAAAGGGTTTGCTGTAAAATAGAACCAAATCCCTAGCTTTGATTGACTATAATCATTTCATAATTCCACTTTCTTTTAAAAGACTTCCATGCACTCTTCTTAGTTAAGGTTTACGAGACTACTTCTGTACAACCTCCTCGATTAAGGTTTATGAGACTATATCTGAAAGCTCCAAGAAAACACAAAAATTTACAAATAAAGGAACAACTAAAGAGTTATGTAATTAATTGTGAGGAAACTAAAAACCCTCAATCTTTGAATTCTCATTCTTCCCCCAATCTTTAATTTTATTAAATCCTATTCTTATCTCGCTGCTATTCTCAATTTGTAAACCTATTGACCAATGACATCTTCTCCATCTCCAAAACATAAATAAGTTTGAATCTTAAACATTGTTATGTTGAATGGCATACCTTAGAGAAGCTGGAGATGAGTAATTGCACTTGCCTTTTCCTTTTTTGTCCACCACTTCTCTTTCATTCTTTCTATTTTTCCAATTCACTATTCCATAATTCCTCATCCTCATTATTATCTTCCATCCTAACATCAATAACCTTTTTTAACTCCTCTTTTAACCTTTTGTCCCCTTTTTCCTATATACAGTATTAGATTCTTGTTGTTTACCACTTAAAGAAACAGACTTATTAGTCAATTTCTCATCTTTTTTGGATTTTAACTCATATTCAACTTTCAAGTCTTGGTCTTTTCTACTTGATTTGTGTTTCTCTATTTCTTTCTACTTAGTTGAAGTCTTTAAAGTGCTCAACTCGATTGCATTGTGGAAAATCCATTATTGCATTGTCGAATAACTAATTCATGTGTATTCGAGTTTTTTGATATTTTGTGTGTAAAGGCAACAATGGATTGGAACCATTGCCTAATGATGCATTGTCAGATTATGAATGGTTGATATCTATCATCCATATTTCTTCTTCTAGGATACACCAACATTGTAACATCCCGTCATCGATGGGATGGGTACAGTTCACCTCATACGTATTCTGTGTACGTATTTTGCATCTGTATTCATAGACTCTGCAGATTTGATAAATGTTCAGCATTACATAAGCATATGTTGGTACATGCATGTATGACAGATTTCCGACTTGATTGTGAAATTGGAGATTTTGTGCTTAAGATTAATTGTGTTTTGATTAGTGAATTTGATATTTTAGAGCTTTGATTGATAAATTGAGAGTCAAACTGAATTTAGGAATTGCGAATTTGAAATTTGAGTATGTGATTAGATATTTTCCAAATTTGGAGGATTTATAGGAATTTTTCTGGAATTTTCAGAAGATTAGATCCGGACCGAAAAAATGGCTTAGTGACTGATTAATTGTGATTCCGGTTTCGAATTTGATTGACAATTGATATGAGATAATTTAAATTATGATTTGAGGAATTAGGGTATGAACCATTGGAATTCGGGAGAAATTA
>JANZLF010000221.1:17197202-17211917 GCA_026546835.1 Erythroxylum foetidum
ACAATGAGTGACTTATTTACTCTATTATAAACATGTACCCACCTTGAGTTCCTTGCTTATAAGCTTGCCTAGGAATGCCTTTCCTCTTGTTCCTCTTTCTCCTCTTGCCTCACTTGATTTCCTTAACCAAATAGCCAAAATTTCAATCAATTTGGTGTAGAAATTAGAAAGTCAAACTTTAACAATTTGAACTATAACTAAAGTTGAAACAAAAATTCTATGCTTAACTTCCATCCACAATTTGATATCTTTAGAGACTGATCCAGAACTTCATTTCTTCAGAAAACTTGTATCCCTATATCTCTAGTTTACAACTAATTAAAAATCACCTCATTTGGACATCTACATTAAAAGTTATGCCCAAAATACCAAAGCATGAGCTGCTCATCTGATAGGATGGGCGAATTGCCTTCTTTTGTCTCAAAAATTGCTCATCTTTCATCTGAGCCAGACTGATGGCGTCTTTTAGGGCTTTCAGTTTGAACATACGAATTCCTTCGACAATTTCAGGTTTCAAGCCTCCCATAAATGTTCCTACTAGTGCCTTCTGCGTTCATCCTTTAACCTGATTTCCAAGTCGTTCAAATTCGAGTTGATAGTCGCGTAAGGGTCCTGTTTGTCAGATTTTTTATAAAGACTCGTCAAAATCCTCACAATCGGTGGGCCTAAAGAGAGACCATAACTCTTTAAAGAACACCTCCCACGTTACATCTTTCCCCGCTTCTGTATGTGTTCTGCGAAGCCACTGCCACCATTCGTTTGCTTCTCCTCGAAGGTGGTAGGAGGCCAATGATACCCTCTCTAATTCTGGGGTTCCTTGATATTCAAAGAACTGATCAAATCTGGTAAACCACTTTGTTGGGTCATTTCCGGAATACTTTGGAAACTCTAATTTTGCCAGTTTCGCGGAGAACAACAGCTTTCCTCCTTTGGATTCCTCCTGGTGGACACGATTGTGACTATTACGGTCACTGGCACTACTTGATCCATCTCTGCTAGGAAGAGAGAGCTCTGAGAATTTTGAGATGGCTGCTTTAATTTGCTGCAGTTCATCGCTCAATCCTCGTTCCGTTTTGGATAGATTTTCTTGGAGTTGGCCAAGCCCAGCTTCTAAATTTTCAATTCTCTCTTTGTTTGTAGCCATGAAAAAGAGGAAAGGAAAAAAAGAATAGGATATGTGTGGCTCTGATACCACTGATGGGTCCCTGCCAAAGCCAAGAGAATAAATTCTCAGAATAAGAAGTTTTCTGGTGTTATTTCAATGAATACTTCTGTTGCAAATACAAAGGTATAAATAGGAGAGAAAATAAAACTAACTGGTCCTATTCTAAAGGCCTTCAACGACACTTATGAGCATAAATAGGCAATATTTGCTGCAACAATTCATAACAACAAATTTGACTTATTAAACATAAGACTAACAAGTAAGCAGCAACTAAAACAAGACTTAGTCCAAGTACTTCTTATTCTGGATAGGAATCCTCGAAGACCTTCGTGGCGGGGTTCTATCAAATACTTAATTAACTAAATAAGTATTTAATTATTTTAATCAAATAACTTAGCCTCATTAGCACCTGACAGTAGGTCCACTATTATATATTTTAGACTGTGGGTCTAACTTGTCATGTCTAGGTCTCACTTGTCACATGTCAAAGGAGAACCACTTTTAAGATAAAAATTAAAAATAAATATCATGTTAGTTTTGACCTGACATTTAATTAAAGGAAGTTATCTTTGTCAATTTTTTAAATCCCTTTAGCTTTTTTATTTTTAACATTTTGTAAACGTTAATATTTAATTTGAATACTTCGAAATGTTAAGATTTAAATTGTATTCTAGTATAAAGTTAGGAGGTGCTTGGTTGATTGATTTAGGAAGAGGTTAATGAGTAAGGAATGAAAAGTAAGTGGTTGGTTATTTATTATCATTATAAGAATAACAGTTTGATATCCCACTTTTGGAGAGTCCTCCATACCCTCAATTTAGTAAAGGAATGAAACTCATTCCTTAGTAGTGGCTCTTTTAAAAAAATATTTATTAATTATTAATTAATTATATTTTAATTAATTAAAATAAATAATTAATTAGTTACAATATAATTAATTAAAATATAATTCATTCATTAATTATAATATTGTAATTAATTAATTACAATAATTAATTAGTTAATATATTGTAATTAATTAATTAAAATACAATAAATTTTTATATCTCAATATTTTTTACAAACCAACTAATATCAATAGTAATGATAGTCATTCTTTCCTCTTAACCAACCAGCATAATTATAATGATACTATCCATTCTTATTCCTCACTATATTCATTTTCATTCCTATTACTATTCTCCAATACGAACTAACCGTCCCCTTAAGGTTCAAATTACTCTTTTGGCTCCTTCTAAAACTTAAACATCTTAAACTAGCCAAAAAAAGACCCTTATTGCATTAAACCTTTTATTATATCCTTTATTAGAATGCAAAATTGCAAGTAAAACTTTATTGTTTCTTTTATATGTGTATATGTATGTATGTATGTATATATGTATGTGTGTATGTATGTATGTATATATATTTGTTTGTTGGGGAGAATTACTGCAACCACAATAACAATAATAGCAGAAGAAATAAAGTGTAAGAAAACTAAATCAACGCTCAGACATTTTCCGTGAAAAACCCCTCTCAATTAGGGAAGAAATCACGGTTCGAATTTCCACATACTAAAATCAATCAATTATATTAATTAAGAGTACAATCGATAACTAATAATAATAATCTTAACGAGTAGTACAATTATCTCTAGGTTTCAATACAAATTGAAAATAGTACTATCTACAAACCCAAGAGATACCAACACCGAATATCTGTCAATAACGATCCGCGTCCTCTTAATTATCTCATCAAACAGTTGTCGTTTCACATGTCAAAATAATGGAGTAGATCTTTCTTTTTATCCTTCTCTATTCTAATTTTTACGACAACACACATGACAAGCAAAAGGGGTAAAGCCTTTTATCTCATCATAAATTGGCTTCTCAATAAGCCAAAAAAATAACCACCTTACTCATCAAGCAAATGAAGTACCAGCTCCTCCTACCTATGAGCCAAAAAAAAAAAATCTTTACTTAGTGAGCTACTACTTGTAAGTAAAACCAAGCTCACTTTTACAATATTTCACTGACAATAATTTGGGTCTTTCATCATTTTTTTCTTTTTTCTTTTTCTAGTTTCATTTTATTTCAACTAACGATTAAAATAAAACTTATATAGTTAGTATTTGAGATTTGGGTAAATATCCAATATATATGTATCATTCTTGGAGAATCCTAAATATCCTTCGTTCTTACACAACGTATGGTATGTTTTGAGGAATGCAATTCCCAAACGACTATTACTTCAAATGGAATCATGGGTCAAAAAATTCATGACTGCGACTTCCAGCGTAGAAAATGAGAGAATATAATGCCATTTTGCACTTCAGGTGTGCTAATGAAATGTCAAACTCAGAGTGACATCCTAATAACTAAACATGTGAAACATAAACGTTTCGTACGTGCTGCATGCTTGGGTATCCTTATCCTCTTGAAATTAGTGGATTAAACAGTATTATGCATTGAGCAAGATACGCAAGTGGAGAAGTGCTAGAATTGCAAACGATAATGTTGGGTCCAATTTAGCAATATCTCTTAAGTTTTCCTTCTTCGAAATTATATGCACATATAAAATTACTTTTATTATTTCATAAATATAATATTTAACACGTAAAATTCGTGGAAATTTATATTATATAAAACTGTTACATTTATGGAAGATGATTCTGTTTTATACCAAATCTCACGTTTTCATGTGGATAGAATTTGTTGCGCTTCATGTTTTGTTAGACTCGAGCATTTTATTGTACGGGACTTAAAATCGAACCTTTATTAGCGTGGTTACTGGAGTTGTGCCACTATACCTATAACTTGGTAAAACTGAAAAAAACTGAGAGCGTCGATTCCACTGTGGGCATGCAATATCCCCACATGACTAGAGAAGCTAAGTGGGTGACACATCATGTTCCAATACCCTATGCGTCAATCTTTGGGTCAACTTGGTGTTGATCTGTTGTCTGCCACCAATCATGAAAATTGCCGTACTTTTCCAGTCTTACCCATGGCTTGAGTTCTCTTTCGTGCTTTTCATTCACACCTAGGCAATTATAAGCACAGCTCGTTTCATTCAATGCCTTTGATTTTGTCCAATCTGTAAGTGGTCTTCATTGTATCTATCGGCAGGATTACCCATTTCTTTCATGCATCCCACTGTTGAACCATGAAACTATTGAAATGGTTTGGTCTGAAGCCAAAACTTCTATGCTTTCAAACTAGGTCTAAAGCCTAATATGCTTGTAGGTCTGAGAGGATATCTAACGTTTTTCCTTTGGAGGGTAACTTATTATCTTAATTTACTTTGAGGTTGTTTCATATAATTTGAGTTATTCTTTATAATTCGGGTTACCATTTCGTTTTTTTATTTCTTCTTGATGCGTGGAGGAGCATGCGGCTGAGAACCAGCAATTATGTGAGTTATCCCTGCAGGCGCCATGCATACTAGACAAGCTGAGGAATGAGGACCATGTATAGTTATGTCAATTTTCAGGAACCTGATGAGAGAATCTTTTTACCCTCTGGAAGCCAAAGTAATAATATGAGAAGTGGCTACAAAAGTGGAAAACAATGCAAAGAAAGAAAAAAAAAAGATGGGTTTTCGCAAATGGACCCTCTTCTGTTCGAAAGCTAGCTGGTTGGACCCAGCAGGAGCAAGAGAGCCCCTGGCATGCAGCGGAAGAGCACTAAAAAGAAAATTCCAAATAGCTTAGTTTAACTTCAAAACCTCTATCAGACCCACTACGAGAGACGACATGAGGTATGTAGGAGAGTTGATTGACATATATCTCATCAAACTCGCATGATTTTACTACAACCACAGAATAGTAATCTGTGAAAGCAAATTAACAAAATCAGAGCAAAGAGACCAAAAATGAGCAGGGGAGGTGCATATTGATGAGCAAAGCCCAATTAAATAACCACGTGTAGGCAGAAAAAGGAGAAGCATAAAGTCCTCTATAACCCATTTCATGTTCACAAAACCGATCAAACATGTCTGATTTCATTTCTCCATATAATTTCTCTTCTTAGGATACATCATCCCAATGATCTAGATACATGGCAGAGCTTCACTGATCACCGGCTCACCTACCTACACCTCTCACTTTTTCCCATGCGACTCTCTGTCTCTCTTCCTCTGTTGTGTTCTAGGTTGCTCTTTTAATTTACTTCATTATTATAGGGTTATGGTCCAGTATGATTACATATAGAGAAAGCAACATAGAATATGCACCGATAGTTTCGGTGCATGAAGGACATGTCTGATTACATATACGAGCCAAAAGTTCGTGTTGTTAAAGCACAAACGGGCACAGCATTCCATGGAATGATGATTTGGTATGAAATGGTTGTTTCCAAAGATTAAATATTCCTTGGTTTGAATCTTAAGTGACATGAGTTATTGACTACAAACACACCGCAATTTCTTGGTTAGTGCATTGTGACTGTCATTAACAAACAAGATTAAGTTCAATCATAGCCAACCAGTAAGATAGGGGGAGGCATATGCTGTTACCATTTTACTATTCTAATACTGTTTTAAATCATCTTATATACATGTTTACGTACATCCCACATAAATATGTGAATAAGATGATTTGGATAAGAGTTGAAATAGTAAAAATAGAACAGGTAATTTGGTCTCATAAAGAGGAGGTGTATGCTGTTTCTATTTTGCTGTTTTAATATTGTTTCAATTTATCTCATCTACATATTTATGTAGGTCTCATATAACTATGTTGATATGATGACTTAAAACAGAATTAAAATAGCAAAAATGGAATAAGTGATCTGATCCCATAAGGAGGAGGTATATGATGTTCCTATTTTACTGTTTCAACGTTATTCCAACTTGTCTTATCAGAACATTAGTTAATGGGAACAATTAATGGAGTTTAATATAATGGATTTTATTTGCCTGTTCCTTTTGCAGTTTTTAAATGCCATCTGGTTTGGTTGGGCTAGAGGATCTTGTCTGCTGAACCTCAATCAAGTAAATTAGTATTGTCTTTTTTAATCGCCAGGCGCAGATCTTTGTCGCTTGAACTTGTGGCTTCAGGGTTTTATTGCACTTAAATGTACGAAGCGTGTAGCTCAATGGTGAGAGACGTGCACTTAAGTGCAACAAAACTCTGAGGTCACAGATTCAAACTACAAGATTCACGCCTGACGACCAAAGGGAACAATACCAATTTACTTAGTTGAGGTTCAGCAGACAAGATTCTCTAACTCAACCAAACCACCGTCCATAACCCAAGTGATTGTCTAAGTTTACTTATGTCAATGTTAGAGATGTGATGTTAGGTAACCACGAATCTCGCGACTATAGAAGAATATGGGTCCCGTCAGGGCATTCTGGACGATGAAATTTATGCGTGTTGTAAAGTAGCACCAAGTTCCAAAAACGTTTTCTTTCATTGTTTGCTGGTCTATCTATGGCTAATCGTAAGGAGTTAAAAGGCAGAGTCATACCAAGTACCAACGTACCAATTTAAGTATAGTTTTCCTGTTGACGGGCTACGATAGCCCACAAGAACAACTATGGTGTCTTGTCTAATGTTCTTGTCCATCTATCTCAGTCTTTCCAAAAAATTTTATCTTGTGGGGTGCCTGTCCGTCCATTAAAAGTCCTTTTCAAATGATCTGCAAGCTATATAAATGTTTAAGGATGTGAGAGAGGTTCAATTGAATGTCTGAAACACGCCATGTGAACCCAAGTTCATATTAACCAGGGCACTCTATTATATTCAAAACACTTTCAAATCATTGATCAAGGATGTTGCTTAGACGTGCACAGTATTTATATCACAGCAATATATACATACATATATACATACAGCTTATATCACAGCAAATACTCATGATTTAGAAAAATGAGTATTTATCTCATCAAATCATTGCACAGTATTTATATCTCAGCAAAAAATAAAAATATCAATTAATTATTTAAAGGAGGAGTTAAGACATAGGGAAAAGTTTGCATTTAATTACACTTTTACATAACTTCAATTAGCAGTGTGAATAAAATTATTACTAAAATGTTTTTTATTTTAATTCAAATTAAACCATATGAAAATTTAGAATGCACGGTCTACACCAAATCAATCCATAAAAGTGCTTGTTTGGATGAGTTTATATCATTAGAGCTTTTGTTAGTAGAGCTTTTGTCAGTATAATTTTTTTAAGAAGAGCTTTTCTAAGAAGTCAATTGACTGTTTGTCTGTTATTTAGAAAAGAGCTTTTTTTGAAAGAGCTTCATACAATAGATTGTTTAGTAACATAAAAATAAAAACACTTTTAATTTTAACTATATTTTATTTTGTAATAAAAATTATTTATGCATATAAATATTATTTAAAATATATTAAACAATATGCAAAGTATAATATATTAATTATTATATAATTTTAAATTATATAAAATATAAATAAAAATATACCTAACTAAATTTTTTATATAAATTATTATATAATAAGAGGTTGACGTTATGACCATTCAAACAAGATTCTATGTCCTGATCATATGCCTAACTCGTTGACCTTTCGACCATTTAAACTGGATTCTATGTCCCGACCAATCCAATATCATATGCCTAACTCGTTGAGTTCAAACTTAGCTTAGATGGGACTTATGGTTTAAAGAAAAGAATTCACCTTTTGTTTATGGCTGTTGCCCCAGTCAACAGCAAACTTGATGGATCGGCACTTGTCGTTCTGATTTATAGGCCAGTAATGCTCCATTGGAATTAAACTTCTGGAGAAAAAGTCGTAAAACTGTGGTTTTACGAGTAGTGTTGGAGAATCACAGGCAAGAATGTACTTTTGACTCACTGACCATCCAATTCCTTCAATGTATATCTTGTATCTGCACCAATTCTCATATCAATTTGGTCAGGTTCAAGTTTAAAATAAGTTTCCACGGCCTAATTCAGCCTGAAGCCTGAAACCCGATCAGGGTCGGACTTTTCGGACTGATTCACATTGGTTTGATCATACCTGTGAGTACATTGTTTCGTCAAGTTTGAGTCTTTGAACTTTTGAGCTGCCTCACGATCCCAATTCTGCAAAGGGATTTGAATTTGAGCATGAAATGGTAACAAATGGGAGTCATCAATCTGAAAGTGAGTATGCGTACCTGAGCGTAAATACGAGCATTCCAGTCCTGATCTTTTGAGACGTTGCATGTCAGAAGCTCCATTCTCATCCCTGAAACGTATGGATTCCCTTTCCAGTACGCGTAAGGTTCTCTCTTGCTCCACTTGATCCACTTGTTCGCTTCTTTGAAGCTCTTTAACAGTGGCTCCCATGGCGGAAGATTGACCTCAGGCCTATCAAAACAGACAGTTTCATTTTCAGGTCTCTTCATATCCTGAAAAGCTTGCGGGGAGTTTCAGAAATTGACTAACCAACCCCAGAAGGACCAGTCAGGGAAAACTATATCAAGCGTGTCGGAGTCCCGGCAATACTTGAACAACGGTGGCGGACTTGGAGCATCAGGGCCGCTAAATTCACTGGTTTTAATGAACGGACGGTCCTCACAATCGAACATGAGCTCCAAATCAGGCAACTTTCCAGGGTACCTACGCATCAACTGTAGTATACCCCACCTGGAAAAGACGTCCCTGCTTTGAAACGCTCTGTGAAACTTCTCCATGTACACTCTTCCATTTAAGATCACCAACCTGAAATGCGCTGTTCTGTTGGCTCTTTCCAACATTTCTCTCGTTATGCCTGTGTTGCTCCAGGGTCGTAGGTCTTCGTGGATCCAACGAAAGTACTCGGGACATGTGGGAGGCGGCTGACTGTCAGTGTCAGAGTCGTCCATAAACGTTGTCGAGTTGGTTATGGGACATTTTCTACCGATGTTAAATGCTGTGCAGTTGACAGTTTGGTATTCGAAGCTGTTCCTGAGTCGCTTTGAGTTTCTGATTGGTTTTCTCCAGCTGCGACCAACAACCTGCAGAAACCAATTCAGCTTCTGAGCAATCCTATCCAGATTCCAGGAACAAGTTAAAAGTAATTAGAATTTCAACCTGATAAGGGATAAACATAGTCAACCTTCAGAAAATCCGAGTTCTGATGAAACAAGTTGTGCCAATAATGAAGGTAATTTACTTACAGTTGATTCAAGCAGGTGATTGGTGATGGAAGCACCAATCAGGAGAACGATGATGAAGAAGAAAATAGCACAGGACCTTGCAGTTAGCTTCCAGAATGCCCTGAAGATTGTCTCTTTGAATTGCCACTGGTCCATGTTACAGCTAACGATTATCGAAAACCCCTTTGAAGTTCCAGGACAGTTTCAAGCTAGATGATCCAAAACCAGAGAGATTTGAGATTGAGTTTGAGAAAGAGAGAGGAGGGTAAGAACAGGAATGGAGAGAATAGTAAATACATAGTACATAGAATTATGATTTAGACCGTCGATATATGCAAATTATTATATGTTATCACCAAGAAGAATGAGGAAAGCTGCACATTGTCTTCCATTTTTTACACAAAAGTCTCAGGAAAAACGAGAGGTTGTTGATGTCATGACAGGAACTTGGTTTCGGCTGGAACCAGATGTTTACTTTTCAATCCAATAAATAAAAAGTAAAAAAAAACAATGGATTGTACTCGTTTCGAGACAAAAAATGATTACATTATAGTATTAAAACTTGCCTTATGCATGTGATCAGAAGATTATCAAATCCTGAAAGCTCAATTCCAACAGTTTTTCTTGTTATTATGTGAAGTTAAACAATTATAGATGTATCTTCCCCACCTGATACTGCATTTCTGGGGCAGATCAAAGTCAAATTATTGTCAGAAACATAATCACTAATCAGGGACGCATCAAATATTGGATTTTTCTGCACGCACCTTGCACCTGCTCCAAGCCACTTCAGGATCTTAGAACTTCTTGACAGGATTCCTGATGTTTTTATGCTGCATCTGATCAGAACTCGAAAAGGGTTTTCTTGCTTTCATACGGAGTGTAAGACCAGAATCCTGAAATTTGCATAACTGAACAAAGTTACAGAGATCGTGTACTGCCCGATTCCAAGACTCAGAAGTCTTGGGATCCTTGGCCCCGGGATGGGGTATGAAGTGATTTTGACAACCTTGCAAAGGCATTATTTTCAAAACGTAATTTAGAAAAAGAAAAACTGAACCTAATCTCTTCCAAAATTGAATTTATGAGTTGCGTTCATCAATGGTAATTATTTAATTCCAACCATTCATAAAACATGTGTGGAGTCTAAATCACTCATTTCTTGTTGACCTGTTCAACTAAGATATCCTTCCCTTATATAGCACCAACGACTATTGATGAGCACGAGGCATCTTTAACTCCTATTTTCTGTGGCCTTAAGATATTGGCTCGACAATGGGAAGACAAAACAGCTTGAATTTGACTTTAAAAAGATAAAATTTCAGATCTCGGGTCAAACTCAAACTCGAAAGCAATCCACTTCAATAGTGCAACAAACATAGTCAACTGAGTTGATCAAAACAATATTACTTTGTTTACAGAATGAAGTTCGAATCGGTTGAATAAAACAAAGTCATTTGGCTGCCATTCGAAGTCTGATTAGTCACAGGAAAAAGTGGAATTGTCTCGTATACAGATGCAAAGCTCTCCACCACTTGGAACTCATCTTCTGGTTCTGCAGAATACCAGCATCTATACAAGAAATATTTGCTAAGAACAAATCTAAATTGTTTGAGAATTTTATGTTTTACACTATCCAATATAATAAGTGAATGGTACAAAAAAGAATACAATTTTCCTTCTACGACTGCCTAGTCTCGTTGTCCCAGAACTTCTTTTCCCATAACTCGACTTGTTTTATGGTTAACTCTCTTCTCTGTAAAATGGAATGAAGAGATGAAGGGTCATAGGGAGGAAGAATGCTGCAGGGACCAGCATTTGCAGGACCTTTAACCATGGATTCCAACATGAACTTCTTTTCTAGTCCCACGGCAGAGCAAGCCATATACTCCGAACACAGCTCGATGGCCCTCCGAGGTACGGTGGGCTTGAAGGTTAAGAGCTTAGCATATTCATTCAAGAGATGGAACATGTAGTCATAGACATAGTCCATCTTCAACTCCTCCTGTATGAACTCACTAGCTGCCTTTCCAATGGCCTGTGCCTGGCAAATTCACAGAGAAATAGCTGATTAAAACGATATCGTTTTGTCCGAATCAGGTCACACTGGGTTTAAGATAAGTAATTATTGTTTTACCTTTCCTTTGTGAGTGTTGCCCCAATCAACTGCGAACTTAATAGATCTGCATTTGTCATTTTCCTTTACAGGCCAGAAGTGATGAACTGGTTCCAAACCTCTGGTAAAGAAATCGTAGTAATGGGGTTTTACAAGTAAAGTAACACTGTTACAGGCAAGTATGTACTTTTCGCTTACAGACCATGCGGAACCTTCAATGTAGATCTTGTACCTGCATGCATTTCTCATTAGAAGCCAACATTTACTCCCGAAAAAGCAAGGATTACGAATTAAAAAGTATTAAATCCAACCCTTTAAAGTTTTAATTAAGTGTTCATATTCCAAAAGGTAATTTTTTGAAAATAATCTAATTTTTTGGAAAAACTTTTAAAGGAGACAAAAATATCCATCATCAAAGAAATAAAGGAAATCTGAGTACTTCACACCTATGAATGCATTGGTTGGCCAAGTCTGATTGCTTGTACCCTTGTTGTGACTCACGAATCCAATCCTGAAAAAGAAGGTACTTCTTTCAATACACCAACCTCCAACAACACAGAATCTCTAACAATATAGGAAGGAGCAAGCAAGTACCTGTGCATAAACACGAGCATTCCAATCCTTAGTCTCGGTCACATTGCATTTCATAAGATCCTTTCTTGTCTGAGCAACAGCCGGATTACCCTTCCAATAAGCATAAGGTTCCCTGCTCTTCCACTTAACCCTCTTGTTCCCTTCTCTTAACTCACTCAACAACGACTCCCATGGCTTTATGTTAATCTCAGTCCTACAAAGAATCGAACAGAAATGTAATAAAAACCCATCAACGAACTGATCCAAAGTTCGCTTCTTTGAAGCTTAGAGGTGTTTTAAGACTCGGTCTCAGCTCACCATCCCCAGAATGACCAGTCAGGAAAAACAATATCAAGCGTGTGCTCATCCCCACAGTACCGAAACAATGGCGGTGGTGCCGGAGCGTTAGGTCCACTGTGATCGGCGGATCTCACGACAGGCCAGTCCACACAATCAAACATAAGCTCCAAATCAGGGACTTTCCCAGGGTACTTGCGTAACAACTGTAGGATCCCCCACACGGTAAAGGTATCCCGACTTTGAAACGACTTCCGAAACCTCTCCACGTAAGCCTTGCCGCCGACCACTACGAGCCTGAAGTTTGCGGTTCGCTTAGCCCTCTCCAACATGTCTCTGCTAATCCCGGTGTGGGCCCATGGTCGGAGATCCTCGTGAATCCAACGGAAGTATTCGGGACACGTGGGACCACTGGAATGTTCGGAGGAAGTCGTCGGGTAGTGCCTGGGGCACGTTCTGGTGCGGTTAAAAGCACTGCAGTTCAGCGGGATCTCTAGTTTGGGAGGAGGGACATTATCGTCAACGTGTCCTAATATCGGCTTAACGGCCGCGATTGGCTTTGGAGCCGAGCTTTGTGAGCCAGCCTGAAAGGAGCACGATAATCAATGTAATGTCAACCTCAGCCAATCAGATTTCAACCGAGACACGTGACTCCGCGTCGGTTGCTCAACGGCAACACGTTAACCGACACGTCGAAACGTAAGAAATTACTAAATCCGTTCTAGAAAGAATATAAATGATTTTAATTATTTAAAATAAAATTCGTTCGTGATTTTTTAACGTGTGCTTATAATTTTATTCTTAAAACTATCCTTTAATTTCACTCGTATCTGAAATTCTGAATTATACATATTATATTTTTAAATCTGAATTATACATATTATATTTTTAAAACAGTTTCACATGCAATTTCTCTAACACCAGGTTTAAATATCTTTAAATCGACTTTTATTTTAAGCAGGAGAAAGTATTAATTAAGGACTCTAAGATTAAAAAAACATTAATTAGATTTTTAATTAATATATAAAATTTTATTTAAATTGTTTTAAAAATGTTAACTTGGGGTTAAGACATTGAACATTGCATTACAATTAGTAAAGTATAAAAAAAAGCAAATCAAACGGCGGCGTTTTGAGTTAAGCGAAACAACTACCGATTGTTGTAACATACTCACAGTGGAATTAAGGAGGCGAGTGGAAATCAACGCGCCGAGGAGGAGGAAGACGAAGAAGATGGTGAGAACATGAGATCTAGCAGGCAAGTTGGTGAACCCCAGCCGAATTGTGTCCTTCACATGGCCGTGAAGCCTGGATCCATGCGACAAGTACCTCTTCATCCACTGTTGCATGTTTCCTTCTGATCTCTGACAACTGTTCTTAGCTGATCAGTTTCAATTCACTGTGTTAAGCTGATCTCTGTTCCAGACGGGCATTTCAGTTCTTGCAGCTTTGTTCTTTCACCGTATTTATATGTGTGTAAGTGCGTGTGTGTCTGCGTGTGTGTGGTTGAAGAATTCTAATTCTAAGGTGGTGAAGGAACTGTAGGAGAAAAAGGGAAACTACTCGAACATGGAAAGATGGAGATCTTGATGATAAAAGAGAAGTTGAGAGAGGCAAGCAAGATCCAAATTAAAAGTGGAGTTTGGAGAAGTGAAATTCTCGTGACGAAGGAGGCTTGCTTGGTGATTCAAAGCTAATTATGAAGATGAAGAGGACAAAAGGAAGGTGAAGTTAAGAAGCACAAAAGGGGTTTGAAAAAGGACATTTTCCCTCAAATCTCTGCGTAATGTTTTCTATAACATGGTGAATTGTGGTCCAGCTACCATGTTTTCAACCCACCCCTTTTTATGTTTATTTGACAAAATTGCAAGTTAGCGGTGGGGTTGTTATTTTCATCTTGACCACAATTAAATTGCTGTGTCAACTTGGCCCGACCCGACTTAAATTAACGAATCTCGGACTTAGTATTGTTGAAAATTCGAACTTTAGGCTCTAGCTCGAGCTTCGGCTATTCAAGTCCGGCCCAACTCGAGTCTAGTTCTTTATAAGCAAAATAACGTAATTTACTCAAAACGACATTATTTTGTTTTTTTAATTTAAAAAAGTTTAAATTAGGCTTAAGCTTAGGTTCAGGTTTAGGTTCAAGTTAGGCTGTCTCAGGTTAGGTTAAATTAGGGCTTAATCAGGCTTGAGACTAGGTCTAGCTCGAGTAGTAGAGTTACCGTCCCAAAAATTAACGAGAAAAATTTGTATTGATTAATTTTTAAGTTATGTTTGAACTTAAGTTGAAGGTGTTTAATTTGAAACTTGATTAAACAACAACAACATCCAATAGAAATATCAATGTTTTAAAAACCCCTTCGGACCGTCCGGTCTGACCAGAAAACCTCTGAACTTCTCATTGGTCCGGTTCGGTTTTACCTACTAACCTCTCTGTATAAAAACCTCCCGATTTAACCTTTTTCGGTCGGATCGGACGGTCCGGTCCGG
>JANZLF010000221.1:17212017-17226524 GCA_026546835.1 Erythroxylum foetidum
ATTATAATATAAGTAAAACTAATATCAAAAATAAATATTAAAACATATAAAAAAGTCAAATAATATTATATAAATCTTAAAATAATGTGTTTGTGGGTATTGTGAGAATTGTGTAAAAACATAAGGATAAAAGGAACTAAAAAATAGGTCCATTAATTGATCTGAAAAATTTACCTAAAAAAGTTCTTTTTTGAAAACCTCCAAATTTGAGATTTTCAAAAAGCTATATTTTAGCTTCCAAAAAACCTATTTTTATGAAAAAATACCTTTGAATTTTACAGTCAAATACTCATTTTTTTTAAAACAGCTTATACGGTGAAAAAAAGTGCTTATTCACTCTCCAAAATCTGAAACAAACAGGCACTAAATTAGATTTAGATAGGCAATTTGGACGTGTTAGATATACTCTTTAAAAAATTCAACTCTATAGAAATTAAGTAGATATTATATATTAAAAAATAACTAACTGGTAAAGAATTAGAAAATATTTCATGCAACATGTCAAATAAAAAAGACATCTTATTTTTATCTAATCGCAAATTTCTATTTTAAAGGTATCAGATACTACAACATATAATAAAAACATTTTCAAAGAAGTTTTGATTAAATAAATAATCAACAAGTTTATTTTGTTTCATAATATTCATTAAAACATTTAAAAATTCTTAAACTTCTCAATTCTTTTTATAGTTTCTCAATTCTATACATTCGATACTAAAATATTCAGAACACATATTGATTTTTAGATTTTGTATAGTTAGCACATTTAGAACATGTTGGGTTCTATTTTTATACACCTATCATAGTGGTTAAATTTGAACTAACGGTTTGAATAAAGAAAAAAAGTAAACTAATCTAACAATTTGTATTTTGTTGATTATAAACCAATGGTCTAACGGTTGAACAATTAAAATAATTTGGTTTGAGCACTTTGAATGATTTAGATGATTTTTTTTCCTCAACCCCAACTTTGATAAGTCTCAAGTAAGCCCAAAACTTTCTTGAGTATGAGTAAGAAAAAGATTTTCAACATGATAGCAATCAATGAAAAACAAATTTTATGATGGACGATGTGTATAGAAAATACTACCTGCACTTCATTCATCAATCCCAGGCAAACACATTAAAATTTCTCAAAACTTATATATGCACGCTTAACCTTGGAAAAACCTTATGTTAGATAATTTTGTTGCCTGAAATATCTTGGATCTTGTTAATGTATATAATCCAGCTGTAAATAATCAATTAAGGCTTCATTTTAGGCTTATAGGCTTAGCTTTAGGCTTTAGCCAACCTTCTTTTTTAAATAGGATGTTAGTCTTGTATACAAATAGGCCTTTTTGTATTCAATATAAGATGCAATAATACATACAATTTCTCTCAATTCTCTCAACATGGTATCAGAGCCCAAAAATTTTTTCTAGGTGCTTATTCTTCCTTGCTGCAAAGAATTTCCTTTGAGTCTGCTTTATTTCTAATAACCCAGATGACCCGCTCACAGATATTGTCCGCTTTGAGCCTTGGCTCAGCCAAGCCCTCACGATTTTGTTCCTCTCGAGCGAGTGTGTGAGAGGAACAAAACCGTGAGGGCTTGGCTGGGTTAAGGTCCAAATCGGACAATATCTGTGAGCGGGTGATCTGGATTGTTAGACTATTTCTTCTATGTTCTCTGTTTTTGTGTCGCGTCGTCAATCTTTATCGAAATTTTATTCCGATCATCTTTTTGGATTCCTCTCTTCTAGAAGAGTTCAACTTCGAAAGCCATACCTTAAAAGGAGCATCCACGTGCCTTCTAAAAATTCTAGCTCGTCAATTACGAGACTCGTTGATCAAACCGGTTCAACTCTTTGACCACCCTATTTAACCACTTAAGGTTCAGTTTTTCAACATCCCAGACTGGTTCCTAGGGTTTTTGACCCTTCTGAGTTCATTTGTGTAATCAGAATTTTCAAATTTAGTCCTTAAGATCAAGGTTTAGGTTTGGTTTGATCTTTTTTTCTCTCCTGTGAAGACTAAATTTTTGAATGATGATTCCTTTTGATGTTTCCCAGCCAATAACTCATCCTATTACTGTTATTTTTTATGGTTCAAACTGTGATTTATGATCTCAAGAAATGTGTAATTTCTTGAAAGGCCATCTTCTTTGGCGATATGTCACTGGTGGTGTTCCTAAACCAATAAAAGCGATCAATGAGGATGAAAAAAAATTCACAGATCGCATGGATTAATGGGAAATCAAGAATCATTGGATTCTCACCTGGTTTTGAAATACGTGCATCTCTGGGATTAAATTGGAATTTCACAAATTTGACACTCCATAAGAGGTACGAGATTTCTTGCTAACTAGATATTCTGTTTCCAATGACGTTCACCAGTTTCAGCTCTATCATCATCTTTATTGAATGCATCAATAATCAGATCAAACTATTCATAGTAAAGTTTCTGAATTACAAATTCTTTGGGATCAATTGGCTAATTATGATCCAGTATGGCCTGACTCTATCTCTTCTTCCCTCTACACTGGTCTTCGTGATCACCAACATGTCTAGCATCTTTTTATGACACTCAGATCTGAATTTGAATCAGTCTGTGCTGCTTTATTACATCGCAATCCCTTGCCCACACTTGGCACAGTCATCAGGGAGTTACTTTTTGAAGAAACTCATCTCAACACTCTTCGTGCAGAGAGAACTTTACCCTCCACTGATGTTGTCATGGTTGCCTCCTCTCCTTCTGTTACATCATCATCTGATGGCTACTCTCACAAAACTCAACGTCGCTACTGCAAAAAACTTGGTCATCATATTTGAGAGTGCAGAAAGCTTCTTGCCAAAAATACATCTACTTCTGGCAATTCTTCTCGTCCTTCTTATCCTCCCACTAGCACTTCTATTGTTGCTGCTACTATCACTAAAGGACCCTCTAATGAACCAACTTCTCCAAAATTCTCTATATAAGACATTAAAGCCTTTCTTCAACAACTTCACTTAGAAAATGGTATTCCTTCATCTTCTGTTCTGTCTATCACATCAGGTACTTCTTTTATGTGGTTTTTTTATTTTTCCTATTGCAACCATATGACACCTGACTCGATCACACTTATATCACAATCTATTCCATTTGCTTCACCCAGTGTTCACACCGCTAACAACTCTATCTTATGTGTTCATAATATAGGCACTGTCTCTAAATCTTCCTTATCTTTGCCTCATAAAATTTGTGTTCCTAAACTATTATTAAATCTTATTTCTGTTGGCCAATTGTGTGAACTTAGTATGGACTTACATTTTTCGAGTCATAGTTGTACTATGTAGGACCTACAGATGAGAAAATTTTTTGAGATTGGCCATAAGGTTGGACGACTTTTCAACTTACTTATCTTCATATTCCTACACCAACTCTTACTGTAGCTGTTACTTTCGATATATGTTACTCACGTCTAGGACACATATCTCGTTCTAGACTAGGTCCTTTAATCTCTAGTGGTTGTTTAGGATATGTTAAACATAAATTTTCAGAATGTGTTTCATGTCAACTTGCTAAACATCATGCTTTACCTTTTCTAGTTAGTAATTCTGTTGTTTCTGTATCTTTTGACTTGGTTCATTCTAATATTTGGGGTCCTACCCCAAAAGCTACTATGGGTGGATCACGAAACCCAGTTTTCTTGCAATATTAAGAATTTTCGTACTAATAATGCTATGGAATACAAGGATTAATCCTTGTCTAATTTATTCTCCCAGTTTGGCACTCTTGTTCAATGTTCTTGTCTAGGACTTCTCAGCAAAATGGTCGTGTAGAACGTAAACACTGACACATTTTAAATACTATTTGGGCTCTTCTTATTGCCTCATCCTGTCCTGAAAACTTCTGGGGGGAAGTTGCTCTTACAAATGTGTAGACCATAAATAAAATTCCTTCCTCTGTCATAGATAATATCACTCCCTATGAGCATTTATATGGTCAAGCTTCAAACTATCAATCTCTTTGTGTTTTTGGATGTACTTGCTTTGTTCTTCTTTAGTCTTATGAACACACTAAATTAGAACCTAAAGCTTGATTATATTGTTTCTTAGGATATGGCATTAAACACAAAGGTTATCGATGTTGGGATCCTATCTCCAAACGCCTTCGAGTCTCTCATCATGTTACTTTTTGGGAAAACAAAATGTTTTCTATCTTATCCAAATTCTAGGTCAATTCTCCTTCATCTCCTTTCTTTACTGATCCCACTATCACTTTGTTTCTAGATGATTCTTATACAGGTTTTTCCACTCTTGAAGAAAATCTTCAACCTTCGGCATCGACACTAGAATTTGCTCCATCTGTGGAACCTGAATTTGTTCCATCTGTTCCTTCCACTCCTGTGTCACCCACACTTCCACTTTGTCATTTCACTTAGGTAAGTCATCCTAGTGTTGCTCTCCATGATTACCATTGTTATTCTACTCTTGTTTCTCTCTACGAACCTTGCACCTATCGCAAGGCAAGTACTAATCCTCTTTGGCAGAAAGCAATGGCAGAAGAACTTCAAGCTCTCACTAGCACTAATACATGGGAAGTGGTTGACTTACCTCCAAAGAAGTCTATAGTTGGTTGTAAATGGGTCTATAAAATCAAGACTCAAGTAGATGGCTCCATAGAACGATATAAATTCAGACTCATTACCAAAGGTTTCACACAAGAGTATGGAATTGATTATGAAGAAACTTTTGCTCCTACTGCTCGCCTCATATCTGTACACAGCCTCATAACTATTGCTTCAGCTAAGACTAAGCAGTTGTATCAATTGGATGTCAAAAATGCCTTTCTTAATGATGATCTCTCTAAAGAAGTGTATATGCAACCTCCACATGGCTATGATTGTCCAACAGGAAAGGTTTGTCATCTCCACAAGGCCTTATTTGGATTAAAACAGGCACCTCGAGCTTGATTTTTCAAGTTTAGTTCTACAGTGTCTTAGTTTGGTTTTAAATCCAGCTCCTATGATCATACCATATTCATTCGTAACACTTCTAAGGGTCACAATCTTGTTCTCCTTTATGTGGATGACATTATCATTAGGGGAGATGATATACAAGGCATTTATAATCTTAAGTCCTACCTAAGTCATTAATTTGAGATGAAAGACTTGGATGTTTTGAGCTATTTTCTGGGACTTGAAGACTCCTCCGATTCCTTTGGATATTATTTGTCTCAAGCCAAATATGCTGCTGATATTATTTCTCATGCAGGTCTCACAGATGACAAAATCTGTAGCACTCTCCTAAAGACAAATGCTCATTTCACTATAATTGATGGCATACCTCTTCATGATGCAACTCTTTACCGATAACTTGTAGGCAGTCCTATCTATCTCACTGTCACTCACCCTGATATAGCATATGCAATTCATATTGTTAGCCAGTTTATGTTTGCTCCTCGCACAACTCATTTTGCAGCAGTTCTTCATATCCTTCGTTATGTCAAGGATACCTTATTTCCTGGCCTTCATTTCTCCAATACTTCATCCCTTAAATTGCGCACCTATTCTAATGCGGATTGGGCAGGTGATCCAACAGACAAACGCTTTACTACTGGTTATTGTTTTGTCCTTGACAATTCTCTTATTTCACGGCGTAACAAAAAGCAGACTGTTGTTTCTCATTCAAGCACTGAAGCAGAATACCGACCACTTATTGACAATAAATCTGAGCTTCTTTAGCTTTGGTGGCTTTTTACAGGATATGGGGGTCTCTCATTCATCCACTACTGCATTCCATTGTGATAATAGAAGTGCAATCCAGATAGCACGTAATGATGTTTTTCATGAACTCACTAAGCATATAGAAAATGATTGTCATTTTATTCGTCATCATGTGCTCCAAAGGACTCTCACGCTTATTTTAGTCACCTCTCAACAACAAGCAACAGATATGTTCACCAAAGTTCATGCGCTACACAGATTTCTTAAACTTGTTTGCAAACTCTAGATGGCAGGCTCTCTACCACCTTGAGTTTGAGGGGAATGTTAATGTATATAATCTAGCTGTAAATAATATAATTAATGCTTCATTTTACTCTTAATTATTGGCTTAGCTTTAGGCTTAAGCTAAGATTCTTTCCTAAATAGGATGTTAGTCTTGTGTATAAATAGGCCTCTTTGTATTCAATATAAGATGCAATAATACATACAATTTCTCTCAATTCTCTCAATTCTCTCAGCAGATCTAATGGATTTGGCCAACCTGAACCTCGTGGTTTGTTCTGGGGATCAACATAGTTATACACATTTGTATACCACAGGGTTGTCCAATGTAGAGGGACAATTTCTAATTAAGTAGTAATTAGGGTAGAACGCTCAATGAAACAGAGATGAGATAGATTTACTGAAAATAGTGTATAATAGTTGTCTGGTTTCATATTGCAACTTTACGAGTTTAGCCAAGTCAAGCTGGTTACGTTGTGAATTATAGAGAGCTTATATTGGCAACACAAGTTACTTAAGTGCATGACGAAAACCCCCTGATAGGATGATGTGGGAGAAGGTTGAGCTTGGACTGATGCATATATAGACAGCCAAATTACATAGATTCACAAGAAATCCAAGACAAAACAACCTTAATTTAATTGGAAATCGAAGCTATTTTTATTTAAAAGTTGTATTGGGGAGTGCACATAGAGAGGAATAGTATATGGAATTTTTTGTTGGACCGACAAGGGATTACAATGCTGCCATTAATAAAGGCGACAGCCCTTCGATTCCCCACTGATTTTTGCAGCTATCTCTCTATTTCATACCCACACACCCATACACAAAAAACAAGAACATTTCCATCTTCTTTCACTAACTATATGTGGCTGCAGAAACGCTGTATCACTGCGCCTACTAATAAAGACAAATCTTCTTCTTATATCTACCATCTTCTCTTCTCCAGTGTTTTCAATAACCTACTTTTGTTCTGCCTACAAGCATCTCTCTCTCTATATATCAAGCTTTTTAAGCTATCTCCTCGCGAAACGCCTGGTCATATCTGTTTCTGGGCGACTAAGCCATTTCTTGTACTGTCTGTTTCTGCGTCATGGATTTTCAACCCAATACATCTCTACATCTCAGCTTACCAAACAATCAACTAAACCTTGAGCTTGTTCTTGAGCCATCATCTTCATCTTCATCATCACCTCATAGTCCAGTAGAGCCTCGGACTTTGTCATGTAACTATTGCCAAAGAAAGTTTTACAGCTCCCAAGCTCTAGGTGGCCACCAAAATGCTCATAAACTTGAGAGAATCTTGGCCAAGAAGAGCCGTGAGATAAATTCGACAGTGCGGGGACATGGTGGATCGAGCCCTCGATCAGGATCATCGAGTACGGGAAGCACAAGTCATGGTCGTAGTACTCAACATCAGTCAGCCCTAGCTGGGTTAGAACCTAACGAACATGTTAGTAGGTTTGTTGGTGACATGAACTATGGTAGAACAGGGATGAATTACCGTTCTAGAGGAAATAGAGTGGATTCTTGGTCCACGGGATATCGGCCTGAAAATGTTCAAGAAGAATTGAGCCAACTTGACTTGTCTCTAAGGCTTTGAAATGCACTTATATCTTTCAATCTAACAGTCCTCTCTAATATTGTTTCAAAAGTAAGCTATTTTGATTTTTGTTGTTTGGTTTACCTGTGAGAAAAGAATGAGTGTGTGATATTGAACAAGAAACATTTTCAAATGACGATTCGTTCGGGAGTTATTAGTATATGACATACTTTATCCCTGCTGAAACTAATGTCATATGTCCTAGACCTCATGAGGTGCGTTTAGCTATGACCCATAGAATTTTGATAGATTCTGTTATGACCTAATATTTTAAGTGAAAAACTATTTTAAATATGAATAAAATTCGAATCCTGTTATTAATGTGATGGTTATGATTCTTTAAATTAATACAATTCAGATGTAATTTTTCTCAAGTTAACCTTGATTATTCTACTCCTGCCTTATGATGGCGGGATATGGCCCTCCATTCCAACATATCGCATTTCATGATAGTAAATGAAGGGCTGGAAAATTGAGTATAGTACTGGTTGGGTCGGTCGTGCTAGGCCCAAGCTCACAAAAAACGACTCATGAGCCCATCAGTCCACCCAGCAAGGATTGACCTAATTCCTATCGACTATGCTAGGCCCATGCCCTAGTCCACGCATCCACGACTCACTCGCATGTGGAAGTCTCCCATGCATACGTAAAGACTTAAACCTAGTAATCATCCCATAAATAAGGTATAGTTTTGCCATGATACGGGTACGTGATCAGAACCCTAGCTTCTCTGTTCTTAGCTATCAAACCCTCATCAAAAAGACTAACTTGAGCATCGGAGGGGCTTGCCGGTTATCAACCCCCGACGACCCTTGCTTTGTTTTGCAGGTATTCTCTCACTCAAGACGACAACCTCATGGATCCGAACAGCAGCGTTCAGCCTCGCCAGAATCAGGCTGAACTAATTGGCGCCCACTGTGGGGCCCGACTTCAGGGCACTACGTCCAGAAACACGCAGATCAGTCAGGCGGCAGCAGCCAACCCTGATATAGCCGCTGTTGCGGCACTGGCGCTACAACGGATGGGTTTGCAGTTACCTGCCACTCTGCCACCAACACACCATGATTCCCGCACATAGTCTTCGCACCCGAATGATCAACCACAACCTCAAAACCTAGATCAAGAAGAACAGAACGTAGCCCTGGAGGACAATGCTGAGAGCAATATGCATCCGAATCTCCAGCACCCCCTAGATGCAAATCCTCCTGCGCCTGTGCATACCTCCCTTGGCCAACCATTCAGGGTATTTAACTTCCCGAATGAACCCGACACTAAACAGCTTTTCTATTTCCTTCTCAATCACCTACTGGCGCTCTTTGCTTTGCCACCGCTTCTTTTGTCTAACTGGCTTGTAATCTTGTCGAATACCGAGAGAATGCGATGCGACCAATCGAGAAATTCCAGAAATATCGCTCGGTACCCAGGCGAAGACCGATCTGTTTTCTACTAAACAATCTGTAATTTCTTTAACTAGGCCCTTCTGAAGCTCGGGACCTAGATTTGTGAACTTGAAGCAGTCTGCTTCATCCAATATGACCCGCTGCGTTTCTTCTACGGGATTCATCCTCTCCGTTTCTTCATCGGCTTTCACGTCAAGAGAGCTCGTCAGGACTACCGCCCCGTCTAGAGTCCTTGTTTCCGCTCAGTAGCATTCCTTAGCGATTCTTTGCTGACTCCTGACAACACCGATTCCATGGAGTGTTGGGAACTTCATTGCTTGGTAGTAGGTGGAGACGACTACTCTGAGGGCGTTTTGAGTGGCTCGACCTATTATCGCATTGTATGCCCCGCCAAACTTCACAACGAGGAACTCAATGTTCTTCTCTATCTGATACGGCTTTTGTCCGAATCTTACTTTCAAAAAGACTCGGGCAAATGGGTAGGCTGATGCTCCAGTCACCCCTTTAATAGGTCATTCAATAGGCAGTAGTCGATCCTCTGATATCTCCATCTGCTTAAAGGCATCATAATACAATAGGTCGACCGAGCTACCTGTATCGACCATTACCTGCTTCACCCCGTTGCCGTCCATGTTTAGATTTACTACGAGCGCGTTATCATGAGGATAACTAACACCGTCAAGGTCAGACTCGTCGAACGATATCATCCAATCGTTCTGCCTCTTTCTTTTGGCCGATAAGTCTTCGCCGACCTGCCTGGCATACCTCTTTCTTCCTTTAACAGTGGACCCTTCTGCTGCATTTCTACCAAAAATCATGTTAATGATCTTAACCGGTCGGTCATCTTGTTGTCCAGTGTTCTTGTCGCCTCTTGGTCTGGATTGTCCTCTCGCTTCGCGTCGATCGTCAGTATTCGCATTTTGCCTCCCTCCATCATTCCTATCGTTTCGCCTCTAAGGCTGTCACCAGTTGTCGGGCTGACCGGTCCTATGTTCATTATCTCGATCGGTATTTTATCCGTGCTTCAAAAATCGACCCAGTCTTTCTCTTTTAATAAGGAATTCGATTTCTTTTTTCAAATGCCAGCAATCTTCCGTGTCATGACCGATGTCTTTATGGAAACAGCAATATAAATCCGAGTCCCTCCTCCTGAGGGGAGTCTTCATCTTATTGGGTTCTCAGAGGGGTTACCCATCCGTTCTCATAGCCGCCAGTACTTCCGCATATCATCTGTTGAGCAGGGTGAAATCTCGTCGATGTCCCTGTCGATCGGTCGGCTTTCTCCATCTCGACTGATCCTTCTATCGCTTGTGAGAATCGTCCGCTCTGCCGCTCGGCCCGCGATTTTCTGCCCTACGTTTCGTGTTTTTCAATACTTCTTCGAGCTGGATGTATTTGATCGCCCGATTTTTTATCTCTTGAATGGTCTTGGGCTGGTCGAGTGTCAGTGACTTCTTAAACTCCTCGTCCTTTGTGTTGCTCATCAGTGCTGCCAGCATGGACGAGCAAGTGAGGTCGGAGACTTCGACCGCTTCATTATTGAACCGAGTAATGAACTCCCGCAAACTTTCGTTCCTTCCTTGAGTCAACTGCATCACTTCCAATGCAGTCTTTTACGGTCGCTTACTCGTGGCGAACTGATTGAGGAAGAGCAGCCTAAAATCCTCGAAGCAAGTAATACAGCATGGGGTAAACTATTGAACCATCGTCGGGCCCCTTCTTGAAAGGCGGTGCAAAATGCCTTACACTGAATAGCGTTAGGAACGTAGTGTAGGTTCATCATCGACTGGAAGTGCTGTAAATAGTCTAGGAGATTGGTCCTTCCAGTGTACTTTTTAGGCGTCGGTATTTTGGCACCGACCGTTGGGAGGCTATCCAAGATCGCCGGGGTGAAGGGAGAGCTATACTGAGCTGTTGGACGATCCGGGCGGAAACTCATGGCCGCATTAATCCGATCATCCACGATTTTTTCTAGAACTTCAGTAGGATGACGATCAGTTATCATATCAATCTGTCGTGTGAACGGCTGCTGCTGTTCCGGCTGAGACTGTAAGATTTGACGAATCAACAGATCAGCCGCTTCCTCTATCTGTTTTCGGGTGAGGGAGGTATGCACAGGCGCAAGAGGATTTGCATCTAGGGGGTGCTGGAAGTTCGGATGCGTATTGGTTTCAACGTTATCCTCTAGGGCTACGCTTTGTTCCTCTTGATCCGGTTTCTAAGGCTACAGTTGATCATCCGGGTGCGAAGACTATGTACGGGAGTCATGGTGTGTCGATGGGAGAGTGGCTGGCAACTGCAAACCCATCCGCTGTAGCGCCAGAGTCGCGACGGCGGCGCTATCAGGATTGGCTGTTGCCGCCTGACTAATCTGCGTGTTTCTGGACGCAGTGCTCTGATGTCGGATCCCACGGTAGGCGTCAATTGGTTCAGCCCGATTCTGGTGAGGATGCATGTTGCTGTTTGGATCCATGAACTTGATCGTCTTTATCATGAGTTCCTGCAAAATAGCACAAGGCATGCTGGGGGTTGAAATCCGGCAAGCCCCTTCGACGCTCAAGTTAGTCTTTTGTGAGGGTTTTGGTGCTAGGCAGAGAAAGTCAGGGTTCTAAATCTCATACCTGAATCATGGCAACGTCGTACCTTATATATGGAATAGATGCTAGATTTAGGTCTTTATGTATGCATGGGAGACTTCCACCTGCAAATGGGTCGTGGATGCGTGGACTAGGGCCTGGGCCTAGCATAATCGATAGGGGCTAAGTCAGTCCTTGCGGGGTGGACCGATCGGTCCATGAGTCATTTCGAGTAGGTTTGGGCCTAACACGACCGACCCGACCAATTTATTTTTTATCTTTATTTTATAATGAACTTATTATTTTATTGTATCGTGAAACAACCGAGGGATAACATATTTTATTTCATTATTATCTATTCTTAACTAGGAATAAAAAAAATTTATTTTAAAAAATTAAATTTATAATTATTTAATAAATATATTTCAAATATAAAATATCTTTAAAATACATATATTTTATAAAATTTTAAATATCAAATATTTAATTATAAATAATAATGTTAATTTTAATAATTAAAATATATTAATAAATAAGCATTAATTTATAAATAAAAATTTTAAATATTATTACTTGTATAATAATTTATTTAAATAAAATATGATAAATTATTATTATTTTTTTAACAAATATTGTATTAGTTCTGAATAACACACAAGAGGAAGTGAATTATATGTGTTCATTTTTTCCCCCATTTTTAAATGAATGAATGAATTGTATTTTATGAATGATTATGAAAATATGATATATAATAATCATAAAAACAATTATATAATAATTACAGAGGGTAAAAATAAAGATAAAACCATTTTATCATAGTTTACTAAATAATTATTGGCTTACAATTACCTTTTAAGCTTCGCTTAAAAATTTATTATCTTTTTCCTTCAATAGGTAAAGAGCACCCTCTATATAACATTTTCGTCGTCATGGTAAAGAAGAATCCTTACCTTTGTCTTACTTTGCCACAAGTGAAGAGTGACAAATTTTGTTCAAGGTTAAAAGGAATCTTCATCAAGTGAACCCTAAGTAATTTCCAAATTGCAATAATTATTAAGACTTCAAAACTCTTTCTCTTACTCATATAAATGAATAAAGACTTCAATGTATATTAGTTATTGAAAAAATACATTCACTAACCTCTCAAAGCATTTAAAAACTATATCGTATGTCCAGCCTACTTTCTACAACTCCTATATGGGTTATATATACTCAAAACAACTTAAAATAGTCATTAGAAAAAGTAATAATTATTTCATTGAAATATATACAGGTTATAAGGTATATGTATGGAGGTGGAAAGATAAAACCAAGGATGATAGGAGGAGATATGAAATATTTTTCTATTGATATCGGGCTATATCAAGGCTCCTCATTGAGTCCCCTTTTATTTGCATAGTAATAGATGAACTCAATAAGGATATTCAAGAGAATGTATCTTGGTGTATGTTGTTTGCTGATAACATTATTTGAGTGCATGAGACAAAAAGAGTGTTAATGTTAAGCTAGAACTTTGGAGGGATACGTTAAAGCTTAAGAGCTTTAAATTGAGTATGATTAAGATTAAGTATTTAAAGTGTAACCTTTCGGGCCATAGTATGACTTTAGATATGGAGGTAAAGATCAGTTCATAAATTATACCACAAAAAGAGTAATTTAAGTATCTAGGATCTATCATCCAAAGCAATGAAGAAATCGATAAAAACATAGTTTACTGTATTAGATAAAGGTGGTTTAAATGAAAAAGTACAGCAGGAATTTTATGTAATAAGAAGATACCGTTCAAACTTCAAAGCATTAGGTTGGCCACACTCTATAGGATAGAGTGTTAATCCATCAAATAGATACATATCTATAAGCTAATGGTAGTGGAGATGAGGATGCTCTATTGGATGTGTAACCTTATTAGAAGTCAGGAGTGCAATGATAAAAGACAAATTAAATGTAGATAATATTAAAAAAAGAGAGATAAGACTTAGGTAGTTTAAACATGTTAAGAGGAGACATCCTAATGCTCTAATGAGAAGATGTAACAAAACTAAAAGAAACTAAAAGAGGAAAAAAGGAAAGTCTTAGAAAAACTACAAGAAAGTAATCAAGAATGATATGACTCTACTGAAACTTACCAAGGACACGGTCTTTAATAGAAAACTTTGATGTATTAGGATATGGATAAAGGATCTCACATAGAGAAATCCTTTTAGTTCTTTTAAATATTTTCCTTCAAGCCTTATGTCTTGTATTTAGCTTAAACTTTTAATATACAGTAATTCCCTTTTAATTATTTAGCTTAAACACTTCTTTACTTAGTTTAAATATTTTCTTATAACAAATTGTTTGATTAATTTATTTATTTGTCTTCTTTCTTATTTGTATATTTATTTACATATTTTTCTTTTATTTACTCTTTATCTTGTTCTATATTTATTATATTATTTATTATATTACTTATTTTATTTTTTTATAATTTTGTTTTTGTTATTATTATCTTTTATGTCTATTTTTATTTTTAATTAGTATTTCTTATTATATCTCTATGTTTGTCTATGTGTATGTCTGTGTATGTGTTTGTGTGTATATTATATAGATCTATCGAAAATAATCTCTCTACAATTAGAAATAAAGCTATGTACTACCGAACCTTCCTAAATCCTGCATTTTAATAAGGCTTTTACTAGATTATTGTTGTTATTGATTAGTTAACTGCATTGCCACACTTATTAACAAATCTATACAAAACCCTAACATTATCCATCCAAATCACCATATTATTTGGCCAAACTTCCTATAACAAGTTTATTAAAACTTCCCAATTTTTTTCAAACAACAAAAAACAATCATCATCATCATCATCATCATCATCATCATCATCATCACCCAGTCTGAAATCTCGCAATGAAGCAGGGTTTGGGGAGGTCCGATAGTACGCAGCCTTACCCCTACATAGTAGAGAGGCTGTT
>JANZLF010000221.1:17283185-17298082 GCA_026546835.1 Erythroxylum foetidum
TCCGAGGTCGGATGAGTGAGTTATGATCAAAACAACTCAACATGTTCAAAACAGAAATCAATTTGAAACTCTTTTGGAGCAAATGCCATAACTTCCTCTAAAAATATCCAAATGACTTCGTTCTTGCTCCATTTGAAAGATACGATCAAGATCTACAACTCATATTAGAGGCCTCAAAGCAAGATTCGGCCTCAAAACTGGTCAAAATCACAAATTTCCCAAGGTGACCCGTAGCTGTCCATTAAACGGACACGTACGGCCAAAATGATACCAAACCATCCGAGAAAGTCCGTTAAACGGACATACATGTACGCCTAATGGACATGAGCAAGGGGAGGGGTCCTTTTAACGGACACGTACGGCCAAAATGATACCAAACCATCCGAGAAAGTCCGTTAAACGGACATACATGTCCGCCTAATGGACATGAGCAAGGGGAGGGGTCATTTTGACCCGAGGCTGTCCGTTAAATGGACTTCCATGTCCGTTTAACAGACATGCAAATTTCCAAAACTTTTCAATCTTTTTCCTAAGCTTCTTCCATCGAAACTAACTTCATAAATACTTATAATCTCCACATAATTACTCATTCAAAGGCCTAAACAATTCATAATACTTCAAGAAACAAATTAAATTCATGAACTTCTCAAATCTCAACTAATTTGGTTCATCAAAACCTCAACTATCAAACATTTATCACAGTTGTCACTAACATAAATCGTATTTAACATCATAACTTGCATCAACTATATCTCTTAACTTTGATCTCGAAAACTTACATATTTAGTCTCGTTAGAAAGATAAAAGAGCAAGCTACAACTTCAAAGAAGGCAACTTTGGCCAAATCTAAATCAATCATTCTCTAATTTCCCTTAAATCAGCATATACATTTCTATTTTACATTCAACCTCAATGCATATGATTTCTCACATTTAATCTCATTATGCCATTTACCAAATACCTCTCTTGCTTTCATATGTGTCACCCTAATTCATTTTAAGGGTTTCTCACTCATCATCCATACATGATTTTCATTCTAATATTATAATCATCTATAACACAAATCACATACAAAACACCCATTTAAGTTCATTTATTATTTCTAAATTTCACTTCAAGGTTCGGGGTCCAACATTTGAGTTGGCCAAAATTTAAAGGATTGCATACTTTGATCTTTGCAAAAATGAAGTGATGGAATTCATAGGTTGAGTTTGATTTTTCTTGAGGAAAAGCAAGGATTTAAGTGCAAACAAGTTGATAGTTGTGCATTAGTATATGTTTTTCTAAGTATTTGGTATGTGTTTCTTGTATGATAGGTTAATATTATTGTGATTTAGGTCTTGTTTTGTGTGTTTTTGTTTAGATTGATCTTAATGGTTGTTCTTTTGTATTTGATATTGGTTTAGGGTAGGAATTGATCATTTTGGTGTAAGAATGGAGGGTGGACACCTTTGTGATTGAGCTAGTGACCAAGAGAAGAGAAGAGAAGTGAAGTTGCTAAAAAATAAGAACCCACGATCGTGGAAAAGGACATGTTTTCCACAATCGTGGGAAATTTATGGAGAAAGTTTCTTTTAAGTTAAGCCATGATCGTGGGAAACATAAGTATAATTCCCACAATCGTGGGGACTAAAAATTAAAGAGACACGTAGGATTCATGTATTTTTTAAGGTTTTCGTGACATTATAAGAAATATAATCCTAAGAGTTGCTAGAGGGTCATGGAACTTGCTTCCTAGAGCTAAAAGATAGATTGGGAGCCTAGAGATAGGGGGAGATTCAAGGTTTCATTCTTGATTGGGCAAAGAGCATGCTGTCATCCATATTTTCCAAATTGGGTAAAGAAGAGGAGAAGCTGCCCCGTCTAGTCTTATTTCAATTTCTTTCTCTTCTAGCATATTTATCATGGATTATTTGATTGTTGGGGATGTTATGGATATTATAATTGCCTAAAACAGTTTTTAGGGTTTGTTGTTGAACTATTTGTGAGCCTTCAGTTATTGATTTAATGATATACATGCTCATGTTAATTATTATGCTTAAACCTTGCAATAAGTCGGGAGAGTGACCTTGGTAATCTGTGTTAATTGTACAACGAGAGTTATCGATTAATAGACTTATAAATAATAAGTTATTTATTTATTAGGAAGAGATTTCAATAGTCAATACACTGTCATTAGGATAGCTTCATATCTAGTTGAATGTTTAGGAAAGGCTTTGTACATCGAAAGATCCCAAAGTTATTTTTAATTTATTTAACTAGTGACTTTTAGTTACACCTTGAGAGAAGGTAACTAGAATTTTAGGAAATCTTAGGCCAAGTATAAATTAAATCAAGTAATCATAGGGGAGCAAATAGGGATAATGACAAGTCCTAATGTTTAATCTCGATTTTCTCCAAGTCTTAGTTTACGATTTTGGTTTGGGTTGCATTGTTCCCTTTTACTTTTAGTTTGTCTTTATTTTACTTATCTGTTTAAAATCGATTGAAATCATTTCTTAAACAAAGAAAAAATTGAATAAAGTGATGCCTAAACACAATCTTCATGGGATCAATATCTGCTTTCAACTACAAGTACAACCCGTATACTTGTAGTTTTGCGTATAAAACTAGTAGTGTGTTTTACATTCAACAATATACTAGAGAAGGGGGAGTATGAGACTACATCATTAGGATGGTCCATATCCAAAACAAGCTAAAGGTGCTAGAGATTCCAATTCATGATGCATTAATAGTGCTCCAAGCTTTAAATACATTCCTGTGCAGAGTTTGCTTTGATAGTCACTACTTATATCTTGCCTGATGAGGCTTGGGATACCAATGCCTTGATTGCTCGATATGTTACAAAAGAGGATAAACTAAAGAACGCTCCTTATATAGCTTTGTTTGCAACTAAAGGAAAGGGAAAGTCCAAGTTCCAAAACTTCAAAGTAAGAACTTTAAAACCTCTCTGCATTTACAGATTGGTCAGTATAGTATTGTAAAAGGTCCATAAGATTTAAAGAATATGAGGTGCTTCTTCTATAAGAAGAAGGAAGCAGGAACTATCAGGTAACCCCTTGGCTTATATGATTCATAAATCCAATTTCACTATAGACACATCCAATTTTTGGTGGCTAGATAGTGGAGCATCTAATCATATTGCTTCCTTAATCCAAGGTTTCAAATCTAGGAGAAAGTTAATTAAAGGGGAAGAGAAACTAATGGTTGGCAAATAATGAAGAAGTTAGAAACCTTGATATAGGGTTTGTACTTGTATTATGTGACACATTTTATATACCATATTTTAAACAAAATCTTATCTCTGTATAAATTTTAGATAAAGAGGTTATTGTTTTGTCATTGATACTTCAGTTATGAAGTTATCTTTCAATGCAAAATGTATGCAACTTCCTTCTTTTCATATAGATTATATCAAATATGTCTTACCCATTATGAAATCTATGCTTCTTCATATATTGCTAAATTTGTCATTTGAAAGAGACCTCTAATTAAGGAAGCATCATATATGTTGTGCCATAAACACTTAGGCCATATTTCTAGAGAAAAAGTTGAGAGATTAATAAAGGAAAACATTATCCCAACTTTAGATTTTAATGATCTGGAAACATATGTTCACTATTATAGAGGTAAGTTGACAAAAATAAAGAAAAAAGGGTCAACTCAGACATCTGACTTATTGAATCTCATATATATATATGGATATTACTAGACTTTATATAGCTACATTATACAATTCTAGATATTTTCTAACATTTATTGATGATTATTCCCGATATGCTTATGTGTTCTTGCTTAAGGAAATTTTTGAAATTCTTTATAAATTCAAGATCTTTCAAACTGAGGTTGGGAACTAATTAGGAAAAACCATCAAGATTGTCAGATTTGAATATAGGGAAGAGTATTATGGAAAACATGGGATTTTAGGACAAGAAAAAAGGTCCATTTGCTAGATATGCGGAATCAGTTAGAATAGTGACTCAGTTCAATATGTCGATTAGTCTCGAGCAAAATGGTATGGTTGAAAGACATAACCACACCCTAAAGGGCATGATAAGATCAATGCAGAGTAGGACTAAGCTATCTGATTATCATTGGAGTGAAGCCATCAAGACGAAATTGTATATATTGAATAGAGTCCCAAGAAAGTCAATGCCAAAGATGCCTTTTGAGATCTAGAAAGGGTGGAAGCCTAAATGACCGCACATCGTTACGCTAGTCAAAATAAAATTACTAGGCCTACTACTATAATAGTGGCAAGTCTAGGTCGATCCCACAGAGAGTATGTGTAAAGTTTACGAAATGAAATTAATCGGTGTTTAGACTTAATGGGGGGTTTTGTTTTTGAAAGAAGAAAATAAAATTAAACTAACTAATAAAAACAAATTAAAGAAAACATGCAAAAAATGGTAAAAGTGGGGAATTCAGTAGGGATCTAGTTGTTTAGTTCAATCTTGACCTAAACCCTAATTAAACATATATCATTGATTTTTTGTTCTCAAACCTCTCCTGGCAACTATTAATCCTGAGTTAGTAATTAATCTGAGTTTTTCCTTAGGTTTTGTTTAATCAAGATACGATTGTTAATTAAACCTAACCACCGAATAACCTAAGATACGATTTCTATATTTAATTAGGCAGTAGCGTTACAAATTAGAAAAATCGATTAATTAAGGCAATAACCACATACGATGTGTCATTTAACCTAAGTCATATTATCCCTAGTGATTACAAATCATTAGTCACTACACATGAATTTCAACAGTACAATTACTGATTATATCAATATTCTAGCAATGGGTTTGCAATTAAACAATTCAATGAATGCATTAAAATTAACATCTCACAATACCCAATGAGTTCATACACAAATAACTGAAAATATGAAAATTTGATTATCCATGCAGAAAGCCCAAATCACTATGCCTAGGATAACATAATTAATTTCTAATGAGAGAAAGAAACAACAAAATAAAAAAATACTTAACCTAGGTTGTAGACATCGATGTCGCCTCCAAACTAGCGTTGGGATGTCTACCCCTTCATGGGCCTTTCCCAGAAAAATATTTCTGCCCCTATTGATAACCCTACCTAAACTCCTTTCTGTTCTCACTATCCTAGCCACAACATTTCTCCACCAGGCTGAAGCTCTTCTCTCTTCACGCCTCTCATTGTAGCTCAGAAGTGTCACTTTTAAGTGCAAGTTTTGGTCCACCTCCACTGTTCATGCCCTGAACAACGTCTATCTGGGTTAAATGCAGACCTCTCATGTATGCAATTATTGGCCTCTCTTGTAGCTGCATGGGACAATTAATGTTTATATGTTTTAGGTCCACAACTCCTATTTACTACACGCACCCTTCCTCTTTTTGGAACGTTGATGTGATGTGCATTTAACAAACAACGCCTGTACCTACAAACAATGCAGGCGTTGTTCTTTATGCAAACTTGAACTTGGGTCTTTCGGGTGAAAGCTAAATATCCTGACCAATTAGACTACAATGGAACCAATTTCTCCCACACTTACCTTTTGTTCGTCATCGGGCAAAATCCAAATTAGGCTCAAAGACCCCAAAACGTTGACCCATTTCCCAGTTGTTCCAAGAACATATAATCACAAGCAAAGATGAGTGAATTTCAAAAATCATAGCAAAATGTCATCATTCTAAACTTTTACTCATGATCAATCAACATTAATATCTTTAAAAACTGAGCAATCTAATGGTAGACTAGGAACAGGTGTTTAAATAAAATATATCCATGGGTACACTCAACACCACTTATAATCATGACAATCCACAACTTTGCATATCATTTTATTCCTCCACCACTAAAAGTCACATGCATAACCATGAATCAAAGGACTTTTCAAGGTTGTAATGAGGGTAAAGGTGAGGTGAGATGTGTTTGGGTCAAGTAGCATAAAAGCCATCAAAGCTAGTGAAACAAAGTAACACTCATCAAAAACTAGGTCTATTAGCTATAATGAATGCAACATTTATATTTCACAATCTCATTCAGCTCTCATACACAAACCACATGAAGCATATATCAATCCGAAGGAATAACTCATACAATTTATGCCAACAATACACTGAAATAACAAGAGTGAACCTTCTAAGCCAACATCTATGTCATATTCAATATGCTCAAATAACACATTTATTACAACTATAGGAAGATGCATTGATCATGAATAACTTTGCAAACTCATATGCACTTTCTCCTTGATAAATTTATTTAAACAATTTTTTCTTTCTTTTTTCTTTCTCTTTCTTTCTTTATTTTTCATTTTCTTTTCTTTTCCCCTTTTTCCTTATAAAAATTAAAATAAACTACATCAACATGGAAATTTTAATGATAAGACATAACATTCCAACATTATAACCAACCCTCACATATGTATACCCCCACACTTACAATTTTGTACATCCACAAACTCAACATTCACAAATGTTTCACTAGCTTTATGACTTGGGTAGGACATTTGGTTAAGTTTAAATGAAAAAAATGTGGTTTATACCAAAAGAAAGGCTAAAGTTCAAAGGGGTTTATCAAGGAAAAAATCATGTCAATAGGATAGGTTATTTGGCTAATATAGTTTATGAAAAACAAAGAACGCCTAATCATATCCATGTTAATGCATGAGAAAAAAATGTGGTCTTAAATAAAAATTCAATTTAAAATAGGGATGTACATGCCATGAAGGTCACACATTATCAAAAGGCAATGAGACTAATATGGATGTGTCAGTCCAATAAGAAAATCTCACCGACTTTGTCTACCATTAGTCATTACTCTTCTAAAATATTGCATATTGTCCAATCACAAGAGAAAAAGTATACGCTAAAGTTGCTATGAAATTCTCTGGTCAATTCATACTCTAATCATGATTATATAATCCTAGAAGCAATAGAAAAAGAGAAAATGTTTGTTTCATTAGTTTTATTCTTTCTCTCGTTTTGATTGAAAAATTAAAAACAAGTAAAACAAACAAATTCAAAAACACACATGCGTATAAAAAGTAATTCAGAAATGTAAAGGAGAAGAAATTTACTTCCCTTGGGTTGCCTTCCAAGAAGTGCCTTAGTTTAGGGTCCCTAGCTCGACTCCTTCTTCTCCTCACATGACAAAATTATGATCTTCAAGTGTTACAGTTAGCACCACTTCCACGCGAGGTAGTACTGAATAGGGCCTTAGTTGATCATCAACCTTATTTAGTGTCTTCCTTATCCTCAGATTCTCAATCTTGACTGAGTCCAAAGAATCTAGAAATATTTCAAATGTCTCTTCACCTTTTTTTCATCATTTAATTCCTCCATTTTTTTATGTAAAGGTAAAGAATTTGTTTCAAAAATAATCATAGACTCATTACTTACCTCAAAGCTAAAAGATGTGTCCTTTTTGGCTTCAAGCTCCTTCTCCACTTCTTCGACACAAGCAATTCGTTGAGGGTTGACCTCAAAATTCTCAAGTTCCTCATCACTTTGTAAAGTTTCCGCCCAAACGTCCATTGGGTACACCTCGCATTGATACGGCCTCCTTTTTGCTTTACAATTCTAGGCAACTGAGCCTTATTGCCATTTGACTCTTTAGGTGTTCCATGTTCTGTTGGCTTGCTTTTATCTCTTATCCGAAATCTTGCAACTGTTGCTGCATATTCTGTTGAAATTGCAAATTGTTACTAGCTAGATTCTTAACAAGTTTTTCTAAAGATGCATCTAAATTGTATTGACTCTCCGAATATTAGGCACTAGACCATGTGTTTTTTAGAAATTGCTCTCCATCCTTCTAGAATTGTAGAGTATTCTCCTGTAATTGCAAAGTATTGGCTTTGACAATATAATCAACTCTTCCAGAGATGGACTGGAGTCATGATAGGAAACTTCTCATATGTACGAGAATTTTTATGCATCCTACAAACTATCATGGAAGTAATTCTGATTATTATCCCATCCATAACAAAAGTTAGGTTGATTAGTCCAAACATTGTTACAAGATTGAGAATATGAGTTATAAAAGAAATTACTTCCATCCATATCGATTTTTTTCAACACAAAACAAAAAATGAAAAGATCACAAAATAACATAAAAAATTTAACTAGGAATAAATATATACAAAACACCAATTAAATCACAAACAAAAACAAAAACACCACACTCCCTGACAATGGGGCCAAAATTGATAGCACGTAGTTACGCTAATCAAAATAAAATAACTAAACCTACTACTATAGCAATAGTAAGTCTAGCTCAATCCCACAGAGAGTGTATGTAAAGTTTATTAAATAATTTTTGAAAGAAGAAAATAAAATGAAACTAATTAACAAAAACAAATTAAAGAAAACATGCAAAAAATGATAAAAGTGGAAACTTTGGTAGGGGCTCAATTCATTGGTTCAATCTCCCCCTACACCCTAAGTAAGCTTATTTCATTAATTTGTTTTTCTTAACCTTTCCTAACAACTATTAATCATGGGTGAACAATTAAGCTGAGTTTTCCCTTACGTTTTTATTTAATTAAGATATAATCATTAGGTTTTGTTTAACCAAGATACAATCATTAATTAAACCTAACCACCGAATAACCTAGGATACGATCTCTAGATTTAATTAGGTAGTAGCATTAAAAATTAAGAAAATCAATTAATCTAGGCAACAACCACATACGATGCATCATTTAACCTAGGTCACATTATCCCTAATGATTACGAATCATTAGTCGCTACACATGAATGTTAACATAACAATTATAGATTATATCGAAATTCTAGCAGTGGATTTGGAATTAAATGACTCAATGAACACATTAAAATTATCCTTTCATAATACCCAATGGGTTCATACACAAATAACCGAATAATAACGAAAATCTGATTATCTATATACAATACCCAAATCAATTAACATAGGATAATACAATCAATTCCTAACGAGAGAAAGAAACAAAAAAATAATTAAAAAACATAAATTGGGTCATCGACATTGATGTCGCCTCCAAACAGGTGTCGGAACATCATCTTTCCATGATTCTCTCCCAAAAAAATACTTAGCCCCTATTCAATGTCCCTACCTGAAGACCCCTCTCTTCTGTCCTTCATAGCCCGAGCTTCTTATTCCTCTTAACTATTCATCGATGTGACGATTAAGGCTTAGTAGTTTTTTTCCATTGCTCCTGTTCATCTATGCACCACATCTCACGCTTGCACCAACTCTTCACGCCTGTGTCAACAAGCCATCAAGCTGCCGCAGCCCTTCACCAACCACTAAGTCACACACTTCTCTCTGCTACACCACCCCTGTAGCATGATGGGATGATTTTAAATGGGGGTTTTGTTCCACCCCCACTGTCTATGCCTCCTAGATCTCACAAGCTTTCCCTTCTTATGCAGCCTCAAACGACGCATATGTGTTACGTTGAATGCATACGTTTACGTTCAACGCAAAACACAAAACACAAAACTCAGATGTATGCATTGTGTTGAACGCATATGCATTGCGTTCAGTGCAAAATGCAGATGTATGCATTGCCACTTTGCTCCTTGTTTCCTACTCTACTGGCGCTACTGTTTTGCATGTGTTCAGCGCAAAACACAGATGCACGCATTGCCATTTTACTCCTTGTTTCCTACTCTACTAGCACTATTGTTTTCCATATTATCTGTTGTCATTTTGTGCTGTTGGCTTCCAAGCTTGGCCACCTGCTATGCTGTCCTCTTAAGCATGATTGTCCATTAAATTTAAATGCATGTAATTGCATGGAAAATGCAGTTTCTAGTATTTTGTTTTTCGGCCACTTTAATTCGTCTTATTCTTTCATTTTTCTTATCCTCTCCTTGACTTTTATTTTCTTATGTTTGCTCTGTGAAGACAAGCAAAAATAAATCTTCAAAAAATGGATTATATGTCATGCTTTAAACTCACTTTAACTTCTTTGCTTCCAAATTGCGCCTAAAATCATATATACGTCAAAGTGAGTATCTTAACCATTTTCATATCATTAATCGCTAAGTATAAATGATTAAATATATTAACAATGAAGCACATATCACTTAACTTTCACATATTCATATATGGGGTTGCCATGCTGAGGTGCGCTTGTATAATCCTTATGAAAACAAATTGCATGCTCGTTCTACTCGTTGCTATTTAGTTGGATATCTCGATCATTTTAAAAGCTACAGATTTTCTTATAGAGAAAAGGGTTCAGAATAATTAAATCACAAATAGCTAAGTTTCTGGAATATGATGTCTATAATGAGGGTGGGCCCCTCACCCTTAAGGTGCTAGCAGGACGGATATTACAGTTATTAAATTCTTAGTATTGTACTTGTGCAAGAACAGGATCCCATACCTATACAAACAAAGGTTCTTAAGGTACAAGAATTGATAGTTGTAGATTGCATGATATTTTAGTAGGCATTTTAGTATGTTTTTAGTGGTTAATAAATTAATCCATGCATATTTAGGGGCTAAATTGTGTTAGTTAGTGAGATATTTGTATTTTGAGTGTTTTATTAGTTAGAGCACGTTATTGAGCTTTAATATTATGTATTCGAGGTGTCTTGATGTGTTTGTTAGTGTTTTAGATCAAATATCAAATAATGGAAAGAATTCGGAGGAAACCCGACGTAAGACTCAGGGCTATGATATAGAAGCTTGGTGGGTCTGCCACGATCATGCCAAAGAGCAAAATTAATTACCATGATCGTGGCCTACATAATAGCAAATATGAATCGGCTTCTAAAACGCTACTTTTTGAAGGATATTTTAGAATTTTAGCCTAAGTAAACCTTAATGTTTGCCCTAAATGGAAAACATATAAATAGAATATAAAGAAACTTAAGAAAGAGAGCTCCATTTTCTGCCATTTCGAGAAAGATCTAACGAGAGAAGAAGAAGAAGAGAGAAGGAGCAAAAAGGAAGAAGGAGAAGAAGGGTTATAGTGCTACTATCTTCCTGATCTATTCTGACCCTTACAAGTGACATTTCATTTCATCTTTATTTTTCTTTCTTTTGAATGTATAAAATGGATTTGATACTGTTGGATTTGGTTTTGATTATGATGTTATAAACTTCTTAGGGATTTATTCTTGATTCAATATTAATGTGATTTCTTTTGATGTTAATACATTGGGTATTATAATTATTTGTTATATATGGATGCTTTGGTAACAAATTAAGAGAGTGAACTGAAAGCAAAACAATTAGATTAGGTAATGAGAGTTAAACAATCTAATAGATCACGTAAAATAATAAAATCAAGAATTTATACGAAGAGAGATCTCATGTGAGGACTTGGTTGTCTATTAGAGGGCTTCAGATCCGAATGGGTTTATAGGTCTTTTGTTAATTGAGAGATTGTAAATTTCATAATTCAATTAGGGTTTAATGATTATAACTCGAGAGAGAGTAATCCACCTTTCATAAGTATAGGATCGATACTGTATTAACTCAAAAGTAATCATATTAGCATTTGATGATAGGATAAATGCCCCTTCTCATAATTGGCTACTCTTCCTTATGTGATTTCCCTTGTTAATTTGGTGATGCTCAATTCAATTCCTTATTTGTTAATTTTATATTTTAATTTCGATCTATCCATATTCACGAATTTACTTTTCTATTTAGTTTTTATCTTCTTTTTAATAATCCTTTTAAACCTTAAATAAATTAGAATTAGATTAGTTTACCAACTCCTCATGGGATCAACACCTTCAATACTACAAGTTTACGACCCATATACTTGCAGATATTGGGGCTTTTATTAAAAGTAAAACTTGCTATAAGTTTTTGGCATCATTGCCAAGGAGTTAATAAGATTAGTTGTATTTTTTTTTATCTAAGAAATTGCACATACCTTGGGACAATTTGCATAACTGTCATTAGGGATATCGGGTTAAGATCATATTAGGATTTTTTGAAAGAAGACTTCGAGATATACAACTTTCATGAGACCTCAAAGACATATTCTATCATTTGAAGGGTCAAAAATGGAGCAGATGATAGGATTAGACGAAACCAAATGAAAAAACAGAGGAATTGAAAAAAAGACAAATGGGGTAAAATTGCCATAAATTTCCCTACGGATGTCATATTAGGGTGTTATTTGGATTTTTTGAAAGAGGACTTCAATATATACAACTTTCATGAAGACCTAAAAGATAGATTATATCTTTTGAAGGGTCAAAAATGGAGCAGACGATAGGTATAGACGAAGCCAAATGAAAAAACAGACGAAAGGGGAAAAAGCAGATGAATCGGGAAAAATGCTATAACTTTCCCTACAGATATCGGATTAAGGCATTCTTTAGATGGTTTGAAAGAGGATGTCAAGATATACAACTTCTATGAACACCTTAAAGATAGATTCTATCGTCTGAAAGGTAAAAAATGGACCAGACTATAGGAAAAGTTATCATAATGGTGTGCAAGAAATACTCTCTCTCTCCACAGGCGACCCCAGCGGCGATTGCAAGGAGACTCAGGCGACGATCGGGCGGCGACCCATGGCCGGCATCACGCCGGCACCTCCACCGGCTGGAGTGCGTTCTTTCGCCCAGTCTCTCATGGGAGCGAAGCCATCTCCCCGAACGATCTTACAGCCGCTGCCCTCTGCGATCCACATCGAGTCTCAACCCAAGATGTATAAGGGGGAGCCAACTTTCTTCCTTTCCAAGGAGGAAGAAGCTCAGCTTACTGCTCCTTTTCTTCTGGCGTTGGTCGGAAAATTTACGAAAGGTCGACCGAAGATGGATTTCCTGAGATCTTCGTTTGACAAAATCGATTTTAAGGGTAATTTTACCCTAGGCATGATTGATTTCCGCCATGTTCTCATCTGCTTTGATCTTGAGGAAGATTACCAACGTTATTGGTTGCGAGCCCTTTGGACGTTCGACAGTCACCTTATGCGAGTCTTTAAATGGTCGCCGGACTTTCACCCCGATCATGAATCCTCTGTTGTTCCAATCTGGGTTTCATTTGAAGGTTTGTCGATTCATTGTTTCAATGAAAAATACCTTCATTTAATGGCCACGATGATAGGCGTCCCTCTGAAAATTGATGTTCCAACATTAAATCTTTCTCGGCCCTCGATTGCTAGAGTATGTATTGAAGTTGATTTGTTGAAGGATCTGCCGACTCGCTTGAGACTGGGCACGGAAGAGCACGCGTTTTTCCAATCTATGCTATATGAGAATTTGCCCTCGTATTGTCGTCACTATCGGAAGGTAGGACATCTGGAGAATGATTGTCGCCACAAACAGCACAAGCCTTCTTCCACTGCTGTAGCTTCGGATTCAAAAATTTCTCCCGTTCAGGTTTAGAAGGCTAAAGGCGTGTCTACTGCTCCTGGCCTGTCCGTGCAAGATACGGATACCTCACCTATTGCTCCCCCTGCTCCTACAACTGCTTCTGTTCCTGAGTCAGTGTTGTCCGATGCACCGTTGAGTAAGACGCAGCCTCCTGAACCGAACGCTGCTGTTGCTACTGACTCCCTATCGTCTAGCATGCACTTATCCTCTCAATTTGTGATTTTTTCCGGGATTGATGAGGCCATTGGCCATTCTATTCCACCTCTACCATTTGTTCCCCAAACTAGTGAACTTCTTGACATAGTTGATGATGAACTGGTTAATGCAGCTACCGAATTTGTACAAACTTCTACTTCAACTGTCCCTGTTTTTGTGTTTTCTGAAATCCGCCCTGCTACTACAGATGCAATTATTGTTCAGTCTAATGCTCCTGCTAATACAACAATTGTTCCGATGGGTATTTATGGGGACTCTGCCAATGAGGCTTCACTTGATAAAGACTTAGCTGAACCAACTTAGCCCTTTTCAACTGCTGTTGAGATTCCTCAGGTCTTTTCTGAGGGTTCTGTACCAACTCAAGTTCAGGATGATTTCTGGCTGGGCACAACCTCTGGTCAACAGAATTTAGAGATTTCCAAAATGGTCCAGTCTGAAGGAGAAACCACATTACCGAAACGAGGTCATCCCGTGGGTTCAAAAAATAAGAAAGTTACCTTTGATGATGAATTTCTTCGCCGATCGGCGAGAGCTCCTAAGGCTACTCTTGCTCATCACTCATGATTAGTAGCCTAATTTGGAATATACATGGGGTGGGTAACACGGCCTCCCAACGTCGTCTTAAATCTTTGACTGATATGCACAAATTGTCTGCGATTTTTGTGATTGAGCCAATGGTGCAACCTGCTTTTTTGGATGGACTACTGAGGAAATTACATTTTACATCCGGCTATGTTTCCGACACTAATAAAATTTGCGCCCTTTTTTCCAATGCTTATTCTGCTACAATACTTGGTGGTACAGAACAAGTTATGCACTTGCAATTAACCCATGTTAATTTGCCAACAGCTTTTTATATCTCTGTCATCTATGCGAGGTCGACAAGGCGGGGCCGTCTTGAATTGTGGTCTAAGTTATATGCCTTCCGCACTGCTCATGCTAATGTCCCGTGGTTATTGGGGGGTGACTTTAATGTCATCCGCAGTCTTGATGAATATAGCGGTCTTGGATCTCTTGAGCTTGCCTCTATGGATGACTTTAACTCCTTCATAGCTTCTTGCAGCCTGTTGGAACTCCCCACGCAGGGTGCTGAATTCACTTGGGTCGGCACTAGATCTAATGGTCGTGTTATGAAGAAGTTGGATCGAATCTTGGTTACTACAGAGTGGACCGATCTATTTCCGATTTTTACAACTCAGAATTTAAATCGAACGGGGTCCGATCATAGCCCGATGTTAAGCCAATTTGACACGGAACAAGTTTCACGCCCACTCCTCTTTCGTTTCCAGCAGATGTGGCTACGTCGCGATGATTTCCTCACTTTGGTACAATCGAATTGGGCTCAGCCAATTGCCTGTCATGGTATGT
>JANZLF010000221.1:17298182-17315889 GCA_026546835.1 Erythroxylum foetidum
CCATTTAATACATATTCCAATAGTAAGCATATTTCGTACTAAATGTCGTTAATATTCTAACCCCTACTTTGGGGCGTAGGTAATTTTTTTATCTTGCTTATGATATAGAACCAATGTTTTATATTTCTTAACATACTAATCAATATCGGGCAGTACGTATCGTATCAGTCAAAAAATAGTACCAAAAAAATATTGATATTGAATATTGGTACTGGTTTGTACCGAGTTGTTTCGCTTAGTATTGACCGATGCCAGCTATATTCAATACTGATTGAATATCGAACGGTACTGATAATTTAAAAAAATGTAAGGACTGATATGCAAAAAGTAAAATATCTTTTACAAGCCTATCCAATCCCCCCTGTCAACAATCTCCTTCTCCCACTTTTATTCAATACATTCAATATGATTGTACATCAAACAAATCTTAAAAATAAATTATTTGTTTATTTTTATATAATATTTATTAATACATTATTAATAAAAATTATTTTATTTTTAAAATAAATAATTTAAAATGATTATTTATAAACTAATATTTATTTTAAATATATTGCAATTATTTATATATTTTAAATTTAACTATATTTATTAATAATTATTAAATCAATTTTATAAATAAAAAAATCTTAAATTAAATTAAGTTATTTATAATTTTATTATTTATCAATTTTAACTAATTAATATTAAATTAAATTATTTAAATTCTTATTAATAATTAGTATATTTAATTGATAGTAAATTAAATAATATATATTTTTATTTCATGTTTCACTTTTAGTTGATTATTTCCTCAATATGAATTCTTGTTGTAAATTGAAATAATTAGAGAGTTAATAATCTCCATTATTTTTTATTTAGTGTTTTGATGTAATTATTATTTATTATGTAATGAAATTATAATGTTTTAAATATTTTGTATTGACGGTGATTAAATGATCTTTTGTCATATTAATTATGATTATTATTTATGTGTGAAAAATGTAAAAATTATTGTTAATAATAAATAAATAAATTGTTGTTATTTTAAATTTTTATTATTATGATTTTTGAAGATATGGTTAATGTAAAATTATAAAATATATAGTACAATATATTAATGGACTATTTTGTAATTTTTTAAAAAATTAAAAATTATTTTATAAATTTAAAAATTTACTTAAAATAGTATCTAAAATTGGTCAGTACCGTTACAACTGCGTACTATAACTCAATCCATTACTAAATCTGATATGATATTCGTGTAGAACTAAAAATTTCTCTAGACTTGGACGGTGTCAATAATATCGAAAACCTTTGTTCAGGAGTGTTGTTTAGGAGTGAAATTATCAGAATGAGACAGATGGAATAATTATAACATTACCATGTCCAATCGTAATAGAAGCAACTCATCTTATTCTTGTCAAACCTTATATTTTAACTTCAGTTGCTGTAACTATCTATAAATTCTAACAAAAAACAGTGAAAATAAGTCGAAATATGACTGGTCATGTTATAGTTGCAACAATCAGATGTTTGTAAAACCTGAATTTCTTAATCATTCTATTATATTAATGATTGTACAGAAATAAAGAATATTAAGTGCAAGGAACAAAGAACATAATCAGTAAAACAGTAGGTTACCACCCCATTAATTTGCTTGAACACGAGGAGCAACACGCCACTTTGTAGACGAGAATACCAACAAATTCGAAGCAACAGATGCAAAAGGCATAAACATGTAATGATATGTCAATCTTCATTCTTCACTCAACTCATTGTTCAAATAATGCATGAAAAGATTCAAAGTAAGATAAAATTTTTCTCCCGGAGGATCATCATTGATCAATGGTCAAGTCATGCGGCTAAGTTAGCTTTACGAGGACACTGTGGATTCTCAAGTGAAATACTTCACCATCTGAATTTCTTTTTGTTTGAAACCACACTTCTCATAAAATGCTTTGTTCTCCGTACTGCAATCAAGAATCACCTTATAACACCCCATTGAACAAGCGTGAGCCACAAGGAATTCTATTACCTTCTTTCCCAATTGCAAACCCCGAGCGCTGGAATCAACAACAACATCTTCAATGTGCCCAACTTTTCCGCAATTCCTAATGAACTTTTTCTCGATGAACACACTCCCTGTTGCAATGATCTTCCCAGACTTGTCATCTTCAATCACACATACAAGATGGTCATCACCATAAGAGCAAATCTCATGAAATCTTTCTTCAAATTCCTTGTGTGATACAGAATCACAAATGGTTAGTTGTTGCAGTAGCTCTATGAAACCCTTATTTATATCTAATATCTCTAATTTACGGACTTGAAACTTCTTTTCAGGAACTGGGAAATCACCGGTTTGCATCTCTATTGCTCCAACTTCAAATCTGCACAAGGAAACAGTTAAAAATCTGGCAAGTCTAAAAGACAACATAAACAAGTAATTTCCCACACCATCAACAAATGTCTAACAAAGAATTTACTATTTCAAAAGTGATTAACATCCTTTTATAACGTCATAATTTTCTTCCGAGTGCATCGCACTTGCACATATATGGTTGCCAGTTTTACATATAAGAAATGACAGCAGGATAATATTCCACTAGAATTTGCAAAGCAACTTTACTTTAGCAAACAATGGACCATAAATCCAAACAAAACTCATGAAGTAAAGGAGCGTCTCTAAAAGAGTGCATGAAGAATCAAGCTCACGGCGCTATGATGTTCAATATCAAGAAGACCAATCACATATCAACAACACCCAAGACATGATGTAGAATGAAGATGCAAGCTCACAATGGCTCGGCAATAAAGTAGTACAATCTTACAAAGATTATTTCTTAACGAAGTAGCATGAGCTAAACCATCTTAGAATCATACCCCTAAGCTTGCAAAATCACTTCTTCTCTTTCCCATGACCTTAATTGAGAAGGGTTTCCACTTCTTAGTTTTGTGTTTTCATCTTCTTGTTGCTATGATCTTCATCTTCATCGTCACCCTTATCCCCTTTACATTGTGCTGTGGTAAGTTACTAATTGAATCGTTTAATAACAGGTACCAATTTCAAGGTCAGTTTTCAAGATGACAATTGATGTTTCCCTTAGTCACCTTAAACAGCAGAGACACGTATATGGCGCAAGCAAGAGTATCAAAACGCACCAATTCGCCAGAGATGGACTCAAAGCGTATAAGATCAGAAATCAATACGTAAGCAAGCATTCAATTTAATCTCTAGCCCTAATATCCTTGAAATAAAAATGAACATAAAGCATCATAATGGGCACCAAACATCAAACCATCGTGGTTTAAAACATTGACCCAATCACATAACTCCCATGTAAATCAAGAAATGACTTTGCCTAATATAAATCAAATTTCACAAGATCATTCACAAACAAATCAAGGGACCCTAAAAGAATTACATGTAAAGCTACGTATAGATTCAAAAGCTTCAGGTGGCGCACGTCAACAAATTGTTGTAGGGGTTGACGGCGGCAGGAGGCGTCAGCTACGAGAGAGAAAGATGCGAGATTTTAGGGGAAAGGAGAAGGTAGGATTTACAAATTTTTTATGATTCTTCGACTGTTTTGAGAAGAAGATGGAATTTCTATGGATTGACTAGTTTTTTATAGCCGTTTTGTTAAGAACTTTGTTACAATCGTTACATCTTTAGCTCATGTAATCAAAAAAAAGTGCAGGATTTAAAAGTTGGGGTTAGTACTTACCTTATACGAACGAACCTGTGTGACACTACAGTACATCGATCCTCCTCATCGATCTCCAGTAAAGAAGAAGAAAAGTTGCACGCCTTAAGACAACGACTCCACGCCTAGGCAGTTCCACCAGCATGGGTAGAAGGATTCCCTCGACGATTCAACCCTAAACAGGAAGACCATTGATCAAGAAGAAGAAGACTTTCTACGTTGTCGTTTAAGCTTTGTGATTATCACGGTGTCGTTTGGTTGTTTTTTTTTTTATGGGTCTTATATTGTTGTCGTTTTAACTTGGAGAAGCTTCCTGAACATGTATTTGTACTTCATTTATTTCAATAAATTTTTTACTTTTCAAGAAGAAAGTTTTAATTCGACTCCTTTGTTGGCTTTACCTAACTTTGCCAAATATTGAGTGTAATACTTTCAAGTGTAGGAATTAATGCAGTTTTGAAGCAAGATAAGAAATTAACATCATAATTTAGTGAAATTTTGAGTGGAGTAGCCTTAAACGGCCTAATTATGATAAAGAAATGTGTGTGTTAGTGAAAGCATTAGAGATTTGGCAATACTAATTCTGACCTAAAGAATTTGTGATATGTACGTATCATGAATCATTGAAATATATTCGAGATCAAAGTAAGTTGAGTCAAAGACATGCCAAGTAGGTGGAATTCATTGAAACTTTTGCCTTATAATATAAAATATATACAATGACAATAAAATGTAGTTAATGTGATATCTAGAAGACATACTTTGATGAGTACATTACAAACTAAATTAATGAGTTTTGAACATATTAGAGATTTAAATGTTGATCATCTAGATTTTGATAATGGGTTTAAATCATATGAAAATTTTACATTAAAAAGGTTTTATATGCATAAAGAATACTTGTTTAGAGAAAATAAATTTTCTCCTAAGTAATTTTTTAAAAGTGTTACTTGTGAGATAATTGCATGAGGATGGCTTAATGAATCACTTTGGAATCAAAAAGATCCTTGAGATTTTGAATGAACATTTTGTTTTTAGCTACACATAAAAGAGACATGTGGAAAGGATATGTGAAATATGTGTTATATGTAGGCAAACTACATTTAGATTGCAACCTAATGGATTATACACCTTCTTTGCCTATACCTATAAAATTATGTGTAAACCTTTTGATAACTTTTATTTTAGGTTACCTAGGTCTAGAATGAGTAAAGATTCAATTTTTATAGTCATGCATAGGTTTTCAGAAATGGAACATTTCACCACATGTCATAAAAATAATAATGCATCCTATATTGCTAAATCATTTTTCAAATAGATTATTATATAGCATAAAGTTCCTAAAAGTTGTTCTTTTGTAATCAGGAAATCATACATTTAAATCATGGAAATAACCTTTTCTTGTAAAAATACAAGGATAAGGTTGCGTCTATCAATGACCCTCCCTAGACTCCCATAAATTGAGGAGTCTTGTGCACTGGGTACGTTGACTTTATAAAATTCCAAAAACCATTATTTGATATAGAAATATAAAATTCTCAAGTTACTTTTAGAATATTTTCAAGAAAACTTGGGGTCTAAGAAGTTATTTTCTACAATTTATCATCCACAAATCAACGGTCAAATTAAGGTGATTAATAGGACTTGAGGTGCTTTCATTGAATTTGCTTTTAATATGATTGTCAATAGTCTTATAAATTAATCTCCTTTTGAAATTATTTATAGATTTAATTCATTATCTCCTTTAAATCTTATGTCCTTTTTTTTTCAGATGAAAGAGATGACTTAAATAGGAAAAAGAAAGTAGAAATGGTGAAAAAACTATATGAAAAGGCAAAGTTGAATATTGAAAAGAAGACCCTAATAATACATTAAGGAAGCTAATAAGGGGAAAAAACAAATGATATTTGAACTTAAAGATTAGATTTAAGTACACTTAAGAAAAGAGAGGTTTCCAAGTAAGCATAAGTCTAAGTTGCAACTAAAAAGAGAGACATTTTTAAGTCGTAGAAAAAATAATGCTTACAAGATCGTTTTACTATATGAGTATAGCGTCCATACAACTTTTAATGTTGATGATTTACTTCTTTTTTATTTTATAAATGAAGATATTGATTTGAGGATAAATCCTTTTGAGAAAAGAGAAATGATGAGAATCAAGCATCTACTTAAGCTACATAAGCTTCTAAACAAAGCAGACATAAAAAAAAGGGCTTGGACAAATTGTAAAGAGTTTAAATCAAGCACCAAAAGTTGCTAGAGATCTATTGAGAAACATTAGAGGACTATTAATAAGGAGTATAATAACAAAGTCCTATAAAACTCCCAATAGGTTAATAGTGAACCTTTGCTACTTTAAGGGATTGAATTCAAGCCTATAATATTAATTTAAATGAAGGAATAAGCTTTGAAAAAGGTTACAAAATGTAACCAATGTTAGTATCACATTGGTATCCAACTTTAGTTTTACATTAGATTTGCACATTAGAGAAACAAAAGGAAACTAGTATTCAATAAATTAGCATCAATAGGTTGCCTTTTGACTAAGTATTGTGGATCATTAACATATTGTTGTTTATTTTTTATTTAAATTATCAAGTCGTTGTCCACTTATTTTTTATTACTTATTCCTTAGTTAATCCTAGTCATTAGAAATTGTGAGTTAATGGATTTGTTGCCTAATATTAGCAAGTGCAAGAGGAAACTTGGGATACTTATCATTATAATCTATGTTATATAAAGACTTTAAGTCACACAAAATGAAACATAACCTTCAAAGCTTTTTGTCTTCTGTTTATGTAAGCTATTAATAGAACTTTGATTATTTTATTTATTGCCAAGCTTTTGTCCTTTATGAGTTTTTATACTTATTACTTCACTGTTTCATTTAAGAGCATTAAAGCTTTTATTTTCTATTAAAAGCTTTGCGGCCTTTTCTCATGAGATTGAGTGTTTTGTAAGCCATTTGAGTTCTTCCATTTGGTATCAAAGTAAGGTTTGCGGATAATTAGTAAGAATCTATATTGCTAAGATGGGTGATATTCAAGTTGTTGGTAGAATCAAGTAGCTCTATAACCAGAATTACAATTCTTGGTCTACTTGCATGATGTCTTACATGCAAGCTAGGATTTGTGGGAGGTTATTGACTCAATATGTTCAAACCATATGATCAATGATCATGAGAAGTTGTAGAACTTTTTAAAGAACAAGGGAAGTTATGTGGTGGTGATGATGAATAAATCAAATTTACAGATAACTCCCGTGATAATACGGTACTCTCCCTAATGTAGTGATACTGAGGTACTACTCTAAAATGTCTATCATGTCCCATATACAAATAAGAATCTTCTCTCGGTAGTACACTTGGCATCTTCTGGCCATTTTATTATGTTTGATCTCCAATATGTGAAGGTACATCGAGACCTTTAGATTATAGAAGAGATGATGATGAAAAGACAAAATTGAGTCAATCTATGTGATGTCTGCAAAATTTGCATACATAGATAAGATGAAAAGGAACAAGACAATAAACTTATAGCACATGTTGTTGAGTTGCATTGGCTATTCCCAGCTAGATGTGATGATAAAAGAAATAGATGCAAAAGAAGCAATGTTGAAAATATTCGACATATGCTCTCAGTCTCGACGTCGTCCATTACCCATGTTTATCGAGAGGTTAATAGCTTTGCGGATTCTTTAGCAAAGCTAGCTTCGGCTGGTACTTCGACTATATTCGCTACTGCACTTGATCTACCTCTTCCTCTCCGGACAATCTTGCGAATGGAACATAATTTTGTTCCATACATACGATATAAACCATGAGTCTTACATTTTATTTACATGACCTTAATACTACCCTCCCTCTACTCTTGTAGAGCCATACATTAATAAAATCCCTTTTCTTTAAAAAAAAATGGACCAGACTATAGTGTACAGAGGTCAAACATAGAAGAAGCAAAAAGTCAAATACAAAAGAAGCATAAGGTCAAATACAGAAGAAGCAAGAGGTCAAACACAGAAGAGGCAATAGGTCAAACACAAAAGAAGCAAGAGGTCAAACACAAAAGAAGTAGGAGGTCAAACACAAAATAAGCAAAAGGTTAAACAGAGAAGAAGCAAAAGGTCAAACATAGAAGAAGCAGAAGGTCAAACACAGAAGAAGCAGACGATACATTTTTATACTCCTGAACATCTCCACTTTTAAGGGCCATAATTTTCAACCAGATGTCCAAAAATTCCATCCTATATAGCGTTAGAAAGATAGAAGAAAGACCTAAAACTTTCTAGAAGACACCCTTCTCTAATTCAACCTAGATCAATCCAGAGTTTCCCTCAAATTCAGAACACGAATTTTACCCCTATAGAAGACTCAAAGAAAAAGAAACTCAACCATTTGGAAAATATCATCTGTAAAACACATTCATACATCATTTTCATCAAAAGATAAATGTTTTACAAGGCTTTAATGGGCATTTCAAGCCACGATATAGCAACATTTCAGAAACCAAAAATATAGAAAATACATTAGCAATAATTGGCCCAAAATGCAACTAAAGCCTTGGTTTACAAAATAAGCTTAAAATACAAAAGTATGCAAATTTGGAGTGATGACTTAACGCTTGGTTACTCGTTCTCATGCTGTTCACCTGAAGATGGGGCAAAAATGGAGGGGTGAGCTTAAAGCTCGTGGGTAACAATTTTATAATAGATAATAAGCAAAAATCTTTTTAAAGCTCACATTTAATCAAGATACATATATTTTTCAATACTCAATATATCAAAAATTTGTAAACAACTTAATTCATGCATCATCAAACTTGCCAATGCAATTTAAACACAAAAATGCATCAGAATGGTTTGAGTGGATCCAAAACAAAACGTACTACATAATCTCCATAAGGAGCTTCATGCTATTAGCGAGCAGGCGGGAGAAGCCTTTAGTTAAAGTGCACTTGACATACTTATGGGATCACCACAAACCCACATAACATGTAATTTCCTGACTTGTAAACTTGTTTCCCAAAATCGCACTAGATCATAAACTTGGTTTTTCATAAACATGTTATCTTTTCAAAATCATTTCATTTTTCATTTACAAAATTTATGCACACAGCATGTAGCACTTTCTCAAAGCATTTAAAGAACAATTAAATGCACATTTAGAAGTAGTTGAAAATATTCATTTCACTTTTCTTGAAAGAAACATTTATGGCTTATTAGCCAATTATAAAAATGTAACCCATATTGAATTCCTTGACTAAAACTTGTTCAAATATGCCTCTCTTCTTGCTCCTCTTTTCTTTTTTGATTCCTTTTATAGGCAAAAAAAATCACAAGTTCAAAAGGGTTGCAAAATTGAAGACCTATACAGTATATTTACTAAAATTGATCCTAAATTACCTAAACACATGCTTTTCCTAAGCTTTATGAACCAAGACCCTTCCAAAAATCGAAAACATAAAAAAATGCTCTTACCTTAAATCTTCACCAAATGAAGGGATATTTAGCTCAAAAGAAAGCTCTTATCTTCCTTTACCTTTTTCCCTTCTTATACAACCTCAAAAACTCTCTAGGAGGCTTAGAAAAGATGCAATCCTAACTCAACTCTCTTCTTTCCTCTCAACCACCGAAATCTCTCCTCTCTCTCTTTAATTTGTTATTTCACTTCCTTCTCTCCCATTTTCATTTTTTCCCCTCTTAAAGAAGAAAACAACACTTCTTTCTTCCCATTTTACCCTTAATGATTGATAAAAGTTCACCTTGCCCTTCCTTTAAAGCCTTAGAGTTTTTAAACTTAAGTAAGCTACCCAAAATACCCTTCTATGCCTTCTTACTACTTTTAATTTAACTAAACCATGCAATAATTTTACTATCATAGACCTAAAGAAAAACTAACTCCTAAAAAAATTTGGGGCCAACACAAAAAATTAATTAAAAATGAAAGAAAAAGAAAAGGAAGAGAAGGAAGTTTGGACGCAAAGTAGAAGACACATCAATTTCGACATCACAAGGCAACAATAAGGAATTTGCAAAAGTTAAATGTCAAGAAGAGATAGAAAGAACAATGATGGAAGAAATATATTATAGGGAGCAAAGGACTTTTGCAGACTTTGGTGAGGAACAATTTGGTTGGGGAAGTAATCATCCTTATTTGGGCATGTACAATCCAGGTTGACAAAACTACCCAAATTTATGTTGGTCTAACAATGTAAGGACTTATATGGGACATCAAGATCTATTAGGATTTCAGCAAGATGAGTCCAAGATCATTGATAAGCTCATAAGCATAAAAGAGGCCTAGAAGAGACTGGAAGAGAAGTTTGAGCAAGTAATGGAAGACCATGCCTTTTCTATTCACAATCTAGAGCTTCAAATGAGATAGCTTTCTTGTGAATATTGTAAGAGAAGTGTGTAAAACTATCTGAGCAACACTGAAATACATCCAAGAGAGCAGTATAAGGTTATCACACTTAGGAGTGAGAAAGAGCTAAAAGCACCAGTGAAAAAACAAGTTGAATCCTACCTCATAGAATTCTAAGAGAAGAAGAACAAGGGTGACTCATTCAGGAAAATTGATGTGGTCAAATCTTTAAAAAAAGCAAGAAGAAGAAGAAGAATAGATAACATCGGATATAGATCTTGAAGTAGATATGAAAGTCTTTGTTCATAAAGTGAAAGCAAAAAAGGAGGCGAAGGTGATTGAGGAAGCAATAGAGCAACTCACCTTCTTACAGGACAAGTTGTTGGATCCCATTGAAGATTCATGGAATTTCATCATTCCCGATTATATTGACAGTTTATTAGTAAAAAAGACATTACTGAACTTAATTAGGTTTCTTAATTTTATCAATGTTGCCCTCTTATTTATCTTCCGATGTGTAGCTTATTTACAAGCTACAAAGATGAAATTAACAAGGGTAGAAGCAAGCCACTCATAATTGATCTCGACTAAGTTTCGAAGGATACAAAGTCAAGTTAATGACCATAACTTAGCACGTTCAGTAGCTACAATAAAAATGTTATGTAGTTAGATTTGTTTCTAAATTCTAAAAATAAGTTATAAATGGTTTGGATTGCTAATTCTTTTATTTTCTTTGAAGCAATTATAAGATAAGGCACCAATTATGGGCATCAAGTGCATTTGGTTTCAGACTACAATGCCATCACCACCTTAATCGCTATAATGGGTTTTTATGTTCTAACTCTTGTCTTTTTATTTTTATTTTTTTGTTTTTCTTGCTATTTGTTGTGATTCTCACCTTGTATGTTATTTTTCCTTCTCGCATTGAGGAAACCGTGTTGTGCAAGTGTGGGGAGGGTTGCATTACATACATTGTATGTTTTATTTTGAGTGTGAATTTTGCATATCATATATTAGTTTTGTTTAAGTTTGCATGATGTGACTCGTGTGAATGTGTCAATAATTAGGACTTAACGGAATCGATTTAGATTTAAATATCATCTTTTAGGTTGCTAAGATTTATTAGCTTGCAAAATTAGTGTTCTATATTGCTTCGGTTAAATATGAATGTTAATTAGGATACGATGTTAGTTCATTCACTCTAAGAATTTACCACATTCATTTATAATTTTATGCCAATTGAATAAGTAGCATAGTTAGTATCTTTTTATGAGAATGACTAGTTTAAGAAATGGGGTAGGCAAAATGTGTGTGCGTATGTGTGTGTGTGTGTGTGTGTGTGTGCATCTTAAATAAATAACTATTCTGCTATCCTTTTTTGAAACAAATCGGGTTATTAATAGAGCTACTAGCCAGTTGAGAATGTGATATAACTGAGTAACTGGGGGACATTCATCTCAAATATTTGTTCTTGCATCAAGGCTATAATGACATTCCAACCAAGTCTTTTAATAAAAACAAGCCCTAATTGAGTAACCAGGGGACATTCATGACAATTGTTTACCTTTGCATCAAAAGGTTAGGCTCGCGTTAATGAAAAAATAGTGCGTTGTTTAATAAATCTTACCTATCTTTAAAAATAGTTAGAATTTTCATAAAAAGCTACTTAGAAATAGTTACAATTTTGATTGACCGAATAATTATCGATGTGTGTATGCAAGTGATTGGAGTGAATGAGTTTGATATCAAGGTCCTGATTGGTATATATATTTAGTTCAAAGTGCCTAGACACAGATTTCATAGGTTAATAAGTTAGAGCAACTTGAGGGATTGTGTTTATAGTTGAATTTATTTTGTAAAGTTCAATGCCATTAAACCATTATTACATATGTGTGTGTTATGGTTTAATGTGTTTTTGTTTTGATTGTTTTGTTTTTCTTTAAGGAAAAGAAAAAGTTCAAGTGTGGGGATGTGATAGTTGTAGGTTGCATGATGTTTTAATAGGCATTTTAGTATGTTTTTAGCTGTCAATAAAATAATTCATGCATGTTTAAGGTTAGGATAGTGTTAGTTAGCTAGATATTTATGTTTTGAGTGTTTTGTGAGATAGAGCATGCTATTGAAATTTAATATTATGTGTTTCAAGTGCCTTGATTTGTTTGTTAATGTTTTAGATCAAATATCGAAGAACGGAGAGAATTTAAAAGAAATCTGGAGTAAGACCCAAGGCCACGATCATGGAACATGGGCCATGATCATAACAGACCCACCATGGACCCATTTTCCATGATCGTGACAGAGAGCAAAATTAATTGCCATGATCGTGACACTATGGGCCATAATCGTGGCCTACGTGATAGCAAATGCAGACCGACTTCTAAAACAATACTTTCAAAGAATATTTTGGACTTTTGGGCCCAAGTAAATCCTAATGTTTGCCCTTCATGGAAAACATATAAATAGAAGATAAAGAACCATAGAAAAGGGAGCTCTATTTTCTGCCACTTTGAGAAAGATCCAAGGAGAGAGGAAGAAAAAGAGAGAAAGAGGAGAAAAGGAAGAAGGAGAAGAAGGGCTGCAGTGTTGATATCTTTCCAATCTATTTTGACCATTCCAAGTGACATTTCATTTCATCTTTATTGTTCTCTCTTTTAAATGTATAAGATGGATTTGATAGTGATGGATTTAAGTTTAATGATGATGTTTTAAACTTCTTAGGGATTTATTCTTGAATCAATGTTAATATGATTTCTTTTGATGTGAATTCATTTGGTATTGTGATTATTTGATGTATGTGCATGCTTCGATAACAAATAGAAAGAGTGAAATGATAGAAAAATGATTAGATTGGGTAATAAGAGTTAAACAATCTAATAGATCATGCAAATAATCAAATCGGGATTTTATACGAAGAGATATCTCGTATGAAGACTTGATAGTCTATTATGGGGCTTAAGATTTGGTTATATTTGAGGGTTTTTTGTTAACTGAGAGATTGCAAATTCTATAATTTAATTAGAGGTTATGATTTAAGGTTTAATGAATATAAATTAAAAGAGAGTAATTGGCCCTTCGAAAGTCTAGGACATATAGCATATTAACTCAAAAGTAATCATGTTAGTATTTGACGATAGTATAAATCCCCCTTCTCATAATCGTCTAATCTTCTTTATATGATTTCCCTTGTTAATTTAGTGGTACTTAATTTGATTCCTTATGTGTTAATTTTACATTTTAATTTCAATCAATTCAAATTAACAAATTTACTTTTTTATTTAGTTTTTATCTTTTTGTTAATAATCCTTTTAGGCATTAGATAACCTAGAATTGGATTAGTTTACCAACTCCTTATGAGATCGACACCTTTAATACTACAAGTGTACGACCTATATACTTACTGATATTGGGGGTTTTATTAGAAGTAAAACTTGCCCAATAATGTAGTTGCAAAGTTCCACTAAAGTAAGATGACATACTATCCTATCTGATTGTATAGTCTATTTGAGTGATCAAGACTATGATATTGGATATGTTGTGGATCCAATTACTTTTATAGAAGTTGTTTCTAGACCCATGTAGATTTATGGTGGGATGTAATGAAGGATAGGATGCAATCTAGGAATCATAACAAGGTATGGGAGCCTGTTGATTTGCCTCACTACTATAAACCATCAGTTGTAAATGACTGTATAAGAACAATAAGGACTCTCAGAGAAAATTTTAGTGGTTTAAGGCTCAGTTGGTTTCCATAGGGTTCACTCAAAGAGAAGGGGTTGACTTTAATGTTACCTTCTCTTCAGTATCCTCTAAGGATGCATTTAGAATGATTATAGCAATAATAACTCATTATGATATGGAACTACATCAAATTGATGTCAAAACTACTTTCCTAAATAAAGACCTTTACGAGGAGGTCTATATGAATCAACCTAAAGGATTTCAGGATCAAGAAGAGCCTGACAAAGTTTGCAAATTGAGAAAATTGATATTGAGCTGGAGCATTTGATGATTGAGGAGAAGATTATTGATCCGTTAACTAATGACTTTGCCTACTTATTTTTTCAAAGACATGTATATAGCATGGGTGTATTGAAATCCTTTGACACTATTAGCTAAGGAACATTATGTTTACTCCTTGTACATTTATATATTTTGATGGATCATGACAGTATGGTTGTTTATTAATAAAAATGATCATCTTTTTATCCTCAATAATACGTGTTATTATACATTGTTATAATACATGTGAAAGTCTTAAGATTTGTGTCGATCTTAAGCATTTTAAAAGACAATGGACATATATACAAATTGATCTTGAACCTATGTCATTATGACACATACAGTTTGATAAGTATATCCATAGATTTTCATATGATAGAGGGGATATAAGTGTTTAATCTCATAAAGGTGTTCTCTAATGTTGTTTAGCATTCTGTGAGAGAGCATAAAGGTGTTCTTTCATAATGCAATTTAGCATTCAATAAGAGAGCATAAGGGTGTTCTTTAATACAATTTAACATTTAGTGAGAGAACATAAAGGTTTTTTCTAATACAGTTTAGCATTCGGTGAGAGAAAACATGATTTCTTTTATACAGTTTCGCATATATAGTTTAGCATAAAGTTTAGAAAAATCAAGACCTTCAAACGAAAAGATGATACATATCATATCATACAGGTATCATCCAAGTTTGCCACACTCTATTTTCGCATTCATGTTAGTGACGTGTTTTTTCATTCATGTTAGTGAGGTATTCGAAATGAAGAGAGGCATAGTAGATCTCAAAGAGAGACTATGTCGAAAGAGTGCGAGGAACATATTAGAATAGGATTATTAGAACAGAATAGAGGATCTATTTCCTATTTAACCCAGGTGATAAGCTTTAATACCATATAAACCAAAGATAAATTTAAGAAGAATAATTTTTTCTTATTTATTTTCTAGATAATGAATACAATGCAAGGAGATTAAAACTCTTATTAGAAGACTATAATATAAGGTAGAAATTAAGGATTAAATTAGCTTCAGTGATTTTCAGTCAAAATTAGTGTGATAAATATGGCCTAATTGTCTTGAAAATCTTCTGGGTATCCGAATTTTGGGCAAATTCAAGATTCATGAGATTTTGATGCTTCTGACGAACTGTGGCACAAGTTCATCCAACAACAAAGATTGGCTCTCAGATGAGCTTCATTTTCAACAAGTGTACAAAGGTTTTAATGGGTGCAGAAGAACTACATGATTTACAATTACTGCACAGATTACACAGATATCCACAAGCTCTTCTTCCTCTTGGATTATTTAAGATAAACTTTCTATACCAAACAAATAATTGTTAGGGCCTCCTTCGTTATCTATTGTAGTAGTTTATATATAGTATTATAGTATTAGAATTTAGAATAGTATTAGATTCTATAAGTCAGTTTTTTTTATATCTACTTATATCTAACTCAATCTAAATAAAAATTTAAATAATATATATAAATCTGACAAAGACAAATAAATGTCCATTTATCTTCTTTAAAGTCATGCCCAGTAATGAGCCTCTTAATCAAATAGTCAGATTACTTCAAAATACACTCCCCAAAGAGACCCAATTCTCACAAGACACTCAACTCTACATTTCAAATAAATGTTTAGACAACCTAACAAAATTATCCAGTATTTTTAAACTGGACCGAAAGGTAAATATTATTGTTTTTACTTATCAAAGAATTTGAATTTTAATAGAAAAATAGATTATTAAATAAAATTAATTAATTTATTTTAATTTATAAGAAGTTAATTTACGAGAATTAACTGATTAATTACTAAACTATTCAGTTTTTGACATTAAGAGTTATTAAAAAAAACCGAAAACTTAAAATCAAACTAAGGCGATTCAAAACTTTTATAATTGAACTGACTGAACTGGTTAAGATTTATAATTGTTGATATTGTCGTTCTAAAAAGATGGTTTCAACTTTTAATCTAATTAAGCTGAAACGATCACATAAAAGGGTAATATTATTATTATTAACTTGACGGAAGTATATCCAACAATGTAATGATAAATTATTTTTTGAAAGGTATAATTATGTAATATTATTATTGGTTCAGGCAGATTCTGGCTGGACTGAACGTTGCCGTTATACTCCATGTGATCAACTGCTTCCTGTGTCAGCTTCAACGTCGAAACACCTACAAAACAAGAAAGGCACGTCGGGGGTTGTGTCCCGATTGGCCCCTCCGACGTTCAAGTCAGGTTTTTTGGTGAAGGAGAGTCTACTATAATCAGAGAGAATTAGGGTTGTGATCGCATACATCTGTTATGGTAAAGTCGTACCTTATATATGAAGCAGCAACTAGGTTTAGATTTTTACGTGTTTGCATGGGAGACTCTCTCCTGCTAATGGGTCGGAGAAATCGTTGCTTGGGCCTGGATCTGGTGTAGTCATAAGGCTGATCTTTGGTGATTGGACCGATCGGCCCATGCGTCATTGGTACTGGGTTCGGGCCCAGTATGACCGACCCAACCAGATATAATAATTGTTTGTTACGTACCAGCATTTATTATAACTATTCTTTCTAGGAAAACCAGCTTTTTATGCTCAATGCTTATTCTCTCTTCCTCTCATAAGGCCGTCTGGTAGGAGTAGAATGGCTCCCGCCTTGCTGTTGCTACTCCGAGTCCCCTCCATCAAGTTTGATGTTGTTTCTGAGTGTTGTTGCTTTGCTGGTGTGTTTCAACCATAGTCCTCTCCATTCTTTCAACCCTCGTTTATCATCTTTCTTTCTCTACGCTCCCTTTCGACTAATTTTTGCCCCCAAATTCTGGAGTGCAGTGAATCGAGCTCATCTTTAGGATTTTCAGTAGGCAGTGTTAGAGTATTCTATATTAACTAAACATGAAAATATTAAAGAGTTTATAAGTGGTAAGGGTTAACTATTTAAATAACTAGTTCTAGTTATTTGGACAATAATTGACCCAAGTTCAATTCTTGTTAATGGATTCTAAACTCTACCTATATTAAAAATTCAATATGGTATCAGAGCAGGTTTAGTCCGGATTATTAATTTCTCAGTTGTCCGTCTGGATGTCCAATCCCAATGGCTCGGTCTGGTTACCACTGCGTTTGTTTCAAGTGACAACTGGATGTCCAATCTCAATTGCACTTGAGGGGGAGTGTTAGAGTATCCTATATTGGCTAAACATGAAAATGTTAAAAGGCTTATAAGTAGTAAAGGTTAACTATCCAAACAACTAGTTCTAATTATTTGGACAATGGTTGACCCAAACCCAATTCTTGTTAATAGACTCTACACTCTGCCCATATTAAAAATTCAATAGGCAGTAGGTACTTCTATAATTTTGGAAAGTTTTAATACCCGCATTACTAGGTTTTTACTTTACCAGAATAACTTTTTAAATTGCTCAATTGTCATTCTCAACCTTTTCTTTTTCTATCTCATTGGAGTTAGATAATTTTACATTCCCACCTCTTCTCTTTACCTTCCCTCTAAATCTCCATCAAAAGGAGAACCTTGCTTCTCTAAGCTCCTCTAGGGAACTTAGTCTACCAATATTGTTGGACCCCAATTTTTAATTGAAATTTAGAAATAGTAAATGAAATTGAATGAGTGTTTTGTTTAAGTATTATGTTATAGATGAAATTATG
>JANZLF010000221.1:17315989-17326845 GCA_026546835.1 Erythroxylum foetidum
TTAGATCTTTACGTGTTTGCATGGGAGACTCTCTCCTGCTAATGGGTCGGAGAAATCGTTGCTTGGGCCTGAATTTGACGTAGTCATAAGGCTGATCCTTGATAATTGGACCGATCGGCCCATGCATCATTGGTACTAGGTTCAGGCCTAGTATGACCGACCCAACCAATTATTATTATGTGGATGGAAGTATATCCAACAATGTAAAGATAAACTATTGTTTGAAAGGTATAAACTTTACACAATCCTGACAGCTTTCTTGCCATATCCAAACTGCCGTTGTTTCTCGCAACCTAATCCGCATGCCATCTCTTCATGTGATAACATTGCACATGGGAACAAGAAACAAAGATACCTTCTTCTTTTTAGACAAAAAGCAAGCAAACAAACATAACTACTATTTAACAACTAAACAGATCATGCGTTAGCTTTCGTTAAAAAGGCCAAAAAGCGAACACAGAAGAGCGCATAACGTTACTCTTGTACAGGGTATTATGTTTATTTAATTATAAGGCCAAAAAGCGAACACAGAAGAGTGCATAAGGTTGTATTCTTTTTAAAGCATTTGAACTCGAGAATTGCAAATTTAGCGTAGGATTTGTTGGTCATTATGAAACAAATCGAAAAAGCTAGCAATTGGGAAAATTTGATCGTCTATATATGTTTTGGAATAGACTCGCGAATGAAACGGCATAATTAATAACTAAAGATGGTTTACATTATTGTCATTTTCAATTGCCATTGCCACCTAGAAAGACAAATTCCTTGATGAAGAATCACTTGGAGACTCGCTTTCATTCATTAGAAGCTTCAACTTCGGACACTTAATCATGGATCTATTAGTAGGGCATACTACCTCTAGTAGATCCAAGTAGTTTCTGAGCTGAAGTAACTCCTATGTTCACTCCATAATACTTGTTAAGCTAGCGTATATTTTACATTAGCCATTCTTGTAAAGTAAGATTACTTTATATTTTTAATAATAAAATTCTTAATTATTTTCCTTTACATATATTGGATAAATTTTTTAATTCAAATAAATCATTTAAAAAATAATAATCCAAAATAAACGATAAAATCCATGAAAATAAAGTTATTATTTAAAAATGTTACAGATTTGCGGTACAAGTTAATGTTTTAAAGGGGAAACATTTAAGGTTGGTTATCATGTTTTCCACTCGGTGAAAGTTGATGATTAGGTCATTTTAAGTCAAAACATGTATGGTATGGACTGGCAAAACAGAAAGTAAATAAGACTATTTTAGTACCTAAAAGAAAAACATACGAGATTATATACAGGGAGTTGGATTTATTTAAGGGAGCACAAAAAATTTTCAAATTAGCATGAGATAAGGCACTTGAAACAGAGATTTCAATCAAGTCTGTTGTATACGTGACAAAGCAGTTCAGGTATTTACAGAGGTACCTGCCATCAAGAAGAGATGGCAAAGATACTTTTATGGCATGTACAATGAAGACATAGGGGTCAGCATAGAGTTAAGCGAACCCTTCGCGTCGGGACATTTCCTTAACAGATACTCATGTGAAAGGATCACAAGAGGAGAAATTACAAAAATTTTAAAGGAGATGGGGAGCGGAAGGGTCGTAGGGTCAAATGAGATCTCTATAAAAGTGTGGCAGTGAATAGGAGCTGTTGGTATTAAGTGGTTAGTTCAGCTTTTTAATATGATCTTCGAGTCAACCAAAATATCGGATGAATGGTGAATGAGTAATTTAATCCACGTATACAAGGCCAAAGGGGAATCCAACAGTGTCACAACTATAAAGGCATCAAATTACTAAGTCACACCTACTAGTTGTGGGAGAAAGTAATTGAAAAGAGAATCCAGAGAGTTGCTTCTATATTGGACAATCAATTTGGATTTATGCTTGGTAGGTCTATGACAGAAGCAATACATCTACCACGGAGATTAATGAAATACTACAGGGAGTGTAAACGAGATTTACATATAGTTTTTATTGATTTGAAGAAAGCGCATGATAGGGTTCCCCAAGAATTCCTATGGAGGTGTTTGCAGGAAAAAGGCATTCTTGTGGCTTATATCAGAGTAATTAAGGATATGTATGAAAAAGCATTGACTGGAGTAAGGACGGTAGGAGATGACACGGAAGCGTTTTCTATTAGTACAGGACTACACCAAGGCTCGGTCTTAAGCCCTTTATTGCACATTAGTGCTAGATGAACTTACCAACATATTAAAGGAGACGTACCGTAGTGTATGTTATTTGCTAACAATATTATCCTGGTGGATGAAACCAAGGAGGGGGTCAATTCCAAGTTAAAATACTAGACAGAAACGTTAGAATCAAAAGATTTTAGGATAAGCAGGTCCAAGACAGAGTATCTAGAATATAACTTTTCGAGAAGCCAGATGGTACAGGAGGAGACAATAGCAATTGGTATCGACGTCATACCACAAAAATAGAGTTTTAAATACCTCGGATCTATCATTCAAAGAGATGAAAATATCGATACCGATATAGTACACCGTATTAGATCTGGGTGGGCCAAATGGAGAAATACATCAGATGTTTTATGTGATAAAAAGATTCCTTTAAAATTCAAATGGAAGTTCTATAAAATGGTGATTCGATAAACCATGTTGTATGGGACAGAATGCTGGCCTACCAAACATAGATATACAAGACAACTGCTGGCAGCAGAAATGCGTATGCTTAGGTGGATGTGTAAATTTACCAAAAGAGATATGGTTCAAAATATGGTGATGAGAAACAGGCTACGTGTGGCTAGTATTGCCGATAAGATAAGGAAGACTATGCTGAGGTGGTTTGGCCATGTGCTCAGGAGGCCCTTAGGAGTTCCGGTTCGATGCTGTGAGAATATAATCATTACTGATTACAAGGGAAGAAAAGGGAGGTCTTATAAGAACTAAAAAGAAGTGATCAAGAAAGATATGTCATAGTTGACCCTTACGGAAGCAATGGCTGTAACAGAAAAGTCTGGCGACCGAATAAAGGTAAAGGATACCCTTTAAAGCTCCCCCACAGTAGTTGAGTAAGTATTTATGAGATGTTTATTCTACGCTTACGTCATGTACTTACCGTATAGGGAGCCCAACTTGGATGCCCTTTTTCAGTTAGTGTTAGTTGTAAGGCCTCGATAAGGTTTTCAGACCCATAACTTGGTTTTTTTGGACAATTGTTTGGGAGAAAGATCTCGCAAAACAATCTAAAATCGTAGGATTGTCATACCCTCAGGGCCTCTGAACAAAGACCCTAGCTTATCTAGCAACATAAAGAGCCGGTCCTTGCAGCGTATTAGGTACTAATAGAACTAGACACTATCAGGTATATTCTTTTGGCTGTATCAAATTATTTATTTATTTATGTATTGTTTTGGTAATTTTATTTATAAAATTAGTTAGCGTGTCAGTTTTATTTATCTACACTTATACATGCATCACTTTTTTATTGCCACATCTGCATGTGAATATATTATAAATAATTTTTTTATTATGTAGGCATAAGGTTCTGCACTATCAAACTTCTCTATATCTTGCTTTATAGAGAGACTTCAGTTTTGGATACGATGAAGACGAAGAAGATGATTCGTAATCTATATTCTACGCCACACGACTATCAATGTGTTGGGTTGATATGCGTACAAAAGAGCATGACCAAGTTTTGTGGTTTTTTGTTCGCAAGTCGCATGATTTTATCATTTTGTACGTTATACTTTTGGTTTCAGAATCGAAATCGACCACTATTCACTGGCCAAGTCAAAACCAAAAAACAAGAAGTATGAAGAAAGAGATTATCTATCACGGTTCACATCTAACAAAAGTAAGTGGCTTTCAGGGAGACGAGCTAGGGGCCCGTAGCAGCATATATACATATATATATATATATATATGCGAGACGAAGCAGAGAGTAGAGAGTGTGTTTTGAGGCAAACTTCCATTTCCGTTTCAGAAATGGTTACGTAACCCAAACCGAGCCCTCTACGGAGCTCTCTTTAGATTTCCAAAAACATTTGTCATTGTTCTGGAGGTATATATGTTTGTGTAGTCTTCCTGAAAGAAAGCTTGTATCTTCTCTGACGTGACCCAATAATCTCAAGACACGGTGAAAGCGGTTGAAGCCTTGAAAGTTAAAGCTTTAGTCTGCCTGTTCCTTCGTCTCTTTCCATATCTGTCACCTTGTTTTTTGGATGGATTTCTGATATTTCCTTTCTTGGTTTTTGCTCTTTTAAATTTTGTGTTTTAATGTCTAGTTGGAGTTTCTATTCCTTTGCCATCTCCTTATTGACGATAATAATGGCAAAGCACAGAATAGTTTTGTTTGCTTAAAGTTTTTGATGTTTCTTTTCTTTCTCTGAAGAACGATGGGACAGTAGACACAGCAAATTAGTTGATAAAAGCTTTGAGTGGGATCATTAACTTTAACCAACGATCTCACCTGAAGGAGAATTACTGGAAACTTGTTTATTGATCTTTTACCAGCTCAACTCCAGTTTGGTTAAAGTTACAATATAACCAAAAGAAAAAGGAAGGATCGATAATGCTTATGCTAAATATTGAGATCACAGCTCCAACAATGAGGATCGATAATTTAAAGATCATATTGAAGAAATATGAATGTCTGTCTCTTGAAATATCTCCAAGTCGTTGGTTCCCGTAGGATCACCGGCCAAGCCTTATAGTCAACAGGTCCACGTTAGCGGTGGAGAGCCTTGCCCTAATAGGGACCCAAAAAAGAAACCGAGACGATGTCTGCATCTGTAGGCTTATGAGATGGCATTAACCTTTTGTCTGTACCATTGGGATTTTCTGAAGCAGAGTCAATAAAACATTGTTGTCTGCTGAAGCCTTCATGGGCCTTCCCTCATTTCTTGGAGCTTCATAGCAAAGATACTAAAAGCTCCAGAATGGAATGATGTGAAATGCAACACTTGGAGACTACATTCATTCGTACATCCTTTTCCTTTCCGTTTCGTTTCTTTGCCCACAGGAGTTTTCCCACTTTAGACAAGTTCAGTATAAACACAAGACAAGTGTAAAAAATGTCGACCTGCTTGTTGATCAAGTGATCACTAAATCTAGTTCTCATGTTTTAGGATTTTATTTTGTTTTTTAAGTAGATAAAGCCTACCAGAAGTCAACAGAAGCGGAAAGAAAGCAAATAACGTCATCCTCGTACAAGTAACTGAATGGTAAACATCCTAACAAGATAAATAGAATGAATTGGAACACATTTTCTCTGCAGGAATCCAAAAGTATATATCCTACACAAACCAATGCTACAAACGATTAGAGGCTTATCTTGCTAGAGTGGTAGGGCAACAGCAAAACAACTTACCAATGCCACAGAAGATTAGAGGCTTATCTTGCTAGAGTGGTAGGTGCAGCAGAAAGACAACTGTACAGGTCACTGTACAAGAGAAGGGCAAGCTGAATGCCAGAAGCCCTCTGAGGCTCCTTGAATAAACTACATGATGCTGTCTTAAAATCTCACGACGGATTGGCAGAGAGTTTTAGGTTCTTCCATAACATCCATACCATCAACCATATGTTATGAAAAACTATTCATCTTCCAACTCAACAAGTTGAGCCCGTCTCTCAGCTGCTTTCTTTCTGATAAAGAACCCCCACCTCATTGCTGCTTTAATCTTCAGCCAGCCAACAACAGCTTTACCAGGACGCCCGCGATCCTCATCATAGCTTGGCATAGGCGATGCCATGTAAGGTGGGAAACCATACCCATCTTCAGGTACATTAAAAGAGGTATGCCCGCCCATGCTGTAAAGCCGGAGCAAATGTTGCATATCCACCTCATTCTCAAGCATCTCATGACTTCGAAGACGAATCTCATCCTCTGACAAAAACTGATCAACTCCTTTGTCCCTAGTGTTGCTCCAGTCGTCAAACGGATTAACATTAGATGGCTGAATGGAAGATCCTAGGGACTGGAAGACTGAAGCAGATGACTGAGGTAAACCAAGGGCCAGGCCCACAGCACTGCCATCACTTCTTATGGCTTGTAAGTCATGAGGATTACCAAACATGTGTCCCTGATATGTAAATGAGGTACTGTCAAACTGAGTTCGTGAATTTGGATTTCCAATCTGGGAATGAGAAGAGAACTTACTCCCCATATCATTGTAATACCCTAACATCAGAAAAGTAAACCCAAAAAGAATAAGATGGTAAGTAATGTCATGCCTTCTTTAAAAACTTTTCTTACATGATATTTGTCAATAATACCTACCTGCAACTTGCAAACCTGAATGCCCGGAAGACTGCTCAGTAGGTACCGAAGCTGGCAGAGTAGGAAGTTGGGTTTGATTGCCCAAAGCATTGGAATATCCTATATGGCCTATGCTAAGTTCATTTCTAGAAGTTCTCGACTTCTTATTTTGTTTGAAGCTCAACAATGACTTCCCATCATATTCTGTGACTTGATTCCAGTTGGTATATGCCTTTTCAAGTAATGTATCTACAAACACCTGAATAGACAGTCGATGGTCAGAAAACAGCTCCAGGCCATGCTATTCAAACAATATTAAAAGTGAAATCAGAAAACATCATGGTCTAAATCATGAATATTGTAAAGTCACTTCCTTGCAGAAAACCGAGTTCATTTGTTCACTAATTTCATAAGTATCATATAATATTAAATTAAATTTACATTAAAAGACTATCATGGTCCAAATCAAACTGTCGAATGAAACTGAAAAATGATCTGCATAGTTAAAATCTAATTACATACAAGATTTTATATTCCATCTATCAATTTTAAATAAGTGACTCCTCATTTAAACCCAAACATCATCTTAGAAATTCTGTTTTAGCTTTGAGTAATAATTTGGAAAAACTAGACATGTACCAACCTTCTGCTCGTCAGAAAGGAAATCAACTGAGTAATATTGTTCCCCTGAAATAAGGCCAGTCAGCTCATATATATTGTTGAATATAACACCAACATTTTTTGAATCTTCAGGATAGTACACATAAAGCTTTCCACCAAGCCCACAAGTCTTAGCATGTTCTAGAAGAGCATCCCACATCTTATTTGACATGCCGCTTCCCAGAATCTAAAACCACCAGCGTGCCACATCAGAAGATAAGTACAAAGCATAAACCTGCTAACTAGAGAACCAAATCTAACACCTACATTCCGTAACTTCTTCAGATCTCTGACAAGAAGTCGCAGAAAATCTTCAACTGTAAATATTCCATGAATATTTAGCCTCTTGTGAAACGAACCATCCTTGCCAATTTTCTCCAATCTCCAAACCTCATCATGTAATGCAGGTGGATAGTGTTTCTTGTACACTGTCAAAGAAGGTGTTGACCTGTTGATGATTCTTGAAAGAAAAAAGAATTATAGGACAAACAAATACATTAAAGAATATGAACTCACATTCCCCTCTATGATCTTTAACAGTCAATGCCTCTGTTTTTGCCTCATGAATGCGTATGCCATTGCAATATCCAGAGGCAACCTTCAAGCCAAGCCTGAACTTTCTACTCCTTATCCAACTTGAGTTATCAGTAAAGGTGAGCTCCCCCAATGTCCCGACACCTTCCTTGAGGGTCACTTGCAGGTCACCGGTCAACAAAGGTCGTTTTCCTTCACGCTCCTTCACTATGTGGCTTTCAAATTCTTCTTGTGCCCAGCCTTCATCATCTTCATTGTTGAAATCACCTTCAAGCACTACAACATCTAGTTTGACAGAGGACTCAGGTCCAGAGGTAACAACATGGCCACTATTAGCATCAAAAAGAACAATATGCACAGCAGCACCCTGTTCCCCCTCCACTTTTCCTCCTGTGAAAATAGGAAGAGACAACCTTGATCTAAATTGCAGCTGTAAGTTTCTTCCATCTGGGCCTTCTATACGTTTTGGAGACGAACTAAGACATGAAAAAGTTGGTTAACTGTCAAAAATTTAACATGAAAACCTCTGTGACATAATGCACCTACTTTATTAAAGAAAGCAAATTTTCAGATTAGTTTCGTTAGTATGTCTAATTGAGGGTCCTAGTTTTGGATGTCTCTTCAGCCAAATGTTACAACGCACATGGATGAAGAACAAAATAACCATCAAATTCCTGTTCCTTTCATTTAGAACCGACTAAAGAAAATAGAATAAAGCAAACTGTAATCATACACTAATAAGGAATATAACATACCTTGCATTGAGTCTAGCGGGACCTTGTTTTGCTAGGGCACGTTCCACTTCCTCACTTACCTATCACAATTAGCTACTGAATCAGTAACATTTAAATGAGATATAAATGCTTTTCTACTAAACTACTAAGATTCAAAACAGTGATTAAGTTTCAGTAACATTTTCTGGATTATTTGGTGAGGTTACAAGGCCTTCTTTCTTTCTTTTTTCTTGGATCATTTAGTGAGGTTATGTGGCCCTTATTTCTTTCTTTTTCATTAAGTAATCATTAGTTTCACATCTTAAGAACTCCAGCATGATGCCAGAAACTATTTCACTTTAACGAAATCCAGAATCACCTTCTAGCCATGGCATCCATTTTTTTTCAAGTTTATCTAATTTCTCAGAAATTCGATCAGACACTAATCATACCAGATGCTTATTCCTTTTTATCTCAACTTTCATATTCATATGGTTCTCTTGTTCACTTCCATTTTTATTTGACATAGATTTCATACTTGTGTCTCAACTTCTCTGTAAAGTCTTCATTGCTAGATCTATGCTCCATGTGAACTCTTCTATTAACCAAAAAACAAATGAATCTGAATTGGGAACGTTGAGAAACAAATAGGCAAACAAATCTTACAACTCTGCGGAGGATAGGTTCCATAGATGAAAAGAGCTTCTGCAAACTGTCAACCTTGAGGGCTTCAACTATAACACTGCACAAAGCAATGAATCTACATCAAAATGTTTTTTATGCAAACACTATCAAATCGATAAACATAACAATTACAGTAAACCATTGGTATTTAGTGCACAGGAAACAACAACACCACCACACATAAGCGCTACATTGCCCTTTAAATTAAAAGTCTGACCAAAGCATAACGCATCAATCTGTTTCTTGCAGCCAGACCAATGCACAACACTCATAGTCTTTAACCTTTCCCGCTATTTCCTTTTTTTCTTTATCAGTCAATCAGTTCCTACCACTTGTACTTAACATCCAAACAAAAATCAACCAAATATAACTCACGTAGCAATACATTACTGTGACAAAAAAAAAACTAATCAAAATAAAAATATACAGAGCGGCGAAGTCAAAGTCAACGAAAAAACACACCTGGCTAGAGCAGGACGCTTACGCACGGGTTGCTGTTCCTCATCCGCTTCTTCTAAGGTCCGCTTCCCTCTAGCCATACTATTAGTCCTCGTCATATACCTTGTCTGCATCTTTCACCTAATTTAAGAAACCCTAAATTTTCAGATCTGCAACATAAACTCCAACTATCAAAACTTCACCTTTCTCAACAAAGTGAATAATCTTGATCAACCGAACAAATTGAGGTGGGGGAAAAGTGGGATTAAGTAAAACAAAAGAATAAATTAAAACCTGAGTCAGAAATGAAAGAAGGGCTTCATATGAAGAATCAGAGTGTGCTTGGTTAGAAAGAAAATACAGAGAAACAGTGAGAAAGTCGTAAAACTGTCGGATTTTTATTATCAAACCTCTTTGCCTTTGGAGCGGGTCTACTATGGCAGTCTGGTCGACAATTTTGACCAATCTAATAAAGTTTTTGATTTTTCAGTTTTTTAATAATTTATTAATTAAATTATGACCTATATAATAAAATTTTTAGACAACTATTAATTATATTTTTCAATTTATCAATAATTTGTAAGTTAAATTATAATTTATTAATTAAATTATGACCTATCTAATAAAATTTTTAGACAACTATTAGTTATATTTTTCAATTTATCAATAATTTGTAGGTTAAATTACGTAATTTAATCTAGATAAAAATAATAAAGTGGCTAAATAAATAATCTAAATCAATGAGTCAAAGTTCATGAAAAAAATAGATCTTAATCAGTTTGAACTGAACCCATATCGAGCTTATAGCAGAAAAGTTCGATATAAAAGCTATATGTAGAGGTTAAACTCTTCTACAGTTGCTCATATCAATCATAAGCATAAGGATTCTCTGATTCATTAAGAGAGCTTACGTTTTGACAAAATTATAGAAAGGCCTTACACGCGTCCCAAATAGCAATACTTGTGAAGATAGCGGTGGATTCACACTCGTTTCAGCCTAAGAAAGCTTGTTTGAAGTTATGGAGACCAAAATAAAGTATTTTCCGCATTTCTTTGTTTTTTGCTCCTTCATGTTCGATGAGGGATACGTAACTAAGTTACCTTTACGTATTACACATAGTATTAGAACCGTGATGTGATCGACTGGTTAAAATCAAAGATTTTTCGATTTTCTATCCATAAGGCTTTCAAAGATTTAACATCTATTTATCGATTTTTTCTTGCTATTTATTGCATGAAAGTAGTATACATGTGTTTAGCTTTAAGAAACGGGATGAAACGAGCCTTGGAGCACGAAATATCGACCCGAAATACATCGAAAATCGCCTTTTTTTGGCGACGGAGCAATCACCAACAGGCACATGTGGTGAATAGTGGTGCGGGTCACACTACGAGTCAAGCGCGTTTGTTACACACGCTAGACATGTCACGCGATTCTGACAAGTGCTAGCATCGGTGGGCGCATCTCACGGGGCACGTGCCCTTCTTAAAACCTTCAACTTATGTTAGCCACCAGCTCATAAAGGGAGAACTAGACCTGCGTGTGGGAAATGGAGCAAGAGTTGCTGCATTAGCCGTAGGCACTTACTTTTTGTCACT
>JANZLF010000221.1:17352725-17363228 GCA_026546835.1 Erythroxylum foetidum
TGCTCATGAAATCATGTTTTCATAAATGATTTTTACAAGGATATCAAGGTTATGAAAAGCAAGTTTACAAGAAAGTGCCATTTTGGCAACAAGTTTAGAAGATTTTGAACTATGTATGTTATGTGGGTTTGTGGTAGTCCCTCAAGAACCATCACGTGCACGTTGACCCATGTAAAGGCTTCTCCCGCCTGCCCGCTAGTGGCACGGAGCTCCCCACAAGGACTCCCTCAAGAAACTACGACTACACAGAACCATTTGATGGGAATGTGTAGTGCGTCATGAACCCGGACTAACCCAAACTATTATGCTATGCTTATGTGTCTATGATTTCTTATCATGTTTCATGCATTCATGTTTTGCATTCTACTCATGAATTGTTATAAACCAAGCATTTCGAGTTGATGACTCTCATATGCTCAATTACTATGATTTCAAAGTGTACCACGACAATGAGTTATCTTTTAAATAGTTTTTCTTATTTCTGTATTATAAATGTGTTCCCACGAGCTTTATAGCTCACCTCCTTTACCCTCTCCATTCAGGTGATGAGCAAGAGACCGAGTAAGTCAAGGGTTATGGCATCACTCCGTTTTTTTATGTTTGTGTATTTTCAAGATGTACTTTTGGAAGACAAGGCTTTAGTTTCTTTTCGAGTTCGATTAATTCAAGTGTATTTTTGTACTTTTGACACTTAAATTCAAAGTTTGTAATTTGGTTTGAAATGTTATTAAAGCTTTGTAAAATTCATCTTTTGGATATTAACGAGATATGGATGTTTTGTTTAAAATCTTGGCATTAAGTCATTTAGAAGTTTGCTTGAGTGTATGTTGTTAAGTTTTGGGATGGATTGATTTAATAAAATGAGAGAAAGTTTCAGGTTTATTCACTGTGGGTCAAAGGAAGCGGTCGCCGTGACGAGGTTGCCTGCTCGCCGCGGCGAGGGCTTTATTGCTTGCCGCGGCGTGGCAAGCCAAGAGGGCTCGCCGTGGCGAGACATCACACGCCGCAGCGACGCCCCCTTGTGCTTCTGAGGGATCTTCTTCCTTCCTTTCATTTATATGTTTCACCTCACGCACTACGCAGCGCACTTTCATGTCTGATGTGGGGCTCCAGAAACGGGGTCCAACAAATCAAATTTGAATATTTTTTAAGCATAAGAATTCGAGCATATATTACACTAAGCTAAGGGCCTCATATTACTGCATAGATCATACATACATTAGATTAATCAAATATATACAAATGATTCAATAAGGAAACTCCGAAGTACGAGGACTACCAAACATTACTATGACCCTCCATTTCTAATCCATATTTTTTAACCTCTCTATCTCATCATACAATTTTTAACTTAATAATACATATGTTTATTTTTTGTTTTAACAAGGTTAATATAAAGAACATCTAACTAATAATCAAGCCACAAGACAATTATACCACATGCTTCTTTAATTTTTATATTTTCACTCTTACAGTACTAACATTTGGTTGGAATTTCTTTAGATGCTTTGTTAGAATCCCAAGAAGAAGTTGAAAAATCTAGTCATTGAAAAAGTCACACCATTTTATTTTATCTTTTCCATTAATGACTAAACATACCATAAACCTTCTTTTTATATTAAAATATGTTTTAGAAACTTTTATGACTAAATCAATGTTGCATTTGCAAATAATCTTCATCTTCATTGGGATACACCCCACATGAAGATAAACAACCACTTACTAAATATCAATATTTACAATGCTCCATTAATCACATTAATAAATTAAAAATACAATAATTTGAACTGAGTTGCCAATTTTAAATTTTGTGCACTTAATTAAAAGTTTTAAAATATTGAACATTGAACTAAACAAATTTAAAAGATTTAACATTTTAATTGGCAATCCCATTATACAAAAGTACTTTCAAAATTTTCCTTTTAACTATTAGCTATAATATTTACTGTATTTTAATTAAATTAATAAAAATGTACTTAATTTTAATGTAAATGCTTATTACGTCTCGAACTCGAGTTAACTTACTAAGCTCATGTCACTACCCAATAGTAGAACTCGGATCTAAGCCCACCACTAAGACAAGGCTAACTACTAGAAATTGAGAAACTATATATCAAGGAAAGAACAGAATCCATCTAAATAAAGTGTAGCTTAATCCTTTCCTAGGTCTTTAAGATCCTTGTCTTTCGACTACTCACTTGAAATATACAAAATGAGGTAGCACATTGTTAAATAAGAAAGGTTTAAAAGAATCACTACCAACCATTATAAGCATGAAAAACCATAACACCATGCCTAAATGGTACTACTAACCTCTTTAAAATACCTACTAAGGAAACAAGTTATGTCAATGCATCATTTCAATAAATCATACTAAATGCAGCTTTGTGGTGACAACTAACACACAACTATGTACCTTTTTTTTTTTATTCGAGGAAACCCCGTAGGCGGGCCAAGCGGGCACATCTCTCTGAGGGTCCAACTGGCGCACCACTCCATAGGCGGGCCAAGCGGGCGCACCTCATCATTGAGGGCCCAACTAGTTCTCCATCTACAAATAAAACCCCAGCTGCCCCAGGTTCTTACAAGAGGGGCTAGCATAGAATCGAACCTGGGATCTAACCAAAGTCAAGCTCCGCTCTCAACTTTCGAGCCACACCCCTTGATGTATAATAAGTGATCATCTAAAAATTCCAAGTATTTACGCGGAATTGACTTGACTTTTGGGACATTGGATGAGTGCAGCATTCCAACCCACTGATTGGAGTTAAGAGCATTTGGACCTTCTCTCAGCAATTGGGAGGCCCTACAATGTACATTAACCCTACAATTCCAAATGGTACTTGAAGTTAGGTTGTAGCAATCACATCCAGGAAAATTCATAGAAATCATTTTTCTTGCTTTCATACTTCTCCCCAGGTCTACTTGCTGTCTGAATTGTTGTCAAATCCAACTTCAACTGTCTTAGCAAAAGGAAAAGAAAAACCTTGCAAATTAGGAAAAAGAGCTTTCATGAGTGAAAAATAAAAAAGGATTAGGTCTGTGGACCTATTCACTGGACTTTATTTATGTGACTTTTGTTTCAGAAAGTCTTGGTCTTGCCTTTAGGAAGCGTTTGGGTTGGGAAGAGAAATTGAAAACGGATATCACAGGGCGGGCGGGACTTTGTACCCCGTCATATGTGATCATACTTGTACTTTTCCTTTGTAATCAAAAAAAAAAAAAAAGGATATCACAGGGCTTACTGGTTTGTTCAATTAATTCATGATTCTGAGGTGGAGACAGTTAATTAAAACGTGATGGCGCCATTAATATTTCATCACTATGAATGGTATAAGGTACTTCAAAACTACAATAACTTCATAAAATGTCTCTTAGAAACTGAAGGATAATGGAAACGACGTGCTTTACTGCAAAATTCTAAGAGAAAATGGAATGTAATGTAATAGAATTTTCAAAGTGAATGCTGTTTAAGAAGAGACTCTAACCGATATGGCAAACCGAAGTTGACGGCCATCGGCAGTTAGTGGTCTTCTGCGTAATTGCCTAGCATTTCTGGACGAACCAAGATGGGCAGCTTCGTGATAGATAATAGTAACTTTTTAACTAGCTTATGGCTAATGATGCTATAAACTTAAGTATAAGCGTGACAATCGTTAAAATCGCAACAAAGCATAATCCATACAGGCACATGTTGGCTTTCCATGTAAACTAAACCCTCTGTTACTTTCTTACGATCTCTAACTCTCCTCCACGAATCTGAAAATGAAAAGATACACCAGCATATGCCTCTTTGTATGGCTGGTATTACATTCATTCCTGATGAGCTCAGTCTTGGCAGTGGTTCGTTCCAACTTTACTGATGAATCTTCTCTTCTGGCCTTCAAGGCTGGATTGAGTTTGGAACCGAACAACATCTTGGTTGGCAATTGGAGCACTGCCATCAACTTCTGCAACTGGTTTGGTGTCTCTTGTAGCAAACGAAGACAAAGAGTCACTGCTCTAGAACTTCCTAACATGGGTCTACGAGGCACCATTTCTCCTCATATTGGTAACCTGTCATTCCTTGCTTCACTAGACCTTAGGTACAATGGTCTGCATGACAATCTACCACATGAACTGGGCAATTTAGCTCGCCTAAAATTGTTGCTGTTGCGAGAGAATCGTTTGGCGGGATCAATCCCACCAAGTTTATGCGGCTGCAAGGAATTAAGAGCCATTTCTTTAGTATACAACAACTTCAGTGGTGGCATACCAAAAGAGTTGGGCATATTATCAAAGCTCAATCAGTTGTCTCTAGGTGGGAACAATCTTGGAGGCACTATTCCACCTTCTTTGGGCAACATGTCAAATTTGTGGTTATTGGGTTTGGAAGGCAATGGTCTTATCGGTTCAATTCCTTCCTCTATATATAATATCACTTCACTGCTAATCTTTTCTCTTATGAACAACTATATCTCGGGCTCCTTTCCATCGAACATATGCCACGTATGTCCGGACATTGAAGAGATTAATGTCTCCAACAATAACCTCAGTGGTCGTATCCCTCCATCAATAAGTGAATGTAGAGAACTAGTTCTGCTCGAGATAAGTCTTAATAGATTCAACGGAAGCATACCAGAGGAAATTGGCAGCTTACCTAACCTTCAGTTGCTGTATATTGGTGACAATAACATAACTGGTATCATTCCTCCTTCTTTAGCTAACTTGTCTAGCTTAGTTTATTTTTATGCCGGAAATAACCATATTCATGGAATGATCCCTGAGGAGCTGGGGCGGCTATCGAATTTATCGGAGTTAACAATGGGAATAAATGGCCTTACTGGTGTCATACCCCAAGCAATTCTCAACATTACCAATTTGCAGCTCTTATCCTTACCCTTCTGTAACCTTTCTGGTAGCTTTCCATCAACTACTGGACTTCACCTTCCTAATCTTGAAGAACTCTCGCTGCAGGGGAACCAGTTCAGCGGAAAAATCCCATTGCACTTGTCCAATTCTTCAAAGCTCACACAACTGCTCTTGCAGTACAATATGTTCACTGGACCGGTGCCAGCAAACCTTGGCAGCTTGCAGCAACTCAAGATTCTCAATTTTGGATCCAATCAGCTCACTGGAGAACTTGAAAATTCTGAACTTGGCTTTCTCAATGTCTTGTCAAGTTGCAGATCATTGGAGCATTTGGTCATCTCTTTTAATCCACTAAATGGGGTTTTGCCAATTTCCATTGGAAACCATTCCAGTGGTATTCAATATTTTTACGCCCAAGGATGTGGAATTCAGGGGAATGTGCCTGAATGGATTGGATCACTAAAGAACTTATATTTCCTACACTTCAGCAGCAATAGGCTCAGTGGGAAAATACCACCATCTATTGGAGAACTAAAGAAATTACAGAAGTTTCATCTTGACGAGAACAAGATTGAGGGTCGGATTCCAGATGAACTATGTCATTTACGGAGCTTGGGGGAGCTAATTCTTCGAGGTAATGCCATGTATGGATCGATTCCAAGTTGTATTGGGAATCTGAGTCGTTTACAGAAATTGGACCTAAGTTCTAATAAATATGACTCTTCTCTGCCAGTTGGTCTGTGGTCACTTGGAAGTCTAATTCTCTTGAATGTGTCCTCTAATTCATTTGGTGGTCCTGTACCTATTGATGGAAAATTAGCGGTGATTGAAAACCTGGATTTGTCCTGGAACCAGTTCTCAGGAAACATACCAAGCACTATCCAAAATTTCGAGCGCTTAAGCTCTCTCAACATGTCAAATAACTTATTACAGGGTCCAATTCCATCAAAGCTTGGCAGTTTGGTAGGGTTGGAATTCATCGATCTCTCTTTCAATGATTTAACGGGGGAGATACCGAAGTCCTTCGAGGGTTTGGAGCATCTATCTCAATTGAATCTGTCCTTCAACAAACTGTCAGGGGAGATTCCAACTGGAGGGCCTTTCTCAAACTTGACAGCTCAATCTTTCCTAGGGAATCAGGCACTATGTGGAAAGCCAATACTAGGGCTCCCTTCTTGTGACCACAGATCAGATAGCAAACTTCATTTACTGAAATATGTTCTTCCATCAATCACAGTATTAGCAATTCTGGTTGTTTTCACTCTTTTCTTGATAAGAATTGGAAGGAGAAAAACTCAAGGTTCAAGTCCGTCCTTAGGATTAGATAATTTGGAGCAGCCAATGGTCTCATATCATGAACTTGTTCGTGCCACTGATTCTTTTTCTGATGCGAATTTGCTTGGAGTTGGAAGCTTTGGTTCTGTATATAGAGGGATACTTTCAGATGGGAAAGTTGTTGCCATTAAAGTTCTGAACTTACAGCTAGAAGGGGCATTCAAGAGTTTCGACGCAGAATGCAATGTTTTGCGTAACGTTAGACACAGGAATCTTGTGAAAGTCATAAGTTCATGTTCCAATCCTGATCTGAGAGCACTGATCCTGCAATACATGCCAAATGGAAGCCTCGAAAAATGGTTGTATTCCCACAATTACTTCTTAAATCTAACTAAAAGAGTGAACATATTGGCTGATGTTGCGGTGGCTCTGGAGTATCTCCACCAGGGCCAGCCAGAAGCTGTTGTGCATTGTGACCTGAAGCCCAGCAACATTCTTCTTGATCAAGAGATGGTCGCGCATGTAGGTGACTTTGGTATCTCAAAGATGTTGGCTCAAGACAAGCCCACGATACTTACCGCAACTTTAGGCACTCTGGGGTACATGGCACCAGGTATATCAGTGATTGTACTTTATACCTCCTCTAACCAAATTCCTCGCATTGGGCTTCTTTCTTTTAGGTGTGCATGTTACTTATTAGCCAAAATCCACCCATAAGCTATCGTCAATATGTTAACTACAGTCTCTATAAATTCGTAAAAGCATTGTCTAACACTACACCTTCCTTATTCTTTGATCAGTGCGCTGTGTATTGAATCAAGTGGCATAGGAAGATTTTAAATCAATCAACAGGTTGAGGTTGAGAGAATCGACTAACTTTATTTTCGAAAACACGAGGCTATTAGGTTCAAATCTCACCTATTAAAAATTTCGACTTGAAAGGAATAAGAGAAGTTTTCCTTATGCTTTATCATTTATACCTTCTCTAAATTTGTCAAAATAAACGTTTCCCTCTCAACCTCCTGGTACATGAAGAATCAATATAAATTGATTGGTAAAATGTCCACTTGTTTGTGTATCTGCAATGAGATGGTTCCAAAAGGGCTTGAAGTGTCTGGCGTGTGATGCAGAGTACGGAGGTGAAGGAAGAGTATCTACAAGGGGTGATATTTACAGCCTGGGTATCATAGTGCTGGAGACGATGACGAGAAAGAAGCCAACTGATGGAATGTTCAATCAGGAGCTGAGCTTGAGGCAGTGGGTAAATGAAGCCTTTCCGCACAGCATAGTTGATGTCATAGACGACAATCTATTAACAGCTGGAAACGGAACGGAAAGCCTGTTCTTAGCCATTTTGGAGTTGGGCTTGGCCTGCTCCAGAGAGTTGCCTGAGGAGAGGGCTGAAATAGAAGATGTGGTTAACAAGCTCAGCAAGATAAAATTGCAACTCCTTCGCTCTACAAATGCAAGGGCCTCATAATCTTTCTAAGTTTCAAAAACAACTTTCTGGCTTATGATATGTGTTGTTTGAATACTTGTTACAATCCACTGATTAATCCCTATTTTTGAAAAGAAAATACAAGTGTAGAGAGACGTTAAAAGGAATAAGACACTCTAGTATAAGACGAAAAAGTACACTATAAGAAGGAAGTCAGTGCTGAAGCCTGAATAGAAGGTTTGAGAGAGGAAGAAAAGAGTGTAAATAAACTAGCTATTTATTATATTGTGCATCTGCACAGTACAAAGCTAGATTTCATAATATATGAAACTGAGTAAAACTAACAGTACCAAGATAGAATATGTATAAGTTAAAACGACAACACTTTACTAACACTTTACTAACTAGCTATCTTAACATCCCCCCTCAAGTTGGAGGTTGGTGAACATCAACCAAACTCAACTTGGACAAAAAAAAAGGGAAAAAGAGGAGCAGCCAATGTCTTCGTAAATAAATCAACCAACTGATGCTTGGAAGAAACATGAGCAGGAGCAATAAAACCCAACTTAAATTAATCACGAACAACATGACAATCAATATCAAGATGCTTGGTACGCTCATGAAACACCGGATTGGCAGTAATATGAAGTGCAGCCTGATTATCACACCACAAAGGTATCAGACTAGAAAAGGAAATCTAGAAATCTTTTAACAAATATGAAATCCACAACAACTCACAAACAGTGGAAGCCATACTCCGATACTCAACTTCAGCCAAGGAACGAAAAATCGTAGCCTGTTTCTTAGTCTTCCAAGAAATTAAGGAAGAACCCAAAAAACACAAAAATCTGAAACAAAACGACGAGTAGTCAAACACGAACCCCAATCAGCATCACAATAAGCAACAAGCGAACAAAGAGAAGAAGCAACTGGCATAGAAAAAACAGAAGAAGCAGGAAAACATAAACCCTTAGAAGGGCAACCCTTCAAGTATCGCAATAGATGCACAGCAGCATCCCAATGAACCTGACATGGAGCAGTCACAAATTGACTCAATTGCTGAACTGCAAAAGTAATATTAGGTTGAGTAACTCCCAAGTACAATAACCGACCAACCATCCTACGATATTGCCCTACATCCTCCAAAAAAGAACCAGAATCAGCAGAGAATTTCAAGCCCTTATGCAATGGAGTACATACGGGTTTAGCACCAGTCAAACCCACATCAGACAACAGATCAAGCACATACTTGCGTTGATTAACATATAACCCAGAGGAAGACCTAGCAATCTCCAATCTCAAAAAATTCCTTGCAGGATCAAGATCCTTCACAGAAAACGCAGAAGCTAAAATTGTTTAACATCAGCCAAAACATCCATAGAAGGCACAGTCAACAAGATATCATCAACATATATCAACAGAGCCACAAAATGAAGACCAGTAGACTTAACAAACAAACAATGATCATGTTGAGATTGGAGAAAACCATAAGAAAGCAAACACTTTGTAAATTCACAATTCCACTGACGAGAGGCTTGCTTCAAGCCATATAAAGAACGATTAAGCTTGCAAACCTGATGGGGTCCAGCGGCAGTATACCCATCCGGAGGAAGCATATGCACCTCCTCATCAAGATGCCCATGCAAAAAAGCATTATTAACATGTAATTGATGTATAGGCCAAGAAAACTGAGCAGCTACAGCCAAAAATATACAGACAATGACAGTTTGTACAACAGGGGAAAAACTATCAGTAAAATCAACTCCCTCCACTTGATGATACCCCTTGGCTACTAATTTGGCCTTATATCTATCAACAGTCCCATCAAGCTTAAGCTTAACCTTAAAAACCCATTGGGAACCAATGGCTTTCTTACCAGCTGGTAAAGAAGTCAACACCCAAGTATTGTTAGACTCCAATGCAGCAGGAGCCCTTAGCCAATGAGCATAATTCTTAGCCTGATGATAAGATTGAGGTTCCTCAATAACAAAAACACTAGCTAAAAAAGACATGTATGTGGAGGATAGATGGGATGTAGCTATAAAAGGAAAAGTAGGAATGGAATAAATGGAAGAATAGCCTATAGAAAAATTAAGCTGGTCAGTAGAGGCATGGGATATATACAAAATCAGTAAGCCAAGCAGGCTTAGTTGAGACTCTTGTACTCCTACGCAGAGTAGGAGAAGGAAGAATGGGACACGACAGAGAAGAAGGAAAAGAAGAAGAAGGAAAAGCAGGAGAAGAATGATCAGTGTTGGAAAGAGGGAAGGTAGGAACAGAAGGAGGTGCATCCAAAACATCTGAAAACTAATCAGAAGACACTATAGGCAGTGGAACATCCATAGGGGCAGTAGACAAGGACTGAAAAGGATAAGTAGTTTCATAAAAAACTACATCTCTAGAAACCAGAAAAGAACCAAAAGTGACATCAAATAACTTGTACCCCTTCTGCCCTGCACAATATCCCAAGAAAACATATTTTGTAGCTCTCGGATCAAACTTATCTCTATGAGGCTTGACATTAGTAGCAAAATATAAACAACCAAAAGATTTTAAATGGTCATACTTAGGAGGAGAACCATATAAAATCTCATAAGGAGTTTTCCACTGAAGTAGTGGAGTAGGAAGTCTATTAATGAGATAAGTAGCAGTAAGAATTGAATCATCCCAAAAAACTTTAGGCATAGAAGCCTGAAACATGAGAGCTCTAGCAATTTGTAACAAATGTTTGTGTTTCCTCTCCACAAACCCATTTTGCTGAAGTGTATGGACACAAGGCTTATGATGTAAAATACCCAAATCTGTAAATAGTTTCTGGCAGTCTCTACTCAAAAATTCTGCCCCATTATCAGTTCGAACTATCTTAACAGATTTTTGAAATTGGGTCTTTACCATCTTAAAAAATTTCTCTAAACACCCAAGAACTTGACACTTATGAG
>JANZLF010000221.1:17374461-17393289 GCA_026546835.1 Erythroxylum foetidum
TCATTTCAAGTTCAAGAATTTTCCTTTTTTCTACACATGAATAATCGCCAAAAATTTCTCATTTAATAGAAAGGTTCGGGGTCCAACACATTGAATGCGTCTAGAATTTCTCAATTTCGTCTGCTCATCATTTCGTGAGAAGGTCACTGATAGTTGTGCATTGGTATGCATTTTTCTAAGTATTTGGTATGTATTTCTTGCATGATAGGTTAGTGTTCTTGTGTTTTAAGACTTATTTTGTCTGTTTTTGGTTTAGTTTGATCTTCATGGTTGTTCTTTTGTGTTTTATATTGGTTTAGGGTAGGAATTGATCATTTTGGTGTAAGAATGGAGGGTGGACACCTTTGTGATTGAGCTAGGGACCAAGAGAAGAGAAGAGAAATGGAACTTTTAAAAAAACAAAAACCAACGACTGTAGAAAAGGGCATGTTTTTCATGATCGTGAGAAATCTATGGAAAAAGTTTCTGTTAAGTTAACCCATGATCATGGGAAGCACAAGTATAATTCCCATCATCGTGGCAATTGAAAGTAGACACGCGGATTTCATGCATATTTTAGGTTTTTGTGACTTTATAAGACAGAGAATCTTGAGAGCCGCCAGAGGGTCTGGGAATTTGCTTCCTAAAGCTAAAAGACATATTGAGAGCCTAGAGATATTGGGAGATTCATGGTTTCATTCCCGATTGGGCAAAGAACAACCTGTCATCCAGACTTTTCAAATTGGGCAAAGAAGAGGAGGAGCTGCCCTTTCTAGTCTTATTTCAATTTCTTTCTCTTGTAGCATGTTTATCATGGATTTTTTGATTATTGGAGCTGTTATTGATATTATGATTGGTTAAAATAATTTTTAGGGTTTGTAGTTGAACTATTTATGAACCTTTGGTTATTGATTTAATGATATACATGTATGTGTTATTTATTGTGCTTAAACCTTGCAATAAATTAACAGAGTGAGTTTGGTAATCTGTGTTAATTGTACAATGAGAGTTGATGATTAATAGACCTATAAATAACAAGTTATAGATTTATTAGGAAGAGATTTCAATATATCCATATACTACCTATAGGATAGCTTCATATCTAGTTCAATGTTTAGGAAAGGCTTTGCACATCGAGAGATCCCAAAGTTAATTCTAATTTACTTAACTATTAACATTTAGTTACACCTTAAGAAAGGGTAGCTAGAATTTTAGGAAATCTTAGGCCAAGCATAAATTGAATCAATTAATCAAAGGGGAGCAAATAGGGATAATGATAAGTTATAATGTTTAATCTTTATTTTCTCCAAGTCTTAGTTTACGATTTTGGTTTGGGTTGTGTTGTTCCCTGGTACTTTTAGTTTGTCTTTATTTTACTTATCTTTTTAAATATGATTGAAACGATCTCTTGAACAAAGAATAATTTGAATTAAGTGGTGTCTAAGCACAATCCTCGTGGGATTGATATCTGCTTTCAACTACAAGTACGACCTATATACTTGCAATTTTGAGCATAAGACTAACAGTGTGTTTTACATTCAACAAGTTTTTGGTGTCGTTACTAGGGATTGATTGTTTAGCATCTTGTTTAGTTTAGGTTACTTTGATTTAAGAGTTTTTGATACTTTTCCTTTTTTCTTTACAGGTGCATAAACACAAGGAACATGCGAAGGAATACTGAATTGCGTGATAAAGAGTTAGTAGATATCAAAAGGCACGAACGACAGTTGAGAAGAGCAAAGTGTCAAGCCATTTTACAAAGAAATATGGCGGAAGAACGAGAACAAGGAGGGGCTGAAAGGACATTGATGGACTTTGTGAGACTAGGATTCAGTCCTCAACGAGTTGCGAGGCCAGCGATTTAAGTTAACAATTTCGAGATCAAGCCGACACTCCTCAACATTCTTCAGAGTAGTGTGCAGTTCTATGGGTTGTCTAATAAAGATTCCAATGCCCATCTTGCCAATTTTTTAGAGATATGCAACACTTTATTGTTTAATGGGATGCCTAATGATGCAGTGAGGTTGAGACTATTTTCCTTCACTTTGAGAGATCAGATGAAGGCGTGGTACAATTCACTTAGTTCTGGGCAAATTACTAGTTGGGAATAGCTAGCCTAGAAATTTCTCTCCAAATACTTTCCATTGATCAAGACAACAAGCATCATTAAGGAAATCACAAATTTTCAACAAAGCGATGAGGAGTCTTTATATGAAGTTTGGGAGAGGTTTAAAGAACTACAGAGAAGTTGTCCCACTATAACCTTCCGAGGGATTTCCTTATGCAAACATTCTACAATGGTGTAAATTAGAGCATAAGAGGGACCGTAGATGCAACTACAGGAGGATCTTTGATGAGGAAAACTATCGATGCAGCAGCGTATGGCCTTTTGGAAGAGTTGGCGAGCAATAGTTGTATGTGGTCAAGCGAGAGTACTCAACAAGGGCAGAAGGAGCAAAAAGGAAGGAGCAAAAAGGTATGATCCCAATTGACTTTGTTACCGCTTTGTAGGCACAGATCACAACTCTCACCAAGCAGTTGAACAATATGTAAGGAGCATCTTCATCTATAAATAAAGCTATGTAATCATAGTGTAAGTTATGCGTGCAGGATAACCATTACACAACAAAATGCTTTTTGTCAGGAGCTAGTAGCACTGAATGGGTAAGTTATTTGAACTAACCACAACGAGATAACAATCTGTACTTGAATACTTATAATCTAGGGTGAAAAACAACCCAAATTTTTCTTGGAGTACTAACAATGGAGGTGGCTAAGAAAGATCGTAAGGACCTCCAAGATTTTAGTAAGACCGACTTATATCTTTGAAGAACAAAATGGAAAAGTTGATGGATGTTTTGGGGTCCAGAATGGCAATTCAAAAGAGAACCAAACGAGAAATTGAAAAAGGTGAAAAGATTTCCACTAAGACCATCACAGGTTAGAGAGAATGTATTGATTACCGAAAGCTCAATTTGGCCACCAAGAAAGATCACTTCCCTTTACCTTTTGTGGACCAAATGATTAAGAGGATGACTGGCCATGTAGTTTACTATTTTCTTTATGGAAACTCAGGGTACAATCAAGTGGTTATATACCCACAAGATCAAGAGAAGGCCACTGTCACTTGTCCTTACAGGACTTTTGCTTATCGGAGGATTCCATTCGGTTTATGAAATGCACCTATCACATTCCAAAGGTGCATGATGGCCATATTCGTGAACATGAATGAGAACTTCATGGAGGTATTTATAGATGATTTTTCTATCTTTGGAGATTCTTTTGATCATTGTTTGTTTAATTTAGATAGAGTTCTTCAAAGATGTGAGAGTCTCATCTAATCTTGAGTTTGGAAAAGTGTCACTTCATAGTCCAAGAGGGAATTGTATTGGGCCATAAGATCTCATGCAAGGGGATTGAGGTAAATCGAGCTAAGATCGAAGTAATTGAAAAGTTACCACCTCCCACCATCATCAAGGGCATCCAAGTCTTCCTTGGTCATACAGGGTTCTACAAACGTTTCATCAAGGATTTTTTTCTAATCACTAGACCCTTAACTCATTTATTAGTTAAAGATGTGCCTTTTGTTTTTTATGATGCTTATTTGGACGCTTTTAATAGGTTGAAGAAGGCACTTATATCAACACCCATTCTGACGTCGCCGAATTGGTCTCTTCCTTTTGAGATTATGTGTGATCCAAGCGATCATGCCATTGGTTGTATCCTTAGTCAGCAGAAGGAAAAGAAGCTACACTCCATCTATTACACAAGCAAGACCTTGACAGGAGCATAACTAAATTACACAACTATGGAAAAGGAGTTGCGTGCTGTGGTATTTTCATGTGAGAAATTTCTTTCTTATCTTTTAGGCTCACATGTCATTTTTTTTACAGATCATACAACATTGCGATATCTATTTACGAAGAAGGATTCCATAGCTAGGCTTATCTGGTGGGTACTTCTGCTTCAAGAATTCAACATTGAGATTAAAGATAAGAAAGGGGCAAAAAATGTTGTAGCTGACCACCTCTCGAGACTTGAAGGAGGGCATCATAAAGAAGAAGAGAAAATTGAGGAGAGCTTTTTGTCATTGGTTTGTATTGCAAACTACCTCTCCGCTGTTATTCTTCCTTCTGATCTCTCATATCAACAAAGGAAACAGTTTGTATTTCAATGTTCTCATTATATTTGGGATGAACCCATACTATATAAGATATGTTTTGATAGTGTGATTCGCAGGTGTATCCCCAAAGATGAAATGCCTGAGATTCTGATGCAAGGTCATAGTTCACCTTATGTAGGGCATTATGGAGTTAATAAGACTGTAGCTTAGCTATTGGAGTACGGATTTTATTGAATGACCTTGTTCAAGGATGCTCGAGACTTTGTGCTAAATTGTGATAGGTGTTAAAGAGTGGGCAACATATCAAAGAAGGCTGAGATGTTGCTTTCAAACATCATAGACGTGGAGATATTTGATGTGTGGTTCTTAGACTTCATGGGACCATTCCCATCCTCTTCAAGCAACACTTACATATTAGTTGGAGTTGAATATGTTTCTAGGTGGGTTGATGCTATAACTACTCCAACTAATGACAACAAGTTGGTTCAAAAGTTCGTCAAGAAGATCTTTACGAGATTTGGGGTGCCCAGAGAGATTATAAGTGATGGATGGAGCCACTTCTAAAAAGATACAATATTCATCATAGAGTGGTGACTCCTTACCACCCCCAAACTAGTGGTTAAGTGAAGGTGGTGAGCAGAGAGCTGAAGAAGATTGTGGAGAAGGTAGTGAGCACCTTAAGAATGAATTGGGCATTAAAGCTAGATGAAACCCTATGGGCTTACAAGATAGTTTTCAAGAAACCCATAGGAACTACTACATATAGACTTATGCATGAAAAGGCATGTCATTTACCTTTGGAGTTGGAGCATCAAACCTATTGTGCCGTTAGGAAGTTAAATATGGATTGAAAGTTTGTGGGTGAGAAAAGATTGTTACAACTTGACGAATTCGAAGAATTGAGATTTGACGCTTACAAAAATGCCAAGTTGTATAAGGAAAGGACAAAGAAGTGGCATGATGCTCACATCAAGAAATAGGAGTTCAAGAGTGGGGACTTAGTGATTTTGTTTAATTCAATACTTTGATTATTTCTTGGACAGCTCAAGTCAAAATGGAGTGGAACTTTTAAGGTTATTCAGGCATTTTCCCATGGAGCTTTGGAGTTAGAAAATGCCAAGGGTGAAGCATTCAAGGTCAATGGGCATAGATGCAAACCATACTATGGAGGGCCATATTCACAAGAAAGGGAAGTCATTTCTTTCCTTTCTTCCACTTCTCCATGAAAGCATATGAAATGATCAAGCTAATGAACTTAACTTAGCATGTTTATCTTTCTTTTGCTTGTTTTTGTGTACTTGTCTATTTGATTTGTTTGGTTTTGATTATGTTTGGATTGAAGTTTGTTTAAGTTTGAACTTATGTTCTTGTCAAATTTTTTGTTGGATAGTTGATTTTGATGTAGTGGTAGGTTGATTGAGTGTTGGGAATGCATGTTAAACTTAGAAGAAAAATAAGAAGTTGGAAAAAAAATTGAATAATCCACAATCATGGGAATTGGGTTGATTCCCACAAATGTGGGAAGGCTTTCCAGAAACTTTCTGGAGCCTTAACCCATGATAGTGATTTCCACGATCGTGGGAATCATATTGATTCCCACGATCATGGGATCCTTCGACAGAAACTTTTTAAAAACCCTTTTTTCTTCTTCTTTCTTCACTTTCTCTCTCTGCAACCAACTCTCTTAGTAACCCTAGCTTCGAAAATCTTTCATTTTTCTCCCAAACTTTCGTATTTTTCTTCATCTTTTCCTTTATTAATCACTTCTTTTACACTTATTTCACACTACATCATCAAGAATACAAGGATTTGTTGAGTTCTTAGTTCATTCTCTCTCTAAAACATTCTCACTCTCTTTTTTTCCTATTTTTGTAGATTTTTCTTCTTCATTGGCTCTAAAGAAGATTGTCGCTCGAAAACTCATCAACCAATTGCATCAACAAGTTTCTAGTGAAGGTAAAATTGCTATAGTGAAAAAATTTTATGCCCCATTCCTAATTTTTTTCGAAAGATGAAGATATGCAATTTCGAGACTTTAAAGATAGAGAATTATTGCCTCCGAGATACTTTGATTTTAAATTGTTAAAAACTCTAGGTTTGAGGCGTAATATTGAATGATTAGCTACTAATATTGGTTAGGGTCGGTTAATTTATTGTGATGTATTGATATTCGGTATTGCATGAATAATGAAAGAAAGGTTTAAAGGTATAAAAGCATTTTTAATAAAGATGATTCTAAGCATGATTATATGCTTCTGTTTGAGCGAGACTGGAACTATTATGTTCGTCACGTACACGTTGACAAGAGCCTTCTCCCGACTGCCCATTTGTGGCATACGAGCTCTGAAATGGACTTATTCTGTTCATGGGGTAAACTTTGGTTTCCTCATTCTGTTTCATGGAACCCTCGAGCCGTTTATTGTGCATTGCATTTTGAGTGTCAAGTATGAAGCATATTGATTGATATAGGTTATGAGCTATAATATGTTTTAAAATAAATTCCAAGAAATGTTTAAATTGCTATATATATATATATATATATATATATATACATATGTTTGAATTTGGGACTAGTTGCCAATGGCTATAAGTATATTAGCTATATATATATACATATGTTTGAATTTGGGACTAGTTGCCAATGGCTATAAGTATATTAGCCACTGAGTTGTGTTGCTCACCCCCTATTATTCCCTCCTCAGGTTCAGAGCAAGAAAGTTAGCAAATCCTTGCAAGGCATCGGAAGCTCCAAGCTATTAGGAAACTTGTAACTAAGTTAGTTCAATCACTTTTGTACAGCTTTATAGCCTATTATAACATGAAGCATCTTATACGTTGTATTTGGGTTAAGCTTTTATATTAATGTAAATATGTAATTAAAGTGATGAATGAGTTTGAGTGTTTTGGTAAAAGAGTTAGAACTTAAAAGTCCCTCAAGTATATATGCATGTTTTCTGTAATCATTCATTTAAAAAAAATACAGGTCTTTTCTAGATGTAAAAAGTGTGTGCCAACTTCAGGGGCAAATTTGGGTTTAATTTAAGCAAATTAGTCAAATTTGTCTTCTGGAAAGTGTAACTTATCCTTTCAACTTTCCGACGATATATATAGCATAGCAAATTTTGGACCTTTAGACAGAAAGTTATAGTTCTTGCAAAGGAAGAAGTATCTTCTATCTTTTGTTTCTTCTTAGTTTTGCTTATTCTGTAATGACGTCATCTTCTTCTGAATTTTGCTTCGTTTGTCTTTTGCTTCTTCTTAGTTTTGTTTCCTCTTAGTTTTACTCCTTCTTAGTTTTATTTCTTCTGTGTGGCATCATCTTCTTTTGTGTTTTGACGACACACTTCTTCTGTCTTTTGTTTTTTTTGGGTTACTGTTCCCAAACTTCTTCTGGGTTACTGTACACAAACTCCTTCTACCTTTTGTATCTTCTGTGTTTCAGATCTTCTACCTTTCGTTCCTTTTGTATCTTCTATATTCGTATCTTCTTCCTTTCGCTCCTTTTGTCTTTCCGTTCCTTCTGCCTTTTGTATCTTCTGTGTTTCGTATCTTCTACATTTGGTTCCTTCTTTCTTTCAAATCCTTTTGTCTTTTGTATCCTCTAAGTTTTGTATCTTCTGTCTTTCGTTCCTTCTGTCTTTCCTTTCCTTCTGCCTTTTGTATCCTCTATGTTTTGTATCTTTTACCTTTCGTTTCTTCTATCTTTCCATTCCTTCTGTCTTTTATATTCCTTCTATCTTTCCATTCCTTTTGCCTTTTGTATCTTCTGTGTTTCATACCTTCTGCCTTTCGTTCCTTCTGTCTTTCCGTTCCTTCTACCTTTTTTATCTTCTGTGTTTTGTATCTGATGCCTTTTGTTCCTTCTGTCTTTTCGTCCCTTTTGCCTTTTTGTATCTTCTATATCTTCTGTGTTTCGTATCTTCTACCTTTCATTCCTGCTGTCTTTCCGTTCCTTCTGCCTTTTGTATCTTTTGTGTTTCGTATCTTCTGCTTTGATTCCTTCTATCTTTCTGTTACTTCTGCCTTTTGTAGCCTCTATGTTAGGTATCTTCAGCCTTTCGTTCCTTCTATCTTTTCGTTCCTTCTGCCTTTTGTATCTTCTGTGTTTCGTATCTTCTACCTTTAGTTCTTTCTGTCTTTCCGTTCCTTTTGCCTTTTGTATCCTCTATGTTTTGTAGCTTCTGTCTTTCGCTCCTTCTGTCTTTCCTTTCCTTCTGTCTTTCGTTCCTTCTGTCTTTATGTTCCTTCTACTTTTTGTATCTTTTGTATTTTGTATCTTCTGCCTTTTGTTCCTTTTATCTTTCTGTTCCTTCTGCCTTTTGTATCTTCTATGTTTAGTATCTCCTGCCCTTCGTTCTTTCTGTCTTTCCATTCCTTCTGTTTCGTATCTTCTACCTTTTATTCCTTCTGCCTTCCGTTCCTTCTATCTGTTGTATCCTCCGTGTTTGATTATGAATATCGGGCTCCAAAAACGAGATCCAACAGTGTTGGTATCAGAGCTTAGGTTTTTCCTAGGCTTAGGATGCATAGTAGGATGAAGTGTTATGATATGTGGTTATGGGTTGCATAGTAAGTTGATTGAATTACATCAAATGACATGCATATCATGCATACATGTAGGAATTAAGACTAAAATGAAATGTAAGCTAATAGTTAATGTTTGCATTGAAGGAGTAAGATGTCATCTCGTAGAAGGACATGAGGAGTATTGCAAAGATCAACTGCACCTGACTCTCCATTAAGGGAGGAGAGTATTGATGAGTCTATAGCCCCAGTGAATGTTGAGGCTTCGGTAGGACAGGGTAGTGAGCCCTACTCCGTTGGATCCGAGGATGTTTCAGGTATTTGCTTAGGCCATGGGTCAAATGTTGCAATCTTCCGCTTCGGTCCCAGTTAAGAAGGGGAAACAGTTTGACAAGCTTAGGAAGTATGAGGTAGTGGATTTCTATGGGACCATAGATCCAGAAGAAGTTGAGACTTGGTGAGAAAGACCGAGAGAATACTGGATCAGATGGATTGTGAGGATGATGAGAATGTTGTATATGCTGCTAGTCTATTTCAGGGGGATGCTCTGCATTGGTGGAAGAGTGTGCCAAGGAGCCAGATGAGACCACCAGTGTTGGCATGGAAGGACTTCGTAACTGCTTATAAGAAGAAGTATCTGTCTGAGGTGTATATTCAGCAGAAGCAGAGGGAATTTCTAAGTCTCACCTAGAAGGAGATGACGGTGAATAAGTATGAGTATCGATTTACACAGTTATCCAGATATGCAGCAGAGATGATTCTTTGGGTTACTCTCCAACAACACTTCATACCTCAATCCTTGTCCTAGCACTCACTCTTTATCCAAAAACTTCATAATTTGAAGAAAGCGGTGGCTACTGATACAAAGGTTTTCTACAAACTAAACTTATACTAAAGTCGCGTCTACTACTTTGCACAATAATCTTACTTAGCTCCAATTAAGCAAGACTAACCTTTCCACATAATCGTTGACTAACAAATCCTTATTCTCAAATGCCTCACGACCCTCGAAATATTTAACTCTCATACTTGAGTAAGAATACTACGAAAGTATTAAATAATCATAGACAACAATAAACATAAAAAAAGTTAATGTAAAAATCAACCTTTATTACTTCCCCAAAATTATACAAAGAAATGCTCTCTCTCAATATGTTTCCTTCCTCTCTATCTCTCTTCTCTAAGAGCAAGACTCAAATAAGCTATTTATAGGCACCTTTGGCCTTACAATTCAAAATCCTAATTGTACTGAACTAACTAGATCATCTCTATCCTTATATATTACATCACACTAACCAATTAGATGACACTCTCATCTAAATAGGTCTCTATCTAATAAGATTTAGCTAAATCACAACTAACATGATAAGAGATTATATTTAATCAAGAAGGATACATCCATATCCATGAAAAACTCTACTATATTCAAATGATCCTCCTACATGGTCGTTATTTTTTTAGAGTTGATGTATATCTACTGTGATCTTATCTACTATATCATCTAAGATTTCCCCTTGAAATCTATCCATTGATCATGAGTCATCCAAGCCCAAAGCCTTCCATAGGACACTAGTCTAGACTAATGCTTACCCATGTCAAGTACATTAGTCATGGTCTATCTATTTGAGCACACATTAGGTCCTTATAGCTCTCACATGTCTCCCTTATGCATGTGATGCAACTAACCTTCAACCCAAAGTCCATCTTAAGCTATCTTTTGATCTCACATCCAAATCTCACATCTCATCAAAGATTTATGCGAACGTGCACCAATACATGCCAACTATTTGTCAATATCAATTTCCCTTATATATTCTCAAGTCTTTGTCTTGTTCTATCATCACGAGTATCAAAAAGGTCAAGATTTGTCAATGCTTGCATGATTTTGCTATTAGGACTTAGGGTTTTAACAACTACCATTAGTAATTTCAAGTCTATTATTTTCATAATAAACCATGAGCTCACTACCATTGGTGACCATATTTTTTTAGGAAGATCTTGTTTTGTTCACACTCAATAGACTGCCAGTTGAGTTCGAATCCTTTATCGCTATAATCAAATACCAAGAATCCACTGTCTCCTTCATAAAACTTTAGGTAAAGTTGTTGATTTACAAGCAACACCTTCAGTCTCTCTACTCCTTATTGTTGCCTAAGCTAGCCCTTGTTACCTGACACAACACTAATGTTTCTCCCTACAGCGCTCATGGATGCTCCAAAACTAAAGGTGTGCATGGAGTGGTCGGCAATAAACAAAAAGGGGTCTAACCTACTTCATCTAGACATTGGTCCTCAGTTGATCAAAGCTTTAATTCTATTGCCACTAGGCCTAAACTTATCACTTAGCTCCAATAGTTCAACCTTCACCCAAGCTCAATATGCCTCCCACAAACTATGTTGACAGTCAAGCCCAACCTCCAAACCAAGTCCAAGTCCAAGCCTAATACCTAATGTCAATTGTTTGAATTAAGGATATACTACAGCCCATTGTCACTTGATATACTTTGAATCTAGAAATCATCATAATGGACACACACCTTATCCAAATACCCTCGCTATAGCTTTTTTGGCTATAAATATTCAACCTATTCTAGATATTTCCTAATTTAATTCTAATAACAATACTAAGTGGTTACCTGACACAAAACCTATTACCCACATAGCCCATAATCCTCAACTTGTGGACTTCATATGATGGTTTGAATCATGTGGTTATCAGTGTTGACCATTCTCACTCTATTGGTTTTATTGGTACCTTCACTCTTTCTACTAATACTCACCCTCTTCAGCTTTGTGATATTTTAATTCATACTCTTACTACTAATTTATTATATGTTGCTAAATTTTTCATTGATTATTCATGTCTCATTGATTTAATCCTTCTGGTTACATTATGAGTGACCTTAAATCCAAGACATCACTCTTTACGAGACCCATCCGCAATAATCTATATCCGATGAAAGTTCCGTTATATTTCAAGAACCTTATTACTTTCACAACATCTTCTACCTTACAAGATCTCTGATATCAACATCTAGGTCATCCATATCAATCTAAGCTTTCTAGTTTGTCTAAAATTTTACCTATTAAAACACATGTTATTAATCCATATACTTCTTTTCTTCAATACAATAATATTCGTCTTCCTTTTTCTTTATCTTCTTGTGACTCTACACATCTCTTATATCTTATTCAATGGGATATTTCAGACCTTCACCATCTTTGTTACTTTATTATTTTTGTTAATGATTTATTCGCTTTATATGGATTTTTTCCTTAACTCAAAAATCATATGCATTACGTTTTTTTTCATACTTTTAAAACTATCACCAAAAATCTTTTCTACACTACCATAAATTTTTTAAATGTGATATGGAACCTGAACTTATTAAAGGTTCCATTGCTAATTATATATCTTAACTCTTATGGCATTACCCTTCATACCTCTTGCCCTTACACTTACAAACATATATTGCTAAACATAAAATTCATTATATCACTAAAATAGGACTCACACTTCTTCTTCATGCTTCTCCTCCTAAAATTTTTTGGTTAGAGGCATTATTTATTGTTATCGATCTTTTTAATCTTTTACTCACTCTTGTTCTTCAAAACAATGCTCCATATGAAATTTTATTCTTTATCATCTTCATATTTTTTGTTATACTTGTTCTCTATATCTAGGCTCTACTTATCCTTACAGACTCTCCCTGAAGTCCTCACCATGTGTCTCCCTTGGTTACTCCCCTCATTATAAATGTTGCCATTGTTTCTATTTCTCTTATCATGTTTGTTTTCCTAAACATTCTTTCCTAGACAACCAACCATCTTCACAAACCTTATTCTTCAAAGCTTTAATTCTATTGCCACCAAGCCTAAACTTATGACTTAGCTCCAATAGTTCAACCTTCACCCAAGCTCAACATGCCTCCCACAAACCATGTTGATAGTCAAGCCCAACCTCTAAATAAGTCTAATAATAAATTTTCCAAGTCCAAGTTGAAGTCCAATACCTAAATTAGGGATATATTACAGCCCATTGTCGCTTTATATACTTTGTGGGAGGCATATTGAGCTTGGGTGAAGGTTGAACTATTAGAGCTAAGTCATAAGTTTAGGTTTGGTGGTAATAGAATTAAAGCTTTGACCAACTGAGGACCAATGTCTAGACGAAGCAAGGTTAGACCCTTTTTGTTTATCATCGGCCACTCCATGCATACCTTTAGTTTCGAAGCATCCATGAGCAATGTAGGGAGAAAAACTAGTGATGTGTCAGGTAACAAGGGTTAGCTTAGTCAATGATAAGGAGTAGAGAGATTGAAGGAGCTACTTGTAAATCAACAACTTTACTTGAAGTTTTATGAAGGAGATAGTGGATTCTTGGTATTTGGTTATATCCTTTCCTATACAGCCAACCATCTTTAGACACCTTTTCCTCTTCCTCATCTCCCTTTAGTCACTTCCTCAACCACTTCTTCACATTAATCCCTCGAACCACCTCCTCACTCTCATCCCATGATCACCAAAACATCTAATCACATTCTCGTTCTAAGAGCACTCTATTATTAATTCACTTATCCTTTTACTCTTCACTCCCTTACCCCTAATTGAATTTCTTTCACAGAAGCAAATAAATTTCCCTACCGACTCCTAGCTATGCTTGATGTGTTTACTGCCCCATCATAATCACACATGATCTCTTATTTTCCTTCCACTAAATGTCAATATTGTAGGTTATAAATGGGATTTTCATATAAAGGGAAAACCTGATGGCTTTGTTGAGCTCTATAAAGTTAATCTTATTGCTAAAAGATATCAAACTATAGGAATTAACTATAATACACTTTAGCTCTATTGTCACACCTATTGGTATTCGTCGTATTCTTACTTTTCCCTTTTGAACAATTTGTTAATTCGTCAACTTGATGTCAACAATGCATTTCTTTATAGCTACCTCCAAGAACTAGTTGTTTTGACTCAACCTCTTAGTTTCATAAATCCTCATTTTCCTCATTATATTTGTCACCTTTACAAAGCACTTTAAGGTCTCAAATAAGCCCTATGGGCTTGGTTTCATTATTTAAGCTAGAAATTTCTTGACCTCAACTTTATCTCTTCCACATCTTATTCCTCTTTCTTCATTCACAAAACCACGTCTTATACAATCTTTTTCTTAGTTTATATGGATGATATCTTAGTTCATAGTTCTTCTACTTCCTTTATTTTATCTCTTATTTATGACCCTAACCCTACCTTTTCTATAGGAGACTTGGGTCCTCTTTATCATTTTCTTAGGGTCGAATTCTATCAAATCTATACCTTTTGGACTTTTTCTTACGTAAATACAATACACCAAAGATCTTCTTCTCTGAACACCTGTTACCCTCACTCACTTTTTAAGGCATTCACTTTAAACCCACCTCAGGCTCCTTTCAAGCCCACTATGATGTTGACTAGTTAGATTGTTCTAATGATCTTCCTTCTATGTATAGTTATTGCATTTATCTAGGTCTCAATCTTATTTCTTGGAGTGAAAAAAAAAACCCTAATATTACAAGATCTAGCAATGAAATTGAATACAAAAGTATTGCTCTCATTGTTACGGATCTCTATTGGCTATCTAATGTATCAAAATCTTCCAGCTGTATTTATTATTTCATCTTATCATGTGCATGAACCTATGTATCGTATCAAAATCTTCTGGCTGTATTTATTATTTCATCTTATCATGTGCATGAACCTATGTATATTAAGGGGCTATCACTTCTGTACAATTCAATGAAAAAGCAAAAAATTCAGTTTCAATTCACTACTTTATTACAATTAATTCTGATGGTACAATCTTCTATCTAAATATGGCCTCATTATTTTCATTCAATTTCACAATCCAAGAAACGAAAAGGTCGCAAGCCATTTACATTTGTTGCTTTCATCTTTAAATATCTAATGTACCAAAACGAAACTCCTACTTTAATACAAACTCCACGCTTGCATTGTTTATTGTAAGCAAAGTTATTTCTTCTTCATTTTATTGGCTATAGTAATAAGGCCATTAATTAGGTCTACCTTGTTATATTTTTCATGTTTTAATAAGTCGTTCTTAATTAATACCCTAGCTCTTGCATGATCCGTCCGTGAATGTTCACCTGTTTTAGTTAGTCGCATTTTATTTTTTCTCTTGAATCCAATAGATTAACTTATAAAATGTGTGATAATAGTGTAACAGGTTAAGAAATATGAGTTTGAATTTTAAAAAAAGTATTTGGAAAAAGCGAATCATTGATTGATTTTTCTAAAACGTTACAAAAATACAACTAAAATAAATACCTCGGGTGAAATCACACAAGTCAAGCGATGGCAGCTTCCCCGATTCAGCTGTGTGGCTCCGCTCATACATACAATCATCTACATATGAAAGTTGAGAAAATATCCTTATTCTTCTCTTAAACTTACATCTTATCGTTACATATTTGTACCAAATCCTTAAAATTTTTAGCAGAGCTACCATTGGATTTCACAGCATCTGTAGCAAGTTTCTTCAGGTGTGAAAGTTTGCTTCTCATCTTTTCTCCTTCTTCAGTTAACAAAACTAGTTTAAGGGCTTCTATTGTTCCGTCCTTATTGGCCATCCCACCCTCAATCCCCACACCAATCTGCCACACGGTTTCTATGGTCCTAGTGTTAAGCCGTTGATCCCCGAAAAATGGCCTAGAAATCATTGGTACACAACCAATAATGCTCTCTAAGATAGAGTTCCAACCAGCGTGTGTCACGAAAGCACCTGTTGCTTCATGCTGCAAAACTTCACGCTGTGGTGCCCATGAAACTATTTTCCCCTTTTCCTTAGTCCTCCCCAGAAATCCTGACGGCAGCTTCTCTTCAGGATTGCCTCTAAGTGACCAAAGAAATGGAAACCCACTAGTCTCTAATACTCCTGCCAATTCTGCCATCTCATGAGGTGGAGGCATGATCACACTTCCAAAACTAATGTAAACCACTGTTTTACGTTCTTGCTTATCCAGCCAATCAAGACAGCCATGTGGATCAGAAGCCGGTGAACTCGAAAGTGTTAACAGAAAAGGCCCAACATTGAGGAACTTTTGAAACCTTGACTCAAATGCGTTTACAACTGTAGGGTCTAATTCTTCAGATGAGTTTGCGATAACAGCTGTAGCACTTGGAAGGGCTAACCCCATTTTATGCAGCATCAACGAGAGCTTGGACTCCAAGGGTCCTGAGACTAATCCTTCTGGCAAGTCCGTAGCACGTACTGTAGAAAATCCAGGTAGGAAGTCGATGGTTTTGTCTTCGGGTCCTGCAATTTGCAGAAATGGTTATTCAATAAAAGTATTCTTCAAAAATTGTGTATGTTATTGAGCGACGGAGCCAGGAATTTAAGATAGGGGGCTCAAATATTTAATTTTTTAAAATTTGGAGGGCCCAGCATACCACAAACTTTTAAATAACCTCGTCCTAATATATATATATATATATATATAATATTGGGGATGGGAGGCCCAGTACACCATTGGCCCCTACCTACCTCCGTCCCTGATGTTATTAATTATATTTAATATATAAGGTTAAAAATAGAACCTTTGAAATAATTACTATATAATTAAAATTAATATGAGATCATAATTATGATATTTAAATTACATTTAGATTTTGTTTCTAAATTATTCCTAGTTATTATTTTGACAAGATGAAATTGATGGAATAAAAAAGTAGCAAATATTATATTTCTTTCTTTTGAAAAAAATTGATCTCATAAGTTAAAGTATGAAGAAACAAAAATATGTTGAGTGCTTGTTAAAAAAAATTCATTGAACTAGACCAATTATGAGAATCTAGATTAAGACATTATTTATGTGTTTATAGATGTCCATGTTATGATAGTTATGTAACTGATCATTAGACTGGAGATTACCGATATGTGTCGTATGTGAATTGTTATATTTTTATACTACTTATAATATATTCTATTGAAGGTAGCTTAGTTGGTAGTATGTGGATAAAGTATGAATTAAAGATAATTGAATAAATTAATAAATGATTCCTCACTCTAAAGTAAATGTTGAAAATGTTCTACTATTCTTAACGAGTAACAATTTAAAAATTTTCTTACTATAGTAAATTGAGATTTGGAAATGTTGTTTTTAAATATTGATTACAAATCAATTACTAATTATCAAGAATAAGTATGATTGGATTTAAAAACAATTCACAATGATTTTATACTTTACGACTAATTATAATAATAGATTTCCACCAAAGCCCTATGTGAATGCAACTGATGAAGTCTGAGAGACATATCATCATCATGTTGATGTTAAGCAAGTTCATGTTTAATATAGGTTTAATTCTCTTACGTTTTAGAGGCATTATGAGAATATTGAAGTTCTTACTATAATTTTACATCAAAAGGAGTTGTTTGATGTACAAAGTAGGATGGATAGGGGCAAATTTCTCAAAGCATTATATCAATACAAGTTGTAAGAAGAATCTTCAATAAAGTTACATGTAAATAAAATTATTGGCTATATAAAAAATTAGACCAATTGGATTTTGATATGGACTATGAATTAACCATTGATTTAGCACTTAAATCATTTACCTCAAACTTTTCATAATTTATCATAAGGATCTGGTATTATCTCAATTATTAAATATGCTTAAGTTTGCAAAAGGATGCCTTAAGAAAAAAAAAACCTAGTTTTGCTTTTATTATCCGAGTTAGAAAAGGACTTTATAAGGAATTAGAACAAGAAGTAAAATGCTTATACCAAAGTAGTAAAGTCAGTTGGTCGTGTCAACAAAGACAACAATAAGGGAACATTTTTTTCACTGGTGAAGTCAAAGACTATTAGAAAAGGAACTATAGAGCTTATCTTACTAGCCTAAAAGATAAGAAGTTTAAGGAAGCTTTTTCTTAGGTATGTTTATGATTATGATCAATCTTTCCACATTTGTTGCACATTAATCTTGGTATTAGATATTGGTTGTGGTTCTCGTATTTGAAATAACCTATAGCTGCTGACAAAGACTAGGTCATTGAATAAAAGATGAAGTGAACCTACAAGTTGGCAATAGATTAAGGGTTACCGCATTACTTGGAGGAAGTCTTAGACCCTGCTTATTTTCATTATGTTTTTGGTTTTCTATTTTTATTTTCAAATTTAGTTAAAAAAAACTTGTTTATTTGAGTTTTAAATTTCTTTTTTTAGTTATGGTTTCTTCTAGTTCTCAGAATTTATGAAATCATAAAAAGTGGTTTTTGTTTTCTGTTTTTTTTCACAACCTAATTTACTATCAACTAAATATTTATTATTTAATTATTTAATTATTTAATTATTAATAAATTTATGAATAATTTAATTTAATATTATATATTCAACCCTACTGTTCTAGATGAAAATAGAACTTAGGACTAAGGAACTAACGAGGATTAGATGGAGAAGGAATTGGTAAAAGCCAAAATGCTAGAAGGAAAAGGTAAGGAGAACAGTGCCAATTTAGCTTTAAAAAATCCAATGGAAATGGAATTGGAGTGCACACCTATACAAGAGACAAGGGAAACTTCTAGTGTTAAGCATAACCTAACACAAATCTTGACAAAAATAGGATAAAGATCTAAGATGAAAAAGGTAGGTAGAAAGAAGTATGAAAAGGTTAATATGGAATGTTAGAGGCCTTAATGGCCTGAACAAACAATTAACACTAAAGATCTCCTTATCAGTAAAACTAAAAAGCTAGATTTTGTGGGATTACTAGAAACTAATATAAAGGAAGACTTAACAGAAAAAGTTTGTAGTTTTGTGATAGAAGTTGGAAAATTTTGTCAAATCATGAGAAACTTCACTATGGAAGATTAATGGTGGCATTTAACCCATCTATACTCGAACTAGTTAATTGGTCATACACAAACCAAGTTATTCACTATGATTTGATTAAGATCTACAACAAAAAAGACCTATCCAAATGTTAGTGATGTATGCCTCAAGCCATGGTTTCTAAAGGCCATACTTGTAGGAGGAAATTAACATAATGCATAGTATTGTGAGAGGTTCCTAATCCTTAGTAAGTGTTGGATCCCGATTTGCTTTCAATTTTAATTATTATTTGGTTAATGATTTATTCATGCTTGGTTGTTTGTTTAATTATTTATTATTTTAGAATTGGGTCATTAATGTAGTAGGCTTG
>JANZLF010000221.1:17427661-17444437 GCA_026546835.1 Erythroxylum foetidum
GCCTCAACTCATCCATGTGCTCACTATGGATCATTGAAAAAACCACTATATTAATTTCCATGAATTATCTCAATTCATTCCATATCTTAGTTTAACAGTTTCTTAGCAAAACTTACTCGATAAACGAACTTATCTCATGACAATTCATAAGCACATACCAATGTGCAATCTCTAGCTCTTTTGTAGGAAGCGCAATTATTTTGCCAGACCCAATTGGCTTACATTGTTGGCAGAACACTGAAATGTCACTACCATCAACCATATCATTGAAACGGTCTGGCACGTTGAAGTTGGTTTCAATTCCTTTCAGATACATTGAACAGAATGTCGTGCACTCTTTAACAACATATGCTTCAGCAATTGACCCTTCTGGATGTGCTTTATTTCTGACAAATGCCTTGAGTGTTGGGATCCGATTTGGGAACGGAACCCCAACCGGAACAAACGAAAACACAGATCAAAAACGAATCGAATTCTTAATGAGCCATAGAAAAATCGAAAGGCTCGAATTTACAAAATTTCAGAAATAAAGAAACAAAACGGATCAATCAACCATAAATGTCAGATCCCGTTTCTGGAACCCAACCTCGGAATCATAATCGAACATATGTACAAAACGTGAGAAAACTTATACTTGGTGAAAGCGAAATAAATTAAAAGCGAACTCGAAATCAAAGCAAACATATCGCTGAAGGACAAAACCTTAACTCCGACATCCGAAAACAAATATTTTGGAAACATCGCGTTGGAAACTATAAGACTAAACCAATCCGAAACCAGTAAAAAAAATTTCATTCTTTTTATCTTTATTCAATCTTATACAAATCAAAACAAGTAAGTTTCCCTTTTGGAAATTTATCCTCAATCAAAACTCAATTCATATAATTCTTCATAATCATGTGATATCTCAATCTCATCTTTAACAAATCTTATTCTTATTCTTATTCTTTCTTTTGCCACAAAAATCTTATGCATGACAATCAACCATACACAAAAAGTACTTCAATATTTCAAATCCATCACATCAATCATCGAACCTCCTGTCTGGAATACAACCACAAGTAATCATATTCATAATCATTACATAAACCATAATTCACTTTTCCATTCTATATACAAATCTATAAATCAATTTAATCATGATATACATGCTTACAAAATCTTAATGGCATTCCAAGCCATGTTACAACATCAATATTAAAATCCAAAATGCACAAAATACAAAAATCCTAAAATTCTCAACATGTCTGAAATCTGAATCTTGCAACAAATTAATTTAAAAGCCAATCATACACATAACAGACGGATGTCTAGACTTTCTCTCATCTGATCTCCATCTTGATATCTGGAGATGGGGATGAAAGGGGGGTGAGCTTTACAGCTCGTGGATACACGTTTATAATAAAGATAAGCAAAAACCTTGAAAACAGTTCGCTTGTCTTAGAAAATTTTCATGGAATTTATAAAACACATGTTTTCTAGGCTTTCAGCAAAAATACATAAGTTACAAATCATGAATGCATCAAACTTGAACAATCATAGCATGAGCACATAGACACATCATATTGGTTCGGGTAAGTCCAAATTCATGATGCACTACACAATTCCATCGGAATGGTCCTGTGTAGTCGTAGTTCTTGAGGGAGTGCTTAACGGAGCTCCGTGCCACTAGCGGGCAGGCGGGAGAAGTCTATAACATGGGTCAACGTGCACGTGACGATTCTTGAGGGACTACCACAAACCCATATAACATACATAGTTCAAAATCTTGTAAATTGTTGCCCAAAATGGCACTTGTCTTGAAAACTTGCTTATCATATACTTGATGTATATCTTAAAAACCATTCTTGAAAACATGATTTCATAAACATGCATCTTGTTCAAAATGTCACTCACATCATGTAGCAAACATATAGCATGTTTCACAATTCATTCATAACAATAATGCAGCACTTATGATGTAAGTGAAATAAGAAAACTTCTTTGATTTAAGAAAACAGTAGTAGCTTATTTAAATTATAAAAAGGTACCCACCTAAATTCCTTGCTTGAATACATGCTTAAAAGATGTCTCTCCTCTTGATCCCCTTGCGTTCCTTGATTCCCTTTATCAAAAGTAAAAACCCCATTCAATAAGGCTGACAAAAGCAGATAATATTCTCTTTTAGATAAATGATCCCCATTGTCTTAAATCTCTAATGAATCCAAAATCATTCAATTTGTTTCAGAAATCCTAAAGTTAAACTCCAAACACATTGGGACTATCTTTATGCTGAAACAAGAATCTATACTCAACTTACGACCAAAATTCAAGATTCTTATGGACTGAATTTCAATTTCATTTCTTCACAAAACATGTAGCTCAATGTCTTTAGTTTACAACGAATTAAAAATAACTTTATTTGCACCTCTATAGTAAAAGATATGCCTAAAATATCAAAATACATCTGTACTGGAAACAAGAGCTCGCCGCGACGGAAGGGAGCTCATCGCGGCGTGCACAGACGTGTGCGCCGCGACATGCGCAAATGCGTGCGCCGCGACGTGCGAGCCCAAAAACTTCCCAAAATTTGATTTCTCGACATTTTTCATCTACAATCTTTACAACTCTCAAACATAACTCATCTTAACCATAGATTATCATTCCTACTTCATTTCTAAACTCATTCCAACACAAAAATCATCCACAAATACACTAAAATCCTTAACCCTAAAACCACACATATTCTTTAACTCATTCGAAAGCTTCTAACACTTAATCCTCTCTTAACTAACATCAAAACTTGTTTCATTCATCTAATGAAGAGAAAAGAGGCTTAAACTTACTTGATTTGGTATCAAATCCTTCAAAATCTTCAAGGATCTCCAAGCCCTAACTTTCTCTTCTTCCCTTCCTCTTCCACTGCACTCCCCTTCTTTTTCTTCTCCATCTCTATTTTCTTTTCTTTCTAATTCATACTCTTAACTTAATAGGTGGGCAATGTCCATTTTGCCCTCCAAGATAAGCCTTCGAACTCTTAGACTTAAGTGTCATGCCCAAATTGCCCTTATATAAAAATCTTATAACTTTAATACTTCAATTCATAAATTGAAAATCTTAGGGACTGAATTAAAAATTCATTTCCTTCAGATAACTTGTAGTATCATGTCTCTAATTTATTTAGAAACAAGAATCAACTTAATTGGATCACTATAGCTCAAGATATCAGCAAAAATACTGTACCATACTTAGAAAATATCTAACTCACTTTGATTCAATCAATCTCTTTCAATTTAATCTCAGAACAATCATAATTTCCAATCATGATGTAGTTCATTATCTTAGGAATCCAACGCTTCAAAAATCGGATTAGTCAGATGTCGGTCGGAAAAGTTAGAAGCAAAAGAACGGCAAGGGTCGGATCACCCTAAACAGTAACAACAACTTGTAAAAATCTTAACTTCCTATTTCTTGGTCCAAAAATTCCATACTTTATATTAATGGAAAGATCAAAATATAATCTAAAACTTTCATGAAGGACTTAAAAGCAATAGCAACCTCTAACTAGGTCAATTTCTCATTCAAAGTTCTGCCAGAATTTATCATCCTATATCACGTCCAAACTTTGAAATTTCATATCTTCTAAATTCCACAACCAGAAATAATATATTGTACATCATTGAAAAGCTAGGATAATCTCCTATGACTTTCATGTAGATCACTGAACTTAATTCAGACCACATCGGTACATGATTTGCCTCAAATCACACTACTCCTAAATGTGCACTTATGGACGTTTTCACAAAACAAAGCAAATTAATACTTATCTTTGACTGATCATAACTTTCACTCCCGATATCGAAAAATACCAAACTTTATGACAACATAATCTACAAGTTTCATGTAGATCATTTTCTCAAATCCTGCCTAAATCAAAAAGTCAACTCTCTACTCCAAAAAGTCAAACTTTCTCAATTCTTCATATTCTCACACTTTTTCTCTTTATTTCTTGATTTTTAACTTCCAACAATGTATTCACTATCAATTTCATTTAAACTCAAAACCATACTTTAGACCACAATTAATCATAGACATCAGTAACAAAAGCATATACACGCTTATACTCTCTCATCATCAACTTGCTAAATTCACCTATCTTAATCTCATATGACAATTCACATTCTTGAGTTGTCTTTTTCTTTGCACACAAATAATTCACCACAAATTTCTCATCTAATGTCAAATTTATACCTCAAAATTTTCAAGAAAAGTTCGGGGTTCAACACCAGGAATCCAAATAGAATCCATGAAACACCAGGTTGTTCCATTATAGGTACAGTTGTATAGTGCACCATTTAAATATTGGACTACCAAAAGCCTTAGCGTGATAGCAAGCTACCTTGGCACTCCTTTTTGTATGGATAAAAATACAGCACAAAGGAGAAGAGTAGGATATGTAAGACTATGCATTAATATGGAATCTATACAAAATCTTCCTGAAAGTATACTAGTTAGGAGATTAGGAGCAAAAGGCTCTTTATTTGAAGACAATGTCTACGTTAACTACCAATGGAAGCCATTTCTAATATCTCAATGGAAAAGGTGGGTTCCTACAGCTAAGGTGTTTTTAAGATGAGATTATGAGGAGCTTATGGTAGTGGGTGAACATGAAGGTTAGCAGAGTGCTCAGAAGGAAGTCTCTTAAGAGATTGTGTAAGAAGTTTATATAAAACCTAAGAGTAATGCAAAGAATTCACCCACAGTAGTTCCTAAGTCACAGATGGATACCCAACTTGAGAATGCGGAAAAAATAGAGGTAGTTGAGCAGGGAAACTCCCTTTCCATACTCATCCGAAATGAATCTATTCACACTTTCTCTTCCTCTATAATGGGAGAAGATTTGGGTACTTTTTTTAAGACTGTGGCAACTAGGAGAGCTGTTAGGAGCAAAAAGAAAGGCTCCAAATCTACTACATCCTTTTAATGATTTAGTTTACATGGAATGTTAGAGGTATAAATTGCCTAAAAATGCTTTTAACTTTAAGGGATTTTGTCTATCAAGAAAAACCATGTTTAATTGCTCTTTTAGAAACTAAAATTAGGGTAAGTAATCTTATGAAGTTGATTAAATAGGGGAGTAATTGGAAGTTTGTTACTAATCACCAAAAACATGTTTTGCAAAAAATAATTATTGGTTTTGATCTAGAATTTGTGGAAGTGGAGGTCTTGGAAGAGGAAATGCAGGTTTTCATATGAAATGGCACTTCAAAATTGAGGATGTGTATATGTTCTGCTCTATTGTTTGTGGCTCTAATTTTTTCTTCCAAAGGAAGGAGCTATGGAAGAGTTTGGTGGATTTTCATAATAGAGTAATTGGCCTTTAGGTTATCAGTAGTGATTTTAACTCTACTTTGTATAAAACTGAAACTGAAGGCAATGCTTTCCGAAGGAATGATACGTCGAATTTTAAGGAATTTTCAGTGGTGATTTTAACTCTACTTTGTAAAAGACTAGAACTGAAGGAAATGCTTTCCTAAGGAATTATACGTCAGATTTTAAGGAATTATCAGTGGTGATTTTAACTCTACTTTATATAGAATTGAAACTAAAGGAAATGCTTTCCTAAGGAATTATATGTTGAATTTTAAGGAATGTGGGTAGTCCATAGGCCTCACTAATCTTAAACATCAGGGTCACACATTTACTTGGTGTAATAAGCAGCAATTTCCTATAAGTTCTGCCTCTTTCTTAGATCCTCTTTTCTTAGACCATTCTTCTGCCAGGATAGTGGGTATGTTCCATAAACTGAAAGCTAAATTTTTATTTAGATTTAACAATTTTTTGGCAGATATAGAAGGCTTTCAAGAGGCTATGCAGATAGGAATAAGAATGGCTATGTATGGAACTAAACAATATATATGTGTTCAGAGGCTCAAAGCAATCAAGGATGAATTGAAAATATTGAATGCTATAAGGGGATGCTCCACTTCTGAAGCTATAGAAAGAACTAAGAATAATCTCATTAGAACTTAAAGGCAACTTTCAAATAACCCAGGAGACCCTCAATTGTTGTCACTAGAGAAGGAGAAACTTAACCATTAACTTTCGTCTATTCAAAATCATGAAAGTTTGATAAAGCAAAGAGAAACAGTTAAATGGTTGCAGAAAGCTGCTAAAAAGTTCTTCAATTCACTAATGGGGAGAAGATATTACAATATAATATATATTATCCAAGCTGTAGATGGTATAAAAATCATTTGGCAGGATCTGATTAGTGAAGAGGTAGGGGAACATTTTAGTTGATTTTATGAGCAATCTAATTTGACTTCAGTCACTATTCAGTTGCTAAACTCTTTCATTTTGAAGAAGTTATCTCAATAAGAGGCTCATAATTTAGTCAAGCCTATATAAGATGAAGATATTGAAGGGGTTATCTCCTAAATGAATCCTAATAAGGCCCCAGGTCTAGATGATCTAAATGGGGTCTTCTTTCTAAAAGCTTGGGGTGAGATTGGAATGATGGTGAAGCAAGGTGCTGATATTTTTCTCTACTAGAGTACTATTAAAGGCGATTAATAAAACATTCCTCTGCCTAATTCCTAAGACAAGTAACCCAAATTCTTTTGATGAGTTCAACCCTATTGTTTGTTCAAATGTTCTATATAAGATGATCTTTAAACTTATAGCAAACAAACTCAAGGTTGTTTTGGGATAATAACCAAAATACATTCATGCAAGGAAGGTTGATAGGGGATAATATTTCCATTGTTCAGGAGCTCATGAAGCGATACCAAAGGAGACAGGCTCTACCAAAATGTGCTTTTAAGATTGATTTTAAGAAGGCCTATGATTGTGTAGAATGGGGTTTATTCTTAAAGCAATGAAGGTGATGAGATTGCCCTTCCATATTCATAAAATGGGTAGAGGCATGTATAACCACCCCTTCCTATTCAGTGACAATGAATGGTATACCAATTAGATTATTTAAAGGAGTGAGAGGACTTCGACAAGGTAATCCAATGTCTCCCTACTTGGTCATCCTTTTTATAGAGGTGCCAACCCTATTACTAAAGCAAAATGTGGATAAGGAAAAGGGTTTCAAGTTCCGCGACAGATATAAGAAGATTTCTCTAACCAACCTCTGTTTTACGGATGATTTATTTCTATTCTCCAAGGCACATCCGTCCTCAGTTCAGATGTTGATGTCCTCTCTCAAACAATTTGGAGATATGTCAGGTTTAGAAATCAATTTAGCAAAATTCACTTTTGGCTGGCCAATAGTGTGGATGGTTTGGAAAATGAGATAATGACAATATCCCCTATAGAAAGGAAATAACATCCGTTGTGTTATCTAGGGCCGTTGATCACTATAAAAAGAATTATATTTTCTGAATGTTTGCCTCTAGTGGAAAGAATATAGTAGGGATTAAATCATTGAACAAATAGGTTCTTATCATTTGGGCAGTTCATAAAATCAGTTTTGAATTCCTTACAAATATACTAGTCGACTAACATGTTTCTAGCTATCGGAGTAGTGAACACGATTGGAACTTTGTTTAGGAGGTTCTTACAAAGGAAGCAAAACTTTGGAAGAAGGATAATTAAAGTTAGATGGGATGAGGTTTACAAGGATAAGAAGGTGAGGGAGCTAGGAATTATCTTTATAGCAATCACAAATAAGATACTAATGATGAAGAAAATTTAGCACAATTTTGTGCAATGAAGATTTGTTATAGACCAAGTGGTTTCACTCCATATTATAAGAGGAAAGTTATTGTGGTCCATGTCCCCTAAAAATTCTCAATCCTTTTTTATAAACAAGTTAATGAGTCTCAAGGATATTATGGAGTCGGAGGTTAAATATAGAGTAATGGCCAAAAAGCTCACTTTTGGTTTGATAATTGTACCGGTCGTGGCCCATTGATTCGTATCTCTAATGCAGTCCAATGGTGGAGTCATATTCCACTTAAAGCTAAGGTGCGTGCAGTTACATCTGATAATAGGTGGATTGGTGTCCACTTTATTCTTTCTTATACTCCTAATTGCAAAACTCAGGATAAGTTATAATAGTTAAACCAACCCCCTAATTCCTTTTCTAACAAGGTATGTAGGGAGTGGTTAACTCAGGGACAATCTCCTATTGATTGGTACCCTATTGTATGGCACAAGTCCCTAAAACCCAAGTCCTCCTACTTATTATGGTTGGCAATTTTGAACAAAATGGCCACTATAGATATATTACACTTTCTAAATCTAAACAACACATGTATCCTATGCAGGACTGATTATAAACTAGAGATGATGAGATCATCTCTTTTTCCAATGCCCTTTTTCTATGAGCATTTGGAGAAAAATTAAAAAGAAGTGTTATTAAAGATTGGATGAGTTTCTACTTAATGTCACAGTAGATAACCTAAGGGTTTTGAAGACTGTCCTTAAAGAGGATGGAGCAGTATTCATCATCTCACTGGCTTCTACCCTAGAGGAGATATGGAAAGAGAGAAATTTGTGAATTTATGTATTCAGATGTAGAGGTATTGAACTCTCATAATCATGAAGATTAGAGAGATGCTCTTTTTTTTCAAAAGAACTACTTATGTGTAGTGAACATGTAGCTAGATCTTGAAATCTGGGTTAGCCCGAACTTACTTACATGCAGTACAAAGAAAAAATAAAGGGAAAAGTGTTTAAACTGTTACCTGATGCCTTTTGGAGGAGCTAATCTGAAGAATGCTTACTCTGTGTCTGTTAGATGCTTGAATTCTTTTGACTTTATCAACTATGTTGTGTGGGCTAAGAAAGAGAGATAAAGAGGTTAAAAGCGAGTAAACATTTCTACTATCTCTAGTTATTGCTAAACTTACATATTGTGAAAGAAGAAGACACTTTTCTCTTAACGGAGACTCTTCTCTTTCTTTCCAGCCACAGAGAGGAAGGATATTACCTTCGTCAAACCCTAAACAGAGTGATATAACATTAGTAAGAATAGATAATGATTGAGTTGTACAGGTTTCTACATCTTACCATGGTCGACCTGAGAAGGAAAATCCCATCTAGAACCCTAATTTGTAAGCTTCCTTAGCCTCCTTTTCAGCGAAAATTTTGTTTACTTGATTTGAGAATCTATGGTAGCCAACATTATTACATCAATCATCACACACTATCGTTTTCTTCCTTTTGTTTAGTTTATCTTTGTAATGTCATTTTGGCGTTGATTTTAGATGTATTAGTTTCTCCCAGGTCTACCAGGAGATTGTTGTTTTAATGTACTATTTTGCAACTATTTTTATAAATTTAATTAAAAAAAACATATTCATGTACACCTAATTTCATGATACCACCGTAGCACATGGCTGAAGTCCTTTGTAAAAAAACCCTAAATTGATGACGTGTCAGACACTAGTTGATTGAACAACATGTCATCAGAACAGAATTGTCCACGTTACCAAGTCACATGGTCTTCTTTTGGAGTTTTCATTTGCACCCGTGGAATTATGATTTCTTTCGCGGACAGGTCCTCTTCTTTGGTCCCCAGGCACGTTTTCTGTGTTTCTATCGATGAAAAGGGTTGCTCTGCTTATTTAGCAGATCCGATCGTAGTTCTGTATCACGTTTGTGCACTGAGATAAGCCCTCAACTTCCAAAATGGGTATATTGTTTACGAAGATGTTCTCTTCTCTTTTCGGCAACAAAGAGGCTAGGATCCTCGTACTTGGCCTCGACAATGCCGGCAAAACCACGATTCTCTGTAATGTTTCTTTTTTTCCTTTTCTTTTCTAATGGATATTTGGTGGATTTTGATGGTATTGGCATTTTGACTTTCAATTCTATTCAGATCGGCTACAGATGGGTGAAGTTGTATCCACTATTCCAAGTATGTATGTTTCTTCTTTATTTTCTTTACATTTTGTGTTCATTTGGTTGCTGGTAATTATGAATCTGGGGACTGAGGGAATTGGATATGATCACTTCTGTTATGTTACTTTCTAGTGTGTTCAAGAACTCAATTGTTTTAGTCTTGATTGATTCAAAGTTTTGTGCTTTAGGAACTTAGTTAATGAATATACTAAGAGCTCAGCTCTGCAGGTTGAACGAGCTAAACTCGAGTTTGACTTATTCAATGTTGTGTTTATAATTTGATCAATCTGTTTTTCCAATGCAGCAATTGGATTCAATGTTGAAACAGTTCAATACAATAATATCAAATTTCAAGTATGGGATCTTGGTATGCTATTATATTTTCCCTCAGCTCTATCTTTTCTTATCACACAGTGATCGGCTACATATTCTCTTTTTGTGTGTGTGAGTGTGTGTGGATAAGTCCTTTCACATGCAATGTCTCTGGATTAATTAAGTTGTTTCGAAGATCCACGCTATTTTCAACCTTTTCAAAGATGAGCAGTACTTCGTATTGATGGAATTTGTGATTGTTTTCTTACAGGTGGACAAACAAGTATCAGGTAACGTGAGTCATTTGCTTCTTTCTCATATGTCGATGTCAACATATATCTTATTATTGGGAGTATCAGCTTTCTGTGGGTAAAAGAATTTCAATATGATCATTTATTATTTCTCTATGTTATATGACTTGCAAATGTTCTATCTTTTTTATTTTGAAAAGATTTGGGTATTCCATACGATATGTTACATGTTGTGTCAGACAAGAAGGAACATAAATTGATAACAGTACCAATGTTCACATTAGTTTCTTAATAGTTCATTATTCAATTTTTTGTTTACGATCTTAAGCATTTTTTTTTTTGTAAGAAGTCTCTATTCCATACTGATGTCTGTGCACAATGGACCATAATTTAATGTTCTTTTAGTCCTAAAGCTTCTGACAATCAAGAATTGTTTGCTTTCCACTTAGAAACAGTTGAGTGCTTTCTCCTTTCCCAATTAGATGTCACTTTTCCAGCGGCTTTCTATAATGAATGCATCTTAATTATTTGAATATTTGGGGCTGGCATCGGCTTGTTCGTTGTGCCCTCAAGTTTTGAATATTCATCATTGTTTTAGTTTTAAGCTATTACTTTTCTTGTGTTATTTTTATGATTTTCTTTGTGAATCCAACTAATAATATGCTTTCCTTGCATCTTTGACAGGCCGTATTGGAGGTGTTATTTTCCCAACACTCAAGCGATTATCTATGTTATTGATTCTAGTGACATTGATAGACTGGTGATAGCCAAGGACGAATTTCATGCAATCCTAGAGGTATGTGAAACTCTGGTTTATTTTCCAGCTACAAGTGGTACAATTGTGGCCTAACCTTAAAAGTAATTGTGTTCTTTTTCATGATCTAAATGCTATAATAGCTTAGTAGCTATATGCTTGAAATAAGGTGGTTGGTCTACCCTAATGTCTCTAGGTTGTTTTGTATGGGTGGCAGCTACACGCTGCAAGAATCTAGGCTTCTGTTACCTCTTGAATTATGAAGTGCAAAAAATTTTCTTAAAGAGATCATTGATGGAATCTGAACTCATCTTAGGATTCCCCACAACCAATTTAAGATGTATTATCATTCATCCAATAATTTTGAATGTCTAACTGAGCTTATTGATAAAAGGATTTTGCAAGATTGTGCATACTACAAACAATAAATTGAGAAAAAGTGTTGTTAGACTTGGCCATCCCTAGACGTCATTATTGTGTATTATACTCTCCCTAGTGAAAAACAATTATTGGTCGCTTTCAAAATGTACTTTGAATTGAGTTTGTGTATAAACATGCGAGGTTATGTGTAATGGATTTGAATTGGTTTACTAGCAGCACGAACACATGAAAAGGATCCCTTTTGGTGCTCCATTTTTTCCAACAAAAAGAAAATAGTACAATGTTACAGACTCCTTCATAGGTCAGCCTTATTCAAGGCGTAATAATCTTATCTCATCTACAGATTAAGGATAGCATTGGTTTAGTATTATCTTTTAACTTAGGATAGCAATTATCTTTTATCTCTTCTGGTAGTTATCTTGTTTCCTTCCTATCAACATAGGTTTCTTTGTTAGAATAGAACTAGTGTTAGAATAGAACTCTATTTCATGTAATGTTGAGTCCTATTTAAGAGGACCAAGTTGAAATTAAAAGGGGAAGCTTTTTGTTTGCCATATTCACGAGATTGAGTCCCTCTCTCATACGGATTCAAGGTCTAAGGCTCCCTTCAACGAGTCTAACAACATAGGAAAGTCTAAGAAAAGGGGCAAGGGAAAGAATCAGGTTCCCGAATCTGATTTCCAGGTGTTTAACCCGGATCGAGGAGTCACTCGATCTTACAAGCAGTTTCATAACAAAAGGCTTCTATCTTGACATTTGTTGTAAATTGCAACATTGTATTTACAATTTTAACTGTTGAGAATATTGTAATAGGGTTATACACGTAATCCTCGATATTTATGTATATTATTCAGTGGGGAATTGGTAAAACTCAATTTTAACATTAACTTGTGTATTTCTTTTAGACTATTGACAATATGAGCTCATGTTTGTATTTTTCCACAGGAGGAAGAGTTAAAGGGTGCTGTTGCTCTCATCTTTGCAAACAAGCAGGTTCAGTTCTGCCTGGTTGTCTACTCTTTAAGATTTGTAGACGGCAACAAATGTTTATGTTAATTACATTTGGAAATTAACGGAGAAATAACTTGCATTTGGACTTTCTCTTGCATGTAAATTCAGGCATGTATCTTTTTATGATGCATACAGAAAGGCTGTCATCATTTATTTTTGTGTGTTTGAAGATGGTTTTTTCATATATTCAGGATCTTCCTGGTGCACTTGACGACGCTGCCGTGACTGAGGCTTTAGAGCTGCACAAAATAAAGAATAGACAATGGGCAATTTTTAAAACCTCTGCCATCAAAGGAGAAGGCCTTTTTGAAGGCTTGGATTGGCAAGTTTCCTAGAAAAGGATTCCTTTTAGTTCCATTGCCACAAACAGAATTATCATAGCGTATAGGAGAAGTTGGAAAGATAAACAATAGCATTAGATATGTAGCTTTAAAATATATCAAGTTCAGTCCACAACAGGATGATATGGAAAGGAGCTTTCCTTTTTCCCTTGTCTCAAAATTTTCCAATTTGTTAGTCTTTGTAACGAAGAGTCCTAATTAAGTCTAATCTGTGATGTAGGTTGAGTAACACGCTGAAGTCTGGAGGCAATTAACTTTTTATGGAAAGGATATCTTGGTCTCAATTTCTCGCAACTGAATTCAGGAAGGGTAACACTGCTTTGATGGTATGGTTGATCTTAGAAGTGGTCTTCTAGTGTAGCAGGTTCGCTCTTTCACCTTAAAATGATTATTCTTTGCTAATATACTTGTAAAATTTTCATTTCACAACAAAATTCAGGAAGTTAACACTTGTTGGCAGTACGGTTTATCATAGAATGTGCTCGTCTAGTGTTGAAGTTTTGCTCTTTGACCTTAAATGATTAATATACTAACAATATTTTCATTAGAGATGCGACCAATTCGTTCTTCTGATTCTTTTCCTATGTGTATTTCTTTCCCACTTGAGTTTCTGTTCTCTGTTTTATGTAGAATGATTATAGTTTAATCTTATTGATTGCATTGTTCTATTCCTTCTTGATAGATATGTGCCAACTTAATATTCATGTAAGAAGTTTGATTTTGTGGCCTTACCATATTGTTCTTATGGCACGAAACTCTGTAAGTACTAAAAACGTATAGAAATTGTATAAAAAAACATAAATAAATGAAATTTTATTCAGCTGAGAGACTCATTTTACAGTTTAAGTGAAGGACAATTTCATTTGTCTTGAATTTACCAAGGGTTTAAAAATAAACGGACAAGAGACACTAGTTGTCTCATATCACCCAAGCCAAATCATGGATGTGAAGTCGATTCAACACTTAGGTCATGTTTGGTTGGTCGTATAATTTGTAATAGGTGGAATGCAATAGAATGGCTCGTGATGGAATACAATAGAATGAAAATAGATGTAATATTATAAAATTGTTATTTGGGAGGGATGGAAATGTTCATAATGTAATATAGTGAAATATTATCTAGAAGAAGGGTTCGTAATGTAATGTAGTAAAATGTTATTTATCATTTTACATTCCATCCTAAACTTTCCAAATCAGAGGTAGCTTATTTTTACTGTTTAAGATGAAATGAGGTGTAACATGAAATTTTCTCTTTCTATCATATTCTATTTTATTTTATTATAAACTCTCTTCCTAAGTGATGGAATAATAATGATATTCTATTACATTATATTAATAACTACCCAATCAAACATAGTCTTAATTTCTTGGATGTATGAAGCAAAAGACTAGATAGATTACTTTAAATAGCCTCTTGTTTATAAAATTTTATGTCATAAACTCAAAACTCAAAACCATTTAGGTAATGAATATTCATGTCGATTTACTTTTAAGTTCCCTGAAGTTATCGTACAAAATGTGGCCAGTAGATACTGCAAACTCTCATAGTCTACTCTGTCCCGGTGATAATGATCGTGAAGGATCTTGCATAATCTTCAAGAGCATAGAATGACAAAATAAATTGTAGGGACCAAAATATCAGTGACTCAGTCAAACATTGTTGGCTATTAGATATTCAACATAAGAATGCATGTATTTGTGGATATAAAAAAATTATATAAAGACTGGTCCCTGAGCATGGCCAGGTTTTTATATTGCTAATTTTCCAAGGTTTTGTTTGTAATCCTCAATCTATAAAGACCACCGTTTAGCTTCTTTCTTGTTAAATTCTCCACGTGGAACACCTGGTTAATTAATTATGAATGATTCGACGATCCCAAGGCCAACTAACCGTAGGCTGGCTAAACGGGCACATCTTTTTTAGGGCCTAACTGAAGCACCACTATACAGGCGGATCAAGCGAGCGCACCTCATCTTTGAGGGCCTAACTAGTTCTCCATTTGTAGGTAAAACTTCGACTGCTCCAGCCTCTTACAAGAGGAGCTAGCATGGAATCAAACCTGAGACTTAACCAAAGTCAAGCTCCGCATTCAATCATCGAGCCACACCCTTTGAGGGCGAATATTGTATTTGTAGCAGTAAACATATTATATATACAATCCGAACTCGATCTTTATAAATTTTAGTTAGTTTTTATTTTTTTCAACAGCACTTAGCAAAATTTATTGAGGCACTAAGACCTTTGACAGATTTATACCAAGCAAAGCTCCATAATTGAGTGGATGAGTGTAATAATTTATTACTTTGGCTCCCATTTTGGTATCGTAAATAAAGAATTGTTTCTTCTTAAGAAAAAAAATTAAACATTTTTCTCCAATATTTTCTTTTTTTTTTGGGTAGAATATATTGTTTTACCTTAAATTCCAACTTGTGATGTATGTGTAAAACATTCAGAAAGCCTAAAAATGCAAGCGTGGAGCTTCAAAGTCTTAAATGTCCACTGTATTCTATTCCGCACAGTGGAAGTCGCCGTCCGTTCAATATGGGCATGCGCAGAAATCTCTCCACAGATAGCTGCTCCAGTAGGATTCTTTTTTTTTCTCATTGACCCACATGAAAGAAGCATTAATCATGCAATAACAAATTGTTTTAATTCTTCTTACAGTCAAGAATGGGCCGCTGTTCTACAATTTCCACAGACCTTATCGTCATGTGTGATATATTGTAAACACCATGACTGGGAATTTGAGACTTTTGCGATGCTTGATCAAGCAGTTGTTTTTGACTCGAAAATATGTTTGACCACTGCAAAAGATTGATTTTTGTTTAGCAATTAGTGCCATTTTGGACTTAGGTTGACGAGTAATGCACAATTTCTTATATCCGATTTTCTCCCAAGTGCAAAGAGCAATTAATCACGAGACTCAGTTAGAAGACTAAGAATAACAAATGAACATGTCTTTTGCATTCTTAATTGCCAATCTTCCAAGCTTTAACACATAATTTAGTTTATGCACTTATTAAAACTGAATTTCTGAAGTAAAACAGACACTAATAGCAAGAAAAAGGAACAGGATCCAGCTATCCTTGTCCAAAAGCATACATATGTTGGTACATGTATATATCTGTTGTGAGCATCAAAAGGAAACGTTGTGTTTTTTTCACCGTTATATAATTGATTCATTGTTATATTTAAGTATATAATTATTTTACAAAAATCATTTGGTATAAACATTGAAAATATGTTCAAGCTAGTCAATTGGTCTACACTACACTTGGATTATTTTGTGCTTTTAAAAAAAATGAAAAAGTCCAATAATTCAAGCTTACCTAGAAATAATATGCTACATTTGACATTAATTTACTTTATGGCGGGCCACAAAGCTTAACTTTTTCAGCTGAAACGAGACAAAATGGTTACTTTTGACTCCAACATTTTGATCCAATCACAAGATTAATCCAAACATTGCAGAGAGAACAATTATAACCTAACATTTAGAAAAGTTAGGGTTAAAAGTGACCATTTTGCTCTCAAATGATAAAATTTTACCCTTTAGATTACTGTTTGTTATCAAATTTTAGGTTACACAAAAAAGTTAATTTTCCTGACCTGACCCCCAATCCTCTCCTGTTCGAACGAAGATGTAAACATCCTCTCAAGTGCTTGGGACAAAATTACTTTTAAAAGTAAGTGAAACGCGGTGAACTTTATATGTTTTTTTCTTTTACGTTAGGTATCCTGACTTAGTCAGATTAAATCCTAATTCTCTAGAACTTCACCCTAAGAGTCTAAAGGAGGTAAATCTAAAACTCCAAGATCCCTCAGGTTCCTACGTAGCCTGTACACTTCTGCGCACAAGGAGTCTTCACATACTTGATTGGTCAGCGG
>JANZLF010000221.1:17444537-17454559 GCA_026546835.1 Erythroxylum foetidum
ACGTAGCCTGTACACTTCTGCGCACAAGGAGTCTTCACATACTTGATTGGTCAGCGGATGATTGATCACTGGCTCCTTTCTGCTCAGCATCAGGTTCCCATCAGGCCCAGGTTCCCGAGTAGCTCTAACTCTCACACTGTCGCTGGAAGCGAGACGTTCGTAATTAGTCCGATCAAGAAGCTTTGTCTAGGAGTCTAGAGAGTCATCAATAAGAACATGCCTATTTCTCCTCCTTATGATGACTCGAACTCAAGACCTCCTTATTAAGGGAGAGTCTTAAGTGAGGAAGTTAAACCATTTGATTCATCCCTCGTTGTCCATCAAATACTAATTAGATGGGAGAAACGCGGTGAAGTATATTGATTCTTGATGTAACAACAATTAATTACAGTACAACCATGTTCATCTTTTTTTAAGAATATTTGGCAGACTAAATTTCAGATCTGATTGGTTTGCGTCCTCTATCCAACACGTCTGACAGCTACCTGAAGGCTACTTCCAAAAGTCACAGGATTACTTCTCTAATTAATATAGTGGAGCCACCTTGTGAAACAAACAAAATACTTGATAGAGGAGTATGATAAAAGTTTAGGCTTTTATTGACCAATTTTATAAACAAATCATTCATAAAAGCGGTCCAATTGACTAGCCGCAAACTTCAACATTTTTGTGATTAATTAGACCCATTGACTAAACTGTTTTGTTGTATGCATTCAACAACTGTACATGCTTACTGTAAGTAAAACAATTATTTCGAGTTAAGAATTAAGAATTAATTTTAATTGTATATTCACTAATATTTTTTAATAAATTAATTAATAATGTGTTAATTTATAATAATATTCATTTATAAAAATGCATGACTACGACTTCTAATAAAACATACATTGACTCGATTATATAGATTGTGGCAGCAACAAACTTCAACTTTAGTTCATGGAAAAGGTGTTGCAGGTGACATGCATAGAACACTGAGCAGGCATTTATATATTTATGTTATAGTTTAGTATCAATGGCGTAGCATTTACCTCTTTTGTTACATGTTATTTTATGGTTCTTAAATCTATTTATTGGGGAATATATAATGCTATAAAAGTATAGTAATCATACCTATCACCCATGATGTGATGTACAACTATAACGGAAGTCCATTTAACTCTTTTTTTTTAAATAACGTAAGCCAAATTCATGGGTTACCTTCATTACCTAATTACGTGCACGTTGCAACTTTTACGGTATTTTAAAGGGATGAATGCCAGGAATTGTACGTTTCCAAATTTTTAACAAAATTCCTGTGTTTGAGTGATATGATATGTGAAAAGAATCCTGTAGAAATCTGGACTGTTACAGGAGAGTTTAAATTTTCTTTCTAATATTATAGTATCTTATTGTGTTTAATAAATCTCAGTTATTAATTTACATAAATTTTATATAAATTTTGCGTGAGTCCCGCGTGAATCTAGCAAAATAAATAATTATAATTTTATAAAATAAAATAAGACAAAATAATATTAAATAAAAGATGTTACCCATTATTGGATGTCATTCCTTGTTTTTAGCTCTTCAAGTAAACAGGTGTTATTGGCGGCCATCAGTATCACACAAAGGGGGGTAAGCTCCAGCCACCAACAGCTACTAGCTAGCCCTCGTCAACATGGTACGGCTTAAGAGTTAAGACATGAATTCCTCCCACAGTTCTCAGTGGCAATGAAAGAACAAGCAGCCATAAATTTGTATTACATACGAGTTGGTAGATATGGCTTAATTCACACATGTCAATATCGTCTACAAGTCTTACTATGACTTGTATTATATTATATTTATATACGCACATATATGTTATGATGAATTTAATTACTCTATTACAATGACATGTCTTTAATTACGAAAACCATAAAATTATTAGAAATATATATACTTGTAAGAAATGGAATTTACATATAGTTCATGTGTTTGAAATAAAATCTAGTGTAATATTTGATCTTAGGAATTCAATTTATTATCTTAAACTATTTTCTAATTTTATTTCTTTTAATAATATTAAATATGTAACATATAATTAATATGTATAAAAAATTGAAAGTAGTGTATTATAAACTTAAAACAGCTACTTTAAAAAGTCATATGCACTTAATAATTATAATAAAATTTGAAATTAATTTTATCGCTTTTAACTTGATGGCAATTGCTTTTATATTATTTTTACTGGTTATAATAAAATTTAATATTTTGTAGGTTTCAAATCAAACCAACTTGTTTACGGTACATCGGTATAATTATTCAAATATTTCCTACTCATGTATTTGTTCACACAGTGAGCATACGATTAATAAGACTTTAAAAATTGTAAAGATGTTTTTACATATATCTAAAATAAATCTAAATTTAAAGTATTCACTTTTAATGTGTGGAATAGTTAAAATAATTTTTTAAAGTATGTTTCTTTTAGTTATTAAATTGTACACACAACCAAAATAAATAAACACAATTTAAATTTTTATTGCTAAATACTATTTTATTAGGATAATTAATATAAAAGAAGTTTTAAATTTATTCATCAAATATTAATATTTAGTTGCGAATAAAATTTTAAATAATATAATTTAAATAAAGATTCATGCCTACTTCAATTAAACATAATATTAAAACTGTAATATATTTGTCAATTTAAATCATTATTAAAGTCCAATAATTTAAAATAACTTGTTATGAATTATTTATTAGAAATTTTAAAGTTATATGGTACCCAGAATTAACACCGTTTTAAACTTATAGACTTGACAAGATTATTATGATGAAAATCTCTAGTATAATATATATTAGTATTTTTGAGTATTTTAGTTATTATTTAGTTTCATGGGCATTCTAATAGAAGTATAATGACACAATAAGCATGATGATTTCTTTCAAGTAAGTTCTCCATAAAATGCTCTTGAGTTCTATATGTCAAATACATATAGCTAGCTTAAATCGATTTGATTGGTTTGAGCCTTCATATTTAAAAGAAATGCACAAAAAGATAAGGAATAACGAGAACTACTTGTTCAAAGTTGTTGAATCTAAGCTTTGAACGAGAATAAACATATACTTGTCCACAAAAACCAACCGAGATGGTGAAAATGAACCAGCTAGCTAGCGTCCCTTACCAAGCCACCATAAGCTAATTAAGCGACTGCTTATTCCAGTCTACCAATATCCACATGGCATTTACTACAAGCAACCCCAAGATACAAACAAAACCAGGACAAAGACCACGAAAATGTATATCACTAGTTTATACAATGACACAACAGGAAAGAACCAAGAAAATTCCACATCCGGGGAAGTGACACCATACGCCCTTCTTGCATGGCTGCGGTGCCCCTCGTGTATCAACGACTATTATCAAATCCCCCAAGTATGACTCTGAAATTTTTGCTATATAAGTCTCGCATTAATCTCTCGCTTGCTCCCAAGCTTTCCTCTCCTGTCTAAAGCCAGACACTAGAGAAAGCCCTCAAACTTTCTTCAAGTCTTCTTCAGCTCTCTCAAGTTATATCATCGTTCAAACCGTTTGTTTAGAGCAAGAAAAATAATGGCTTCTTCAGTTCTTAGATCCAGCTTTCTTCCCGCAATCCATTCTCGCGATGGCCATTCTTTTGCTTTACACAAACTCAATGCTATGGCTAATAGAAATATCTCAGCTAATGATCCAAAGGTTTTTTTTCGTGACATTCATAGTTGCAAAAGAATCTTTTTTTGTTGTTGTTGTCTTGGGAATCATTTTGTATATTATATTACTCTTGATGTGATAGAAAAATGAAAATGCAATACTACTTGGTGTTGGTACAAAGTTTACAGCCTGAAGCTTAAGTCTGTTTCTTCTGTAACTGTTTTCAGTTCAATGGCGTAAAAGCTGTCTTGGACAAGAGTGCAAGTGATGACAAGAACACTTTGCCAGTGCAAACACGACAGAAAAGATCACTCGACTTTTCTGGGAACAAGCCATCTACCCCAGTCCTTGACACCGTAAACTATCCCAATCACATGAAGAATCTCTCGACTCAGGTACTTTTATATGAGTGGTAACTTCAAGTCTTGCTCACATAATCGGATTAGGAAGACTAGTTCTGACCTCATTTAAAATTTTCATTAGTCTTTGTTTAGAAGCTAGAGTGGTTTAAGTACAAGAATGGAGCACAAGGGTTCTTTATTCTTGTATATCTTTGTTCCTAATCCATATGCTAAGTAACAACTCTAATAAGCATTCCATTAATGTTCCAATACTTTAGGAGCTTGAGCTATTGGTTGATGAACTGCGAGAAGAGATAGTATATACTGTATCAAAGACAGGAGGCCACTTGAGCTCAAGCTTGGGAGTGGCAGAGCTAACAGTGGCACTTCACCATGTATTCAACACACCTGAAGATAAAATCATTTGGGATGTCGGGCACCAGGTTAACTTATTCTTTCAGCTGATTTCCTCTTCTTTTTTTTTTTTTTTACTTACATTCACTAGTTCTCCATATTTTTAAATAGACAGACTTTTCTAACTAAATTTGTTCCTGCAGACGTATCCCCACAAAATTTTGACCGGTAGGAGATCAAGAATGCACACAATTCGACAAACGTTTGGCCTTGCTGGATTTCCCAAGAGGGAAGAAAGTGAACATGATGCTTTTGGTGCTGGCCATAGTTCGACTAGCATATCCGCTGGTTTAGGTAAAACAAGCCATCATTAAATATTTTTCTGGTTGTTCTGATGTTAATGATATACTTTGAGTCAAGCATAGTTCTTGATCACTAACATTTGCCTTTGCACATATTTCAGGTATGGCTGTTGGTAGAGATTTATTAGGAAAGAACAACCATGTGATTGCAGTGATCGGAGACGGTGCCATGACAGCAGGACAAGCATATGAGGCGATGAACAATGCGGGCTATCTAGATTCAAATCTTCTTATCATCTTAAATGACAATAAACAAGTTTCTTTACCCACTGCTACTGTAGATGGCCCTGCACCTCCTGTTGGTGCTCTCAGCAAAGCCTTGACCAAGTTACATTCAAGCAGAAAGTTCCGACAACTGCGTGAAGCAGCAAAGGTTAATCAAATCATACAAATTACTTGAGAAAACGTTCAAATATATATAAATTTAATATATTACTAATACACGACATGTGATCAGGGCATAACAAAGCAGATTGGAGGCCAAACGTATGATGTCGCTTCTAAAGTAGACTCGTACGTGAGAGGAATGAGTGGTGCCTCGGGGGCTTGCTTGTTCGAAGAGCTTGGCCTATACTATATTGGTCCAGTTGATGGGCACAATGTTGAGGACCTTGTAGAAATATTGCAAAAGGTTAAGTCTTTACCAGCAGCAGGACCAGTTCTTCTTCACATTCTCACAGAGAAAGGGAAAGGCTATGCTCCAGCTGAAGGAGCAGCGGACAAGATGCATGGTATGTATCATTCATTAGAAACTTTAGTACTCTCCAATCCGCATATCGTTTTCTTTTTCCTGAGTTTTTATTTATTTATGGTTAGGTGTCGTCAAGTTTGACCCTACGTCAGGAAAACAAATGAAGGCCAAATCAAGCACCAAAGCGTACACCACGTACTTTGCAGAGTCTTTGATCGCTGAAGCAGCGACTGACGACAAAATTGTAGCCATCCATGCTGCGATGGGAGGAGGCACAGGACTTAATTTGTTCCAAAAACAATTCCCAGAAAGATGTTTCGATGTTGGAATTGCAGAACAACACGCAGTTACATTCGCAGCTGGTCTAGCTTCCGAAGGTCTCAAGCCTTTTTGTGCCATCTACTCTTCATTTCTGCAAAGGGGTTACGATCAGGTAAATCTAAGTTCCTTGACAATTTATCCTGTTCTCTTTTATGAATTGGAAGCAATATCATCAGTGGAACTCCCAACTAAATTTTGCATTGTCTACAGGTGGTTCATGATGTAGACCTTCAAAAACTTCCTGTGAGATTCGCAATGGACAGGGCTGGCCTTGTTGGCGCGGATGGTCCTACACATTGTGGTGCCTTTGACACCACTTTCATGGCATGTCTACCAAACATGGTAGTCATGGCTCCTTCAGATGAGACTGAACTCATGCACATGGTAGCCACAGCTGCAGCCATTGACGATCGCCCTAGTTGCTTCAGATACCCCAGAGGAAGTGGCATCGGCTCCATTATCCCACCGAACAACAAAGGAACACCTCTTGAGGTAATTATTAAGTTGAGAAATTATCTGAAAATGTGACCTCCTCTGAGAAAATAGTTTTAATTCTCTCTTTAAATTGGAATACAGGTTGGTAAGGGAAGAATACTGAGGGAGGGAAGCAAAGTTGCTATTCTGGGTTATGGAACAATAGTACAAAGCTGTTTGGAAGCAGCAAAAATGCTTCAGGTGCTAGGAATCTCTCCAACTGTGGCTGATGCCAGATTCTGCAAGCCTCTTGATGGACAGTTGATCAGGCAACTAGCAAAAGAACATGAGATCCTCATTACTATTGAAGAAGGATCAATCGGAGGATTCAGTTCTCATGTTTCTCATTACCTGAGCTTGAATGGACTCCTTGATGGCAATCTCAAGGTGATAATCCCACTCGTTCTATCTTCTTACATTGGGATGGAAAAACTTTTTATGGGAATTGGGATGCTTGTTTGGCTTTGTTATTTACTGTTTCGTTTACTTGGTGCAGTGGAGGCCTATGATTCTTCCTGACAGATACATAGACCATGGAGCTCAGAAAGACCAAATTGAAGAAGCTGGACTTAGCTCAAAGCATATTGCAGCTACTGTTTTGTCAATGGCTGGTGGAAACAAGGATAACCTTCACCTGATTGGCCTGTAGAGGGATTCTTTTGTTTCTTCTCTTTACCTCTTTAAGATGCTCATGTTCCTCTTTATATTTATTTGTATAGTATAACAGCAAGGCAAGTGCATTAAGCTTGCTACGGTCATGGGGTGACCTGCATCATTGTTCTCTACAGATAAATGTAATAACTTTCTTTCATTCGCATTGATATCTGTTGTTCAATTTTCTCTATGGTCCGGTGAGAAAAGTTACCATTACCAACTAGAGTTCAGATCGTTAATTTAGTTTTCACATTCATAACATGTTTTAAATCCCAATCACTAAATTATTTGTCAACTTAGCGGATTGCGAGAGTAAAAGGGACAATATCTCTAATTGAATTTGTTCAACCTGCCCTGATTTGGACCTAGCCCTTTACATCATACATAGCTAACATAGATCTATACAAAATTGATCCAAGATCAAATTCCAAAGTTAAAGGAATTAAGTTTTAAGAGTTCAATTTGGGAATTTTTAAATCATATTTTAATTATTCAAAAAAAAAGCATCCAATATTTGCAACTAACTTATAATTATCTTAACGTACAATGTTGACTAATAATTACTTTAAATTAATTAATATTATATTATTGGATGTTATCATAAATAAAGTTTATGTTTATTTAGCAAATTTAATTTTGTTATGATTTAAAATTATTATTTTGTTTAAAACAAAATTGTATATTTACTTTTATTTGCCAAATAACTCAATCTCTTATTTATAAATTCTAATTTATAGATTAAGGTTAAATTTAATTTTTTACAATGGGCAAAGTGTATTTTAAAACTTTTTGGTTGAACTTTTATTAAATTGCATTTTAAAGACATTTTAACTAATTTTATTAAATTAAGATAACAATTTTTTCAATCCAAAATTTTGTTATTGTTTCAATTTAGTATTTAAATTTTCAAAATCATCGAATTGGTATTTAAACAAATTAAAAACCCTAATGTTACACTACAAGAAGGGGAATTACCGACGAAATTTTTCGACGGAAACATCCGAGATTTCGTCGGTAACTAAATTTACTGATGGAACAGTGCGACGGAGACTGACGTCGGTGGAGACACGGTCGGTATATGTTATCGACGGTTTTGTCTTACCGGTGGTAATATATTACCGATGGAATAGAAACAACGTCGGTATAGTTGGTAGGAATTTACCGACGGAACCTTCGGAACATATTTCTACCCTCGTCGACAGTTTTTGTTTTCCATCGTTAATATATTACCGACAGTAAAGCAAGCCTTCAGTAATTGCAACCCTTCATCAAATATACCCTTGATTGCTTAATCTAAAGGTGGAAGCTGTTAGATCACTGAAGTCACATTTAATTCTTTGTAAATGTCTTGTTGAATGACAATTTTTCGAAAATCCAATTGTGAAATTTGATTTCAATTTGAACAATTATAAATTATCGTTACATAAGTTTTAGAATTTTGAACCCATGGAAATTGTTTAAAAAGAAAGTTAAATGATCATAAAAAGAAAAAAATTCTTTCCTAACTGATAATTAAAACATTAAATAGTACATAAATGAACAATCCTATTGTCCTGGTGAGCGTGGCTGATGTGAGTCTCTATCCCTCGATCTCATTTAGTCCATGTCATTTTTGAACTTACTTATTACCTCCATCAACGTCTGAATTGTGGACTCAAGTTGATTGATACGTCGCGTTGTCGGCTCTGAACTAGATGCTGTTGTTGTTGACATAGTAAAAGAGTGCGAATAAAATCTGTTGGCACATGAGTCTAGGCCAAAGATCCTTCCCTGACTGTCCTTACCACCCACTGCATCAAAATATACCTGAGTCTCATCAACAGGTTGTTCATCCTACATTGCCTCAGGTGATCTCCAGTACTCCAACCAATGACTCCATGTGGGACTCAGAAATGAAAGAGGATCGTACATCAGTATTGTATATCTGATTAATAAAATCGCGATAACGTGTACGAGCTTGCGACTCCCATACAATATGTATTATCCTGTCGAGATCAGAACTCCAATAAAAATGTTTATGCAAATAAAAGGAATAAATTCGATAACTTATAATCTATTTATATGTATATTATTAATGTATATAACAAAAAGAAAAAATATTTATCGCATATTGTACCTCAAACTCCTGATAGTAACCCTCAGGATCTTCTTCCATGCATAACTCTCAGGATCAATCCTCTCTTTAAATGCAGATGGCATTTGTCTTGAACATGGTCCAGAGGGAATGAACCTAATATAAGAACAAATAAGTTAAAAAAATTTGAAAAAATTTGAACATATAAGTTAATGATAAACATATATAGTGTTTCATGCGATTTCACTTACTGTTTATCGAATATTTTTATATACTTTCTGCCATCAAGACCTCAGATCCAGGGTGGATCTTGTCTCCTTCATCTTCCATAACTGTATTGGATGATATATGGGTATTGGATTGTTGCGTATCACCAGTTGCAGGTGATGATGTTCGTGCAACTGTAGGCGCTGGAGGTGGTGGTGGTGACTCAGTTGCAGTTGGAGTCTGTGATGGGCCACCCTCACAGTAAGTCCCTCCAAACATGCTTCTGAGCTTGGGCCACATGATCTGATGTTGCCTCTTTGATCCCATATTTATACTTGGAATATGTTTATTGAATTCTCATATAAATATTTAAATTTGATTTTAAATCTAATATGTTACACAATATATGTAAAAGGAATTCATATGATTTGTTTCATATCATAACTTCGAATTTAATATGAGAAACATTGTTACAGATGATGTCACTATACTTGGTTTCAGATGATGTTAAACTTTTGAAAAACAAACTTATTTCTGTAATCACTTCCCAAACCTTATTCGGTTGCAACTCCCAAAATGCGATTGGACTTAACCTTTGCATAAACACGTGACAATCATAACTTTTCAACCCAAACAATTTGTACTTCCTCATATCCACACACCTTCCCAAGTTTGAAACATAACTATTGGGAAACTTTAAACCCTTCAACCATTCACACAATATTTTCCTTTGTTTTTTGTCCAACGTGTAGCATGCTTTCAGATATTTACCAGTGCGAAGTGTTGGATCGGAAAAAGAAAACATGCTTTGTTTAGAAAAACGGTAGATTTCAAAACTTTTAAGAAATCATTACTTGCAGCGGAAGCAACAAATCCAAATCAACATGCCAAT
>JANZLF010000221.1:17516374-17531562 GCA_026546835.1 Erythroxylum foetidum
TGCCTATATATAGCTCATTCGAGCTTTGCTCTTCTCATTCGGTAGATCAATCAGAGAGAGCATTCTTTGTATTCTTTAAGGGAAAGTAATATAAAGTTGGTCTTTTGACCGTATCTCTGTGTGTTCTTTTGTTGCCAATATTCTTTATTGCTTCCACGTTATTTCTTCAAGAGTGTGCGAGTTAAACACTTCGAAGGTTGGGGAAAGACTGAGTCTTACTTTAATAAATTTAAGTGAGACCGCCGTGCAAAGGGTGTGAGCGAGCAACTTCGGGTGAAAGGTTCGAGTCTCCAAGGTGACATTTGTAACACTTTGTCTATTACCCTTAATATCATTTGACATTTGTCCACCTTTGAAAACTTTATAGTTGGACTGGACTTGACAATTATGATTTAGGGGTCGAGTTACATGGGTACTAGGGGAGTACTAGCGGCCTTCAACTTTATGGAATAATTCTAGACGACCCCACAAAACATGAGACTTGTGTGAAATGAATTCTAGTAACAGTTGGAGTGGTGGCTCGAAGGAAGGCAGGAGCTGGACAATTATAAAAGCATGGTGTTCTCGAATCAGAAGCACTTTGAAATGGTTGATTTTCATTTTCTAGGTCTGATTCTTTCCTCCAATTGCTTCTTAATCGTCTCCAACAATCCATCTAATTATCAAATTGTGAACATCAAATCGTCCACATTTAACTCAAAATGTAACTGTTGAAAAAATATATCGACAAATGAAAAAACGTAGATTAAATGGAGCCTTGTCTGTGTTGACTCTTACACTTGTTTAGCCACTCTCCTGTTATCTGCAAAGCGTTTGAAGGGGTCATGCATTGTTGGCACCTCCATGGCACCAAAAACTCCATAACCACTTTCCTCCGGCACACCATTGTCACGTTCTTGGTCAAGTGCTAGAATTTCATCTTTATATTTACCGCTCTCAATTCTGGTGTTAACTTTAGGCCTAGGATAAGTTCCTTTGAGCATGCTGACAACTTCTTTCATGGTAGGCCTTTTATCTGGTTCGTTTTGCACGCATAGAGCTGCAACATTGATGGTTTGCTTCAATTGTCTCTCGTCCAAGTTCCCTCGAAGCTTTGGATCAACAATGTCCTTGAACTTGCCTTGAATGATCAGTGGCTCAACCCATTCTGTTATGGTCCTCTTAACTCCACCTGGGAGCTTTTCTATTGGTTTCCTTCCTGTGATAATCTCTAGTAAGAGAATCCCAAAGCTATAAACATCACAACTCTCTGAAACTTTTCCCCACATAGCGTACTCTGGTGCTAAGTACCCCAATGTGCCCTTAACTCTGGTGGTCATGTGGCTCACTCCTTCTGGGATTAGCTTTGCGAACCCAAAATCAGCAACTAGAGGCTCGAAATCTGAATCCAGGAGGACATTACTGGCTTTTATGTCTCTGTGAATTATGTGTGGAGTCACCTCGTGGTGCAAGTACCTGGTGACATTAAGATGTGGGTTATTGTTAAAAGTTTTGGGCTAGATCTACAGCAACAAACTAGGGAACCATCCATGACTGTATCCTAAATTCCTACCATATCTGTCTCATCAGCAGTTGTATGATCCTATGATTGCCAGGTCGAATTTATAACAAAAGCAAATGAAACAGATGGAACGCGTTCATATCGACGTCTTTAAAATGTTGAATCAAATTCATATTCCTGTATTGCCTATTGATAATCCCAACAATTATGCATATGAACACTGCTAATTTTACAGCTAGTTGAAGCTTACAGTAGGCCTTCTGCCGACCCAATTGCAATCTTCATCCTCTTTTTCCAGTCTAATTGAACCTCTGAAGCAAACTGACCATGGAGATGGGATAGCAAGCTGAGATTAGGCATGTAATCATATACGATAAGACGTTGATCAGTTCCAACGCAATAGCCCCTGAGTCCCAGCAGATTCTTGTGCCTAACTCTTCCAAGAACTTCAACTTCTACAGCAAATTCCATTTCAGCTTTCGAATTCATTGCTTTCAATTTCTTAACAGCAATCTGCATTGCATAAAATGAATCGACAAATTTTGTTTAGATGACCATCATGAATGAGATGTAAGATGATTAGGGTAATTAGTCTACCTGTAGACCATCTGAAGTTTTACCCCAGTATACACTTCCAAAACCTCCTTCTCCAAGCTTGTTGTCCTCACTGAAACCGTTAGTTGCTGTATGCAACTCCTTGTATGTGAATATCCTCCACGAATGATTACTACCCCCAGCGATTATGTTTGTCCTGCAGAGTGTTAAATCAATCCCGTCAACCAGAAACACAATAAAACATGTGAATGAAATTCAGATCTTACGTACCCTTCATCAACCGGCTTTTTCCCACAACAACTCAAGGATGATCCCATAGCTTGCACTATGGGAGTGCTCAGCTTCAGTTCAGCTTCCCCAATGTTAGCCTTCTTCTTTAAAACAAAGACAAAAGAAGCAAAAACTGATCTACTGCAGCCGACCTTGGCCGGCTCTGTGTTAATTTAGGAATGGTTCAATCGGACAAAACTAAGTTAACCTGTTAAAAATAAAATGAGTGCATACAATACAGTCTTCTTTCATGCGAAACAAATATATTAGTGCAGATTTACATCTTTCCAGTAGCAACATATGCGGTACTACTATATACGGTTTAACTTCCATTTGTCCAATTCACCTATTAAACAAAAATTAACATGCAGTATTCCTACAACTTTTTTGGATGTTCCGCCATAAAATTTAACGTTCTGGTATTTAATTACCTTGGTCTTTCATCTATTCTTTTGGACAAATACGTTCTCCAATAATTTTTACCTGTTGATATGAATTTGGGCTGATAAAAGATTTAAGTTTAAGCAGCTAAAGGCCTGAAACAACTTATGAAAACGCCATATATAAGGTGATTATAAGAATGACTGATGGATTAAAGGCTTCTGAATGCAAAACCCTTGATTGTACACCATGCATAGTCCGCCTGGGTTAATAATGTCGAAAGCATGGAGAAGTTCTGTTCAGTTCTTTATCTGTAATTGATTCTTAAAAGTGACATCACTGATGAAAGAAAACACAATCAAAAAGGGGGTGAATTGTGTGTATAAATTTTTTTTCGCAAGTTTTTTCAATTTGTATAATTAATATATCTTAGTTGAAACAGTAGCAACCTATCAGACAATAAAGACTTTTTAAACGACAAGAGCTTATTAGTCAATAGGAGTCCTTTGTGGGATAAGACCTTGCTTAAATAAAAAGAGCTTACTAAATGATAAATCCTGTTAAAACAATTTAAAAACAGAAGGCTATTGTTGAAATCGAAAAGAACTTTTTGCAAGTTGAAAACAGAAGAAGGCTTTTATAAAGGTGAAGGAGCCTCTTCAAAACAATGCACACACAATATAATGTGAAATTTTAAAATTTAAAGAGAAAGAAAAGAAAGACACATTCAATTTATATTAGTTTAGCTTACAATCCAAGCTTACATCCAGTTTTCAAGTATCCAACTTGAGTGTTTTACTATAAAAATCGAGTATTAAATTTGAAGAGTTTCTTCAAGCTCACAAGTACATATTTTTCAAGGTTCTTCATCATTTCACACTTGAAATGTATAACAAAATTTTAAAAAGCTCAGAAAAACAAAAAACAACTTTTCTTTTCATAGAATGATTTCACTTTCTAAAGCGCAACTGTAGTGATATGATTCTCAAGAGTATAAATGTCGCTCAAAATGTTTCAACAGTCTGAATATGTTCCTTCTTCTTCATAAGTATTATTGCTCTTCCTAAAATAGTCAATTTCTTCAACTAGTAGTTGTTTCACTTACATCTTTAGTCAATAGGATGGAGTTAACCTTGAATAACTTCGATGCTATCTTTGTCAAAAATCTGTTAATAATCACGAAGCTAATATATGACCATAATTAGTAGTATGCTTTCGAATAAATCATTTCTAATAAAGTAAATTCATAAAGAAGGTTCCTGCAAGAATGAAAGCATATTTCTTATGAGTTTGTTCACTTTTTGAGAATTAGATTGTTGATTTTGCAAGAAAATAAATCCAATATAAATTTTGAAATATTAAATAGTTATAATCAAAATCGTTAAATATAAACCGTAAGCTAACAATCTCTCCCTTTTTAATGATGACAAGCAATAATAGATATATTTTTCAAAATTCAAAGAGATAATAAATGATCTCGATAGATACCTGTGACTTCTATATGTTTAGTCATAACTAATAGGATTTTGTTTTTTAAGAAAGAAACCTATCATTTATCTATCATAGATTTTCCCAATTTTCAAAAACATAATCAATCATATATATATTCAAGCAACATTGAGAAATATGTATTTAGAAATATATCATTATATATGCAAAACATATACAAAATTATATCATATAAACTCTACCCCTTCGTCATTATAAAAAATAAAGGAGTACAGGGAGGAAATAAAACAAAATGAAATATAGGAAAAGAGTACATGATGCTTCAAACAAAACCTGATAGTATAAATAAACCAAGCAAAGAGCAAGTACCAACAGAGTTATTGAAGAGACTCAAGGATCCTTTTGAGCAAAATCTGCATGTCAAGAAGTTAATTCTGCATGTTGTGTATTTGTCTCTAACAACAACTAAAGAACCTTAGCTTTTTGCTTCTCTTTCAGATTTCTTTTCCATCCAGACATTGTTTTGCAATTTGTTTCCGTACTGGTAAGGAATGGAGCGGTGAAAAGTAGTCGGCACAAACCAACTCAGATTTGCAAAAGGTACTCCATAATGGTTTAAAATCTTGGTTAGCATCATTCCATCAGGTAGGTAACCAATTGTATTCTTATGATTCCCTTTATCCATCATAAAGCTTAAGATCATTGTAGGGAGATTCATTCTATTTCCTTTTAGCAAATTATACACTACATAAGTGTCTAGCAAACTATACCTTTCAATAGAACTACTTTTGGAAAAAATAGAAGTAGTTAATAACGATGTAGGGCATCATAGTAGTAAGTCAAATTGCCTACTCCAAGGTTTCCCATCTTAGATTTAATAACTTCTCGTAAATCCAGATCATCAACATCCCATTTATGACAAGAAAATTAGTTCTCCCTATAGGAGCTATGTACAGTATATCTCCTAAAATCTCTTCATAAATTATAATCTCACTTTCACGTACCCATAAAATAATAGCTAGCTTTCCATCAATTCCTTCCTTTTTTATCTGTGTGTAGAATGCCCTGACTAACTCATCACATACTGTCTTATCTTATTTTAAGAAAATTTCCCAACCAATTGCAACAAAGTAAGGAGAGATAGGTATACCTATGTTATCAAACATCATAGGAAGCAATACCCTCCTAGTAACCATTCTTCTTTTCTTGTACTACACTTTACAACAAATTTCAGCTTCTATTGATTGAAATATTTTTGGTGGAATTGATGTCTTTCCTTTTTGTGCAGCTATTTTTATCTTCTTTTCGTTGTTTTCTTTAGTAATCATCTTTTCATGAAACAACTCATTTCTATCAATAGAATCCTTGATAGTTTCTTTAGTCATAGGTGCTTTTCCTTTCTTTATTTCTTTCCTTTTTGAATTCTTCTTCAACTTTCTTTTCATCATAAGTGGTTTCTTTTAGTTTAGAAAATTTCTCAGCTTTATTTGCAAGGCTTCCTCTAATTTGTGGTTGTCTGATCAACAGAGAAGGTTCTTCATATGAATAATCATCATTTATAACCCACTGTACTTTTGATACTTAGGTTCAGTAACATGTGCTTCACCATGACTATTAATAGAAGTTGGAGTTTTCTTTTGTTCTTTTGATCTAGTTAATGCCATTGTAAGAGAGAAGGATGAGATTTAGAAGATTTGAGATAAAAATAGAAAGTTGGAATGTAGAGAATCAAGAGTGGCACTTTGAAGAATAATAAGGGTAAGTAGAGGAGAGAAGTCTATTTATGGTATATTAGGTGTTTCTTGAGAATTGATCTCGTGTAAAGATTAACGATTGTACCCCAATACAGGAAGTGTGATTGTTTGTGTATCTTTTGACAGATCTGTACTGCCACTTGTTAGAACTTTACTATTGTCTTTAAATGTTGTAACATCAGAATAAAGGAAGTTACCCTTTTAGTATATGTGCAATTTTTTCTATTAAACCGAGAGGAGCTTTCTAAAATGAAGGGGCCTTCTAAACTAGAAGGGCACCCTACTAAACCAAGAAAGAGTTTATAAGGAATTATAATAGAAGGATCTTGTTAAACGAAATGCAAAGACAAGTAGAAGGGAATATTCATATAGAAATAATATTAGAGAGTTTGCACATTCCAAGCTCTTTTCTTAACATGCAAAATCTATCGTCAGAGAGTGGATTGGTGAAAATGTCAGTTACTTGATTTTCAGTACTAACATTCAAAAGACCAATGGTTCCTTCTAAAACATGATCTTTAAGAAAATGATGTTTGTTTAGTCCTAGAATGATGCACAAGGCTTTTAAAAAGATTTATAGCACCCGTATTATCATATAATATAATAATATGAGAAAATTCTAGAGAAAAATTCTGTAGTCAATACTTTTTCCATAAGATTTGAGCCCAATAGCTGGCAGCTACTATGTATTACGCTTTAGTCATCGAAAGTTGATAAATGTGAATTACATCATGTTTTAGGGCTTAGTTTGATATGTATCTATGTGTTAACTTAATCGTTTAGTATGTGTTAGGATTAGAATTATGTTTTTTTGTTAATTAATTGTGTTAAAGTATTTTTATGGGTCAATACAAGTTTTTAAGTTTAATTATTATGTCTTTGAGGTACCTTGGTGTGTTTGTTAGTGTTTTAAGGTTAACATTGAAGAACATAGAAGTTTCGGAGACATTCAAGCTTTAATAACGACATACGATTGTGGCATAACAGGCCATGGTAGTGACAAAAGCATTGAAGTTAGTACACAATTATGGCCCATATGCCATGATCATGGCAGAAGCCCAAGACATTGCCTGATTGTGAATGTTGAGATATTCTATGCTCACCTTTGGGTTTTTATCTTTAATTTGATAAAATCTGATTTTTTATATTTGTTGGATTTATTGTGATTGATTTCTTTGATTGCATAATTTAGTAACAGGTTGAGAGGTTGAATTGAATGAAAAATAATTAAATTAGGTTGATGAGAGTTGGGTGATTTAATAAGAACGAGAAACTAATCAAATCGATAATTGTGTGAAGAGAGATCTTATATAGATTCTTGATAGTTTATTAGATAACTTCAAATCTAATTAGGGTTTTAGATAGATTATTAATTGAGAGATTGTAATTTTCCATAATCTGATTAGGGTTTATAATTTAGGGTTAATGTTTATAGCTCGAGGGATAGTAATCAATTTTAGGATCGTTTAGACAAATAATCCAATAATTCATAATTAATTAGGTTAGTGTTAAAGATAGGTAAAAATTTCCCTTTCTCTCAATTGATAGTTCCTTTAGGTTTATTCTTTAGGGTGGTTTCAACTGCTACTTTGTTAATATTTTCGTAATTGATTCTTGGAATTGAGTTGCATGATTGAATTAAATTATTGTCTTAGTTTTTCTATATTTTGAATTATTGCAAATTATTTTGGCCTTAGATTTTAAGATTATTTTATCCCTCCTCGTGCAATCAACACATTAGGTACTATACAAATGACCCGTATGCTTACGGATTATCAAGGTTATTAATTAGAACTTTTACACATCAAAAAACCATTATCAAAAGCATTATGTAATTTTGCTTCTTGCAGGATCAAGATACTAAACATCCTTTAAGAGATTAACATTGACCATTTGTGCTTTTGATCAATTTTATCACCTACATAATCTATATCATAGTATCCTACTATGTCAAATGAATAAGTTCTTGGATATCATAGTCTAAAGTCCATAATTCCTTGTAGATATTGAAAGATTCTTTTGACTACTTAAAGGTGACTTTCTTTTAGATTTGATTGAAAGCATGCATAAAGACACATGGTAAGCATAATGCCTAGTCTTTAGCTTGTAAGATATAATAATGATCTAATCATTCCTCTATACTTTGTCTCATCTGTAGCTTTGGCTTCATTATTCTTCTCAAGTTTAGTTTTAGTGTACATGGGAGTACCCATCGATTTGGCAATCTTAAAATGATATTTCTTGATGAGTGTCTTTATGTATTTGTCTTAGCTAATGAAGAATCTTTTTCTGTTTTATTTGTAATATGAGAAAGAATGATAATTCTCCCATCATTCTCATTTCAAACTCTCCTTGTATTAATGCCGAGAATTCTTCACAAAATGATAGATTAGTAACACTAAATATTATGTCATTAACATATATTTGCACTATAAGTAAATCATTTTCCTTTCTTTTAATAAATAAGGTTTTATCAACCTTTCCTCTTTTAAAGTTATTCTCTAGCAGAATTTATTTAACCTCTCATATGATGCTTAAGGAGCCTGCTTTAGAGCATACAGAGCTTTGGATATCTTTATCATGTAATCCAGATGGTTTTCATCTTCAAAACCTGGGGGTTGGTTAACAAATACTTATTCATTAATGTAACCATTTAAGAATGTACTTTTAACATCCATTTGGAGAAACCTAAAGTTTTTGTAGAAGGAAAAGACAAGTAAAATTTTAATTTATTCCAATCTAGCAACAGGTGCATAAGTTTCATAGAAAACAAAACCTTCCTGTTGATTGTAACCTTGAGTTATAAGTCTAGCTTCATTTCTTACCACCTTACCATCTTCGTCAAGTTTTTTTTGAAATACCCATTGAGCCCCAGTGATTGACTTGGTTTGAGGACGAGGCACTAGATTCCAGACTTTGCTATTATCAAATTGATTTAGTTTGTCTTTCATGATTGATACCTAGTTTTTATCAGTAAGAGCTTTTTTAACGATCTTTGGTTATATTTGTGAGATGAGATTCACAAAGTTATTCTTGAATGATAATCTTGTTCTTAGAATTTCAGAGGGATTTCCAAGAATATATTGATGTGTATCAAGACCTCTCTATTCTTTCGATGTTTTTTATTGCATAGGCTCCTGCTAAGATAAAGGAGCCTGCTCTATTATAGCTTCAGAGGGATCTTCTTGATTTTATAATTATGATGGCATTATTGGTGTAATTTGATGCTCCGATGTATTTTTAGGAATCAAAAGATGCTTTTAATCATTTGAATCAGTTGTTGTTGTTGATGGTAATGCTTTGTCAAATACCACATGCAAATCTAGAGTAATCATCTATTAAAACAAAACCGTAATGTTTACCATCGAAACTTTGAGCTCGAGTGGGACCGAATAAATCTATATGCACAATTTTAAGTGATTGGCTAGTAGACACAATATTTTTGGAGGAAAGCTACTTCTAACTTATTTACCTTTTAAACAAGCCTCACAAACCTGATTGCTTTTGAACTTTTAAGGTTGGTAGTCCTCTTACTAACTTGTTTTTGGACAATTTTGATAGAATGCTCATGTTGGTATACTCTAATCTCTCGTCATATATCACGAACAACCACTCTTAACTATCCATTGATTTTCTCTTATATTTTGACCTTTCAATCTGCAAACATATATTTGAGATAATTTTAGTATTTTGACATTTCGATCTCCAATCATATATCTGAGATAATTTCCTTTTACAAAAATTACAAGAATGAATAATGTGACTATGTTTACCACAGTAATCGCACAAAATAGATGAATAATAGTTGTTTTGATTTTTGTCACTTAGGAAGTTCCTATTGTTTTGGCTATAACTGCTGTTGGATTTAACAAAGAAGTTTTTGTATGGCCTAACATTGTTCTTTTCATTTTATCCTATTTTGGCCTTACCAAAAATGCATTTATTGCTTCCAAGCAATGTATCAAGATTATTCCTTCCATCACAGAAATTTTCCAGATCTTTCTCTAGAGATAAAATATTTCTAGTACTTTTCTCCTTTTTAAGTTCTAAGGCGATGATTTTTTCTCCTAATTGTTTTACCTTATCGGAATCATCTTTGAGGAGCATATTTTCCAACTTAGTTACTCTTTCTTCCGAAGCTTTCTTTTTAGAAACCTTTTACTTATAGTCAATCTCAAGAGACATATTCTTGGTCATCAAACTTTCATTCATAGATTCCAATGATTTAATCTTACTCTTCAAAGATTTATCATTGTTTTTGGACTTCTTAATTTCTTTGAAATACTTAACCATCAATCTGTTGTACCGATCATACAATTCATGATATGCATTTTTCAATTCATCAACTTCAATATCAGATTCAGAGTAATATAGCTCATCATCTCCTAATTCAGCCATGAAGTAAAATTTTTTTTACTTCTTTTAGTTCTTTTTCTTTAAATTTTTCAAAATCCTCATCTGACCAGGTTGCACTCATTGTTTGCTTTCTTAATTTTCTGTTGTCCAATTTGTCATTTTGAAGAAGACGACATTATGGTCTTGGGTGTTTAGGCTTCTTACAGTGATAACATATGATTTGATTGTTTTGTGTATTGCTATTGTTGCTGCAGCATTTTGATATAAACCTATTTTTTTGACTTTCTTATTTCATTCTCTTTTCTTCATTATCTTTTTTTTAATAAAAGCATGGCATATTTTCTGACCATAAAGTTGAACTCATCATCTCCATCTATTTGCAACTCAATGTCATTGTTATCACCATTTGGTTTGTAAGTTGCTTTAAGTGTCATTCCTTTTCTGTTGGAAGATCCTTCATCTTGCCTAAGCTCTGTTTCACGGATCATTAGATTTCCTAGTAGCCAGTGGAGTGAAATAGCGTTTAGATCATTTGTCATTTCTAGAGCTGTCACCTTAGGTCTCCATTCCTTTAGTAGTGACCTCAGAATCTTCATCACGAGCTCGTTATTAGGATATATCTTTCCCAAGTTCTTTAGAGCTGTGACGATGTTGTTGAAGCGTCCGAAGAATTTGTTTATGGTCTCTCCCTATTTCATGCCAACAGTTTCGTATTGATACACTAAAAGACTTATTATATGCTTCTTTACCTCATTTGTTCCATCAAACAAGACTTAAAGTTTGTCCCACATTTCTTTTGTTATAGAACAGTAGGATATCTTTTTATATTCTTCCATAGACAACACACATATCAGGTGATGTTTTGTCTTAACATTTAGTTGTGCATTTTTCCTATCAACATCAGTCCATACTTTTATGTTATCGAAAGTGGGAATTGTAGCACTAACTTTAATTTCTTATCATAATTTGATATCTTCATATTGAAGAGATATGGTTATTCTCTCTTTCTAGTATGAGTACTTATTTCCTTTAAAGTAAAGAGGCTTTGAGACGAACTGTGCTTCAAAACTAATCAAAATGTTTATCCTGATCTATCACGTGCTATAAAACATAAAAATGTGAAACCTTACTCTAATAATAAGTGATAAAAGCAAACACACGCAAGAGGGGGTCGAATTGTGTGTATAAAATTTTTTTCGCAAACTCTTTCAATTCTTATAATAAACATATCCGAGTTAAAATAGTAGGAGCCTGTCAGACAATAAAACCTTTTTAAACGACAAGAGCTTGTTGTTCAACAAGAGTCTTTTGTGGAATAGGACCCCGTTCAAATAAAAAAAAGCCTACTAAATAATAAATCTTGTTAAAACAATTTAAAAACAGTATGCTCTTGTTAAAATTGAAAGGAACCTCTTGTAAGTTGAAAACAAAAGGAGCCTTTTTTTTTTAAGGTGAAGGAGCTTCTTAAAAACAACATACATACAATATAATGCGGAAATTTAAAAGTTAAAGAGAGAGAGAAGAAAGATGCATTTGATTTATACTAGTTCGGCTTATAATCGAAACCTATATCTAGTCTCCAAGTATCTAACTTGAGTGTTTCACTATAAAAATCGAGTATTAAATTTGACTAGCCTCTCCAAGCTCACAAGTACACATTTTTTAAGGTTATTCAACCTTTCACACTGAAAGTGTGTAACAAGCTTTCAAAAATATAAAAAAAATAAAATAACAATTTCTCTCTTAATAAAATGATTTCACTTCTAAAGTACAATAGTAATGATATGATTCTCAAGAGTATAGATGCTACTCAAAATGTTTCGATAGTCTGAATATGTTCCTTCTTCGTTACAAATGTTGTTTTCTTTCTTAAATAGTCAATTTCTTCAACTAGTCATTACTTCGTTCACATCTTTAGTCAACTGGATGAAGCTAACCTTGAATAACTTTGATGTGATCTTTGTCAAAAATCTTTCAGTAATCATGGAAGTAATATATGACCTTCATAATTAGTAAGATCCTTTTAGATAAACCATTTCTAATAAGGTAAGTTCATAAAAAAGGCTTCTAAAAGAAAGGAAACATATTTCTTATTAATTTATTTCTTTTTTGGGAATTAGACCATTAATTTTATCATCAAAGTAGTTAAATATAAACCTTAAGCTAACAATCATAAACTAAATATAATTATATTTTCCCCCGATAGGGAGGAACAATTAATTTCTTAAATTTTTTAAATTGAGAATGAGAGGAACTACCCTTATTATCTGCTGCATTCAGATTTACTGGATCTATGCAAGAAAAACAAAACAAAACAAAAGACAATTAGCATTTAAAGTGTAAGCGTTAGGATGCTAGCTTAATTTTTTAATGCCCAAATTCAAGGTAAAGCTCTAGAGGGTGATCTTAGTTGCTAGAATTTGGTTCCTTTCCTTGTGTTTGCTAATGAAAATTTGATCGTGTGGAGCTCTCTCGATGCAAATTATGACACTACATACCTTCTCTTGTATCATCTTCTTAATTAATTCATCCAAGACACACTTAATTGTAATGCCTTCAATTTCTGACTTGATCTATTCTATTTCTCCACCGGGCATTGGGTTCAAAAGTTTAGAGTAACTTTTTGTTTAAACGTATCCAAACAAATGAGAGTAGTTTCATGCAAAAATATGTATTCGTCCTGTTATTGAGTAGCTTGCATAAATATCATATAGATAGTAACCTATCCTTGTTAACTCTACCTTATTTTGGTTTTTTCAAATTGGCCATCTCCCACTGAAATTAAGACAAAGAACCAAATAGAACTAATTAATCCAAAGTTATCTTATTCTCGAGTCTTGAGTATGAGAACAACTTTCGTTCGAAAACGTCTCAAAAAAAGTTCAATAATTCATTTGACTAATGTAAAGTAGTTACATGCATTCTTCAAAAGTTACATACCAAATAAATTTAATTTATAAATAAAATCATATTATAGTTAAACAAATTCATGAAATCTACTTCATCGGATGAGATTCATGAATTACACGAGTTCCAAGCTAGAGCATCACTCTATGGTTTGATAGATTCAGGTGTCAATTAAACAAAAAGGGGTACATATATAATTGATAAGAGTGTTTCTTTTATATTTGTTCTATCTTTCATTCTATTTTTAACATTACACAAACAAGGCTCTATTTACCATCTGAAGTTTCCGATATAGCAGATCTAAAACTTACTAGAAAGGTTTTATATTCAAAAGATGACCCAAACGAAAGTCACATGGTTATCATTGTCTATATATAGTTGTACACACCATAAATCAAGGAACAAAAAAATGAAACAAGAGATATGGGCCACCATCAAAAGATATGCGCCACTCTACCTAAGGCCTATTGCACCACTATCTACCTAACACCTAAAGGCTAGAGATTACACGGCTAAGTCAAAGATTTAACAAAAGAGAAAACTTCCAATAAATATGTGTTAAGAATATGCAAGAAAAAATTAACAATCTACATTAAGATTGTACATTCAAATATATACCATATAAACAAATATAAAGAAGACAAATGGATATTATTAAACTATTTTATTGAACTTCTGCTCCTATTTAATCATGATTAAAAATAGATTTAACTCCAGCCTCCGGAAAACAAGAACTAATGTCAAGAGATTATATGAATAAAGAGTTACTTAAAACTCTTTTAGACACGAGTTTTTGGTTTGTAGTTCTTGATTAAAGAAGCTTATGCTAGTTGGATCTTATGAGAATACTATCACAGCTTCCAGTTATAAATTTTGTGTGATTTTTTTAATATTTATTATAGAACTCACCAATGTCATATAAATACTATGTTAACACTAGTGAGATAAAAATAATTAAAAAAAAGTTATGTCAGCATTTAAATAATACAATCTTGATAAATTTAAAAGTTGTATTAGTTGAAGGTTTACTTAAAATAATTTTAAAGTGTTAAGATTTTTTACATTAAAACATTAAAATTTGACATATACTTTAACGCAAATATTGAGATTTAAAATAAACTTTTTATTTAAATATTTATTTAAAATACCCTTCATGATCAATTTAATAGACTAAAAAAATTTTGGTTTATAATTCTAGAATAGAGAACGTATTTTGATCTTATGGTAATACTACTGACATGTTGGAGTATAGTTTATAAGGTCAATTTTATAATTCTTAAATTCAAAACTTTTCTATTGCATCTTTTCTATTGGAGTCTTGAAAGTCGTCCTATATGCCCAAAGGGCATTATCAAGCTTAAGAGCCCAGTCTTTCCAGTTAGGGTTCACAGTTTTCTCAAGAATGTCCTTAATCTCTCGAATTGATATTTTAGCTTGGCCATTTGACTGTGGGTGGTAGGGTAAAGCAACCTTGTGTTAAACTCCATATTTGTTTAAAAGATTACCTAAAGCTTGTTGCAAAAGTGGGTATCTTCATCACTAATAATGGTCCTTTGAGTGCCGAATCTTATGAAAATATTTTTCTTGAAAAATCTGAAAACAACCTTGACGTCATTTGTTGGTGAAACTATGGCTTAAACCCATTTTGATACGTAGTCCACTGCCAAAAGAATATAAGATTGTCCACAAGATTTGGAGAATGGTCCTATGAAATCAATACCCATTTCTACCTCAAAAATGTTGGTCAAAGGAAGCTTATGTCGTCATGAGATGTTACCTAATTGTTGACATCAGTCACACGTCTTAGTGAAAGCATAGTTGTCCTTATGAAGCGTATGCCAATAGAAACCAAATTGAAGAACTTTTGATGCTGTTCTTGTTGGGCCAAAGTGACCTCCATATGGTGATGAATGACAATGCTCCAAAATCTAAGACTTTATCTTCCGGGATACATCTTCGAATCACTTGATCAGGACCTCTCTTGAATAGTAAAGGCTCATCCCATAGATAACTTT
>JANZLF010000221.1:17575315-17588925 GCA_026546835.1 Erythroxylum foetidum
CAATTTGTAACAAAGTAAGAACAACAATGAGCAATTTTGGAGCAATTGAAGAGTATGTAGGCTTGTAGAACTTGTGTGTGCTCTTCATCAATCATCCACCCTTTATATAACAAGAAATATAGTTGTTGGAGCTCAATATATCCGTTGCTTGATTAATTTTACCGTTCCTTGATAATCTCCCTTCCATTTGTGACTAATTGGACCGTTGGAATTGATTTGTTGCATCCATAAGTCGACTTGTCGAATGTGTAAGTCGACTTGTGACAACATTTTACGTAAAAATTGTAACTCCGCTCTTCTATAAGTCGACTTGTGATGTGTAAGTCGACTTATGATCCACGATAAGTCGACTTGTATGCTGTTAGTCGACTTGTGTTGTCATATCTTCATATGTTAGTCGACTTGTGCTTTTCTAGTCGACTTATGCTGTTCAGGCCTTGATGTATAAGTCGACTTATGCTTGTGCAAGTCGACTTGTAGTCCTCCAACGGTAACATCCAACCCAATCCTCTATAATCCTCTTTATTTAAGCCTCTTTCTCTCATAAGGAAACTTCTATCTTGATTCTTCAATGATTTGACACTTACCATCTTGATTTGCATAAATCTTTCATTGAATAATACCTGAAATAATTTCTTAACTAATTCTAGATATTTTATTATTATCAAAACATAGAGGGATTTAATTTGTCAACCACCATTGGTCCAACATTTATGATTAATTATGTCCTCAAAAGGTGTTTTGATTTTAAATGAAATTGATAGTGAATAAATTGCTTTAAATGGAATTGAAAAGCAAGAAATGAATAGTGAAAGTGTGAAATTTTTGGAGAATTAAAAATCTGACTTTTTGGGATGAATAGTAGCAGAGTTGACGTTTTCAACTTAAACTTTTGTAAATTTTTCTGGTTTGATTTAGGTAGAATTTGATAAAATAATCTTCATGAGAGTTGTAGTTTCTGTTGATAGCTTTCTATCTCCAGGAAGTATGATATTTTTCAATGTCGGGATTGAAAGTTATGATCGTTCGAAGTTAAGGTTAATTTTGCTTTGTTTTGAAAATGTCCATAAGTGTACATTTGTGTGTACTGTGCTTTGAGGCCAATTTTGTACTGATGTAGATTAAATTGGAGTAAGTGGTCTACTATATTCCACACTTTACATCTCTCCAATTAATTTGATTCTTCATTTGTAGGAAGCAAATTCTAACTTTTGTGAATAAGTGCTTCTTCTATATTCATAGGTTTAATTTTAAAAATAAAAACTAGATGTGATATACTTCTAAAATGTGTGTTATGGCATTATGTTTAATATAAGGCATATTATACGTGTGAGCGTGATTCTTGCTTCTAAAATAATGTTGAGTCCTAGATGACTGTGAATGAGATTGCATGGTACCTTATGTCTTTGCATAGAATTTCTAACTATTCTTTTCCTAATAATATTTAGCTCAATGCTTAAATTTTTAACCATACATGAATGTATAAGACTTGCCTTTAGAGCAAGGACTAATGGGTGACACGTATATATATGATTTAATTGTATGCTTAGATGTTGATGCACTATGTTTATTTTTCATCTTAGGCAAAGGTTATTCAATATAAAAATGTTTTCCTTTGATAAATGTAGCCTTATAATTGGATGTGTGCCTATAATTATATTTAATCCCATACCTATTATTGGAATTCTTTTGTGCTCCTAGCATGCTTTTTAGTTTCTCACTTCCTTGAATTTAGACAATGATTCCTTGAAACAATTAGCCTCCTTTTTAATGTCTTCATCTTATGCTTTAATGCACCTAAGTTAGGGTTGCTAATAATAGCCACACTCTTATATGATTTTATAGTATACAATTCATTCTTCATCATATCAGTATCACTTATGTATACATCTACATAGTTTTAAGAATCTTTTAATCCCAGAGTATAGTTTATTCCTTTTCATACTTATTATCTCAATACTTTAAACTAGTTCATACTTATGATCTTAAGACTTCCTTAATCTTTTCTTTCTCAACTTTACTTGAGCTACCGATAACTTCTTCTTATTAGCCTCTTTAATTTAAAAAGGTAACCTCTTCCGATTCTCTTTATTCTTATTTATTGTGCTACTCACATTGCATGCCTTATTATGTCTTTATATGTGAATTATTGTTATTTTTCCTTTAATTTTATGTTATTCATATGTAAAATATGAAAATACATTAATATATGAATTGTCTTTCTTACAGGTCGTGTTTTGTGTTGAAAAACGTCAAGAAATTTCCAACATCATTCGTCTTCTTTGTAGTTTGCCATTGTTCGTATATCAAGGTAAGTCGTTTAACTAAGTAATGTCTACAATGTGATCGATTTTGTGTTGTTCTTTGCAATTTTACCTTTAACAATAATTAATGAGATTTTAGGCGGCAGATTAATAGTCTAAGTATTTATGTATGGGTATTGTTTAAATTGAAACATAAAGACTTGACAAGCCATTGTGATTAGTTCAAGTCTTCATTTATAGGAAACAAAATCTTTCATAAATAAGTGCTTCTTTTATACTCATAGGTTTAATTTTTTTAAAAAAAAAACTATATGTGATATACTTCTAAAATGTGATTTATTAATTAGCTCTTGTTAAACAACACCTATAATTTGATTTAGAATTAAATATCCATTCCATTATAAGTTGTTTATCCTTCTTACGTTCCTCACTTTTTCTTAACAATTTGATCTATAAATCCATGAAAATCAAAGATTACATTTGCATATAAATTTTTACTTCTTTCAAAAACAACGGTTTCCTTTTATTCTCAATAACGACATTGTGTGCAATAGATATAAATACAAAACTATTGAACTAGTGTATTTTATTGAATATGAACTTTCTTTTCCATAAGCCTTATTTTGTGTTTTTCAGAGCATCACTAATCGTCTAACCTCATCCTTCTTCTTTGAAGTTTGTGGCTGTCTGTTCGTCCAATTAAGCGGTCTAAGTAATGTCTACCATACTTTTTTCTTTAATAGTGCAAGTATTTGGGTTTGGGTTTTATGTGAATGCAAAGGAGGTCTTACTTTTGTGTTGTTGTTTAGAATATTCTTATAATCATTGATGAGCTTTTATGTTCTTTAATAGTCTAAGTATTTATGTTTGGGTTTTGTTTGAGTCATTAATGAGTAGATGTGTGAATTACATAAGTATTTACTATATATGGAATGAGTTTGATCTCTTATGGATGATCCAATGCATAATAAACTCCTAGGATAGTATATAGGCTGGAAATTCGTAATACAGCTCCCACAATGGTTATCGATGAAAACTTCTATGATCCTAGAAGTCACAGCAAGAACTTGCTTGCTCGATTCACTTGTGTAAACAATGTCACTTACCATAGTGCTTATTTAAAATCAAACTTTGAAAACCAACTTGTAGGTGATTAATTCAAACATAAAGACTTAAACTTCAATGTGATTAATTCAAACTTAGTATTAACATAAGAAATTCACGTAATTGGCATGACAATTCGTTGCATAATAACTTATAGTGCTTATTTAAATTAAACTTTGGAAATCAACATGTAGGTGATTAATTCAAGCATAAAGACTTGAACTTCAATGTGATTAATTAATTTAAACTTAATATTAACATAAAAAATTTGCATAATTGGCATGACAATTTATTACATAATAAACTCCTAGGATGATATATAGTCTGAAAACTCGTGATGCATCTCTCATAAGACTTATCGGTGAAAAATTTCATAAGTCTAGGATTCATAACGAGAACTTGCTTTCTCGATTAGGTGTAAACAATGTCAAGTACCATAGTGCTTATTTAAAATCAAACTTTGGAAATCAACTTGTAGGTTATTAATTCAAACTTAAATACTTGAATTCATATGTTGGGATAGATTGGTTTCAATATGGAAGAGAAATGGTAAAAGACCTATAAAAGCTTAGGGGATGTTTTGTAATGTAAAGATTAAATGTTTTGTAAACTTAGGGGAAATGAAGGATACTAACTATGAAATAACTTTTTTAAATAATAGTTTTGCATAAATGAGTAATATTGATAGATCTTGGATATATAGACAACTAACACCTGATGGTTTCATTAATCCTGAGTGTGTTGCGAGAGTTAAAGCTTTTATTCACTATGCATGTTCTCAACCTGCATATATGGATCGTCCAATGATTAGATTTCCATGTAAAAAATGCAAACATATTTGTTTTCTTCCGAGCGATGAAGTGAATCTCCATTTGTTAAGAAAATGGTTTGTTCCAAATTATTTTGAGTGAATACGACATAGGGAGCCATTAATTTGTAATACCTCAAGGGGTAATGAAGTAAAATCCTCAATATATATGGATAGGTTTGAAGGGGGACTGGATTTATAAAAAATAATGTGGGTGCAACTGAAAATCCTTACAAACAAATGGTTTATGATGCAGTTGGTTATACCTTTCAGGGAAATATAGAAAATCTTGAAGAAGAACCAAAACCACTTGTAAAATTTTTTTGACTTACGACAATCAGCTAACTAAGAATTATGACCAAATTATTAGACCATGACTCAATTATCTTCAATTGCTCGAATATTGAGCATAAAGTTTGAAGGCATAATTTTTTATCAAAGTTTTGATAAAATTCTTGATTGGTATAATGAATCATTACCTCCTGATCATACAATGGTTGATAATTTTTACAATATGAAGAAACTTATTAGGGGCCTTAGTTCACAAGTTGAAAAAATTTATTGTTGCAAATTAGGATGAATGTTGTTTTGGGGAGATGATATGGAATTACAAGAGTGCAAATTTTGTGGCCAATCTAGGTTTAAACTTAGAAAACACACTATAAACTAAAAATTAGTACCTTGGAACCAAATGTATATTTCTTGCTAACCTTGGAACCAAATGTATTATTTCTCGCTAACTCTGAGACTTAAAAGACTATATGCCTTTTATGTTACTGCATCTCACATAAGATGGCATAATGAACATGAACGGGAAGATGGAATAATGAGCCATCCATCAGATGCACTTGTATGGAAACAGTTCAATAACAACTATTTTAAATTTGCTGCTGAAAGTTGAAATGTTAAGTTAGGATTGTCGATGGATGGATCCCAACCTTTTGGTTAATTCGACTAACAATATTCATCATGGTCAATCATAATTACTCCTTATAATTTGCCTCTATAGACGAGTATGAATGAGGAATATATGTCTTAACGGTGATTGTGTTGGGGCCTACAAATCAAAAGCATAAAATTGATATATTCTTACAACTATTGTATTTTAATTACATCATCTTTGGAAATATAGTGTGGAGACATATCATGTGTCTCTTAAACTTAATTATGTTATTGAGAGCAACTTTGATGTGGACTATTAACGATTTCTCAGCGTATACTATGTTTTCTAGATAGAGAACAACATCGAAATTGGCGTGTCCTCACTGTGACAATGATTTTGATGCGTTTTATCTTCCTAATGGGACCAAAGCATCTTGGTTTGACAACACATGAAATTTCTTCCTTCATACCATCCATTTAGATGCAATAAACAAAAGTTCATTAAAAATAGGATGGTACAAACACCTCCATCCCTCACAAAGCTGGTGAAAAGATGTTGCAAGAGATTAATGAATTAGGGTTGCCAAAAGTTATAGAATTTAAAACTAATGAAGTTAATTCAAGCATTAGTAAAAACTTTAGTCGGAGAAAACGAGCATCTTTTAGGATTTGTCATATTGGAAAACTAATTTGATACGTCATAATCTAGATGTGATGTATATTGAAAAAATATATTTTTGACAATTTGTTCAATACCATAATGATTATTGAAGGGAGGAAGAAGGACAATGCAAAATCATAAGCTAATTTGAAACTTCTTTGTAGAAGGAATGAGTTAGATAAAGATCTTCACGCTGGTAAATATCCAAAAGAATGTTACACTTTAGACAAAAAAAACAAAAGAAAATTTTGTGTCAATGGTTGAACAGTCTAAAGTTTCCTAATAGTTATGTTTCGAGCTTAGTAAGGTGTATAGGTATGAGGAAGTACAAATTATTTGGGATGAAAGGTCATAATTGTCATGTGTTCACGCAAAGGCTAATTCTAATCGCATTTTCAGAGTTATTATCGAATAAGGTTTGAGAAGCTATAACAAAATTAAGTTTGTTTTTCAAAAGTTTATCATCATGTTAAATAAAGTTGGCTGAAATAGAAAAACTAAAAAGGGAAATTCCACTAATCTTATGCAAATTAGAAAGGATTTTCCCTCCAAGCTTCTTTGACTGTATGGAGCATCTACCCGGACATTTAGCACCAAGGCTAAACTTACTATTCTAGTTCAATATCAATAGATGTATCTATTTGAGAGGTAATTATAGTTACTATTTAAATTGTAGTTATAGTATGTTTTAATCACAGAATTGTAATAACCCTATTTCTAATGTAGGTATTTACATCACTTGAAAAAAAATGTCAAAAATAAGGTTAGACTTGAAGGTTTGATATGTAATGTTTATTTAGTGGAGGAAGCAAGTACAATTTGTTCACATTATTTTGAGTCGCATATATACACAAGAGAAAGAAAAGTTCCTCGTAATGACGATGAGGAGGAAAGGGAGATATTGATGGTAACTTATCCATTTTCATATATCCTGGATGAACATATGGACGGTCAATAAGAAGAATGTTAACAGAAGAAGAAATAGAGGTTGTCCATAGTTATATTTTATTGAATTATCAAGAGGTTCAACCTTTCGTACAATAAGTTTAAATTGATTTTGAAATTGATTATTTGGGTTTTTGAAGTTAGTGTTGTTCACAACTAAAATAAATATTAAAGTTTTAGATTAAATATTGGTTACATGAGCTAATGCCCGAAAAACACAGGATAATATCAATAAAGTAGTTAAAAGACACTTTCTTCGATGGCTCGAGAAATATGTAAGTTTTCACTTGCAATAATTAAAATGGTTGAATTATCATACCAAAGTGATTAGATGACATTACACTATTTAATATGATAAATTGTTTTTGTGTAGGCCTCATATATGATCTTATAAAAGGACCATTGCGAACTGTTAAATCGTATTAGGATTATTTTGTTAATGGATACAAATTTCATACAAAATATTATGGTCATAGCATGGCAACAATAAATAGTAGGGTTTGAATTCAAGGAGAATTGATGGATTACTACAGTAAAATTATTGAGATACTTGAATTTGAGTACCCTGAATTGCCAATAAAATGGAGTGTGATATTTAAGTGTGAATGATTTGATCCAACTCTTAATGTTGGAACAAAAGTGTAAATTTGATAAAATCTAGTTGAAATCAACCAATGAAGAAGATTTAGACAATTTTCATGTTAGCGATGCAAACGATCTAGGTGTATTATGCCACTTTTCCTAGCTTATGACAAGATAAATTAGATTGGTTGGTCGTATGCAAAGTAAAACCTAAAGGTGTTTTTGTACATGGAAAAGGAGAAAATAAGAGAATTAAAAATGAAGAATTTTAGGAAGATATTTATGAAATAAGTGCATGTGTAACATATGACGAGAATGAACCTTTGAACGATCCAAATAATGAATACATTGAAATTTCATCTGGAGAGGATGAGGAGGGTGAGAGATCTAAAGAGGAGCCTGAGTTTGATTCAAATTGTTCAAAAAAAGAAGAAGATGATGATTTTGATTTACAATTAAGTATTAATAACAATTAATTTATTTTTGTAATAGAATACTATATGAATAAATATATTATTATATCGACAATATATTGTTACATATTGAATTTATATTGTTCTATCACTAGAAAATTTAATAAATTGTGAATTTTAGGTTAAAAATATGCCACCAAAGAGAAAACAGGATATGATGCGACTAAGGTTCAAGTTACAATGATTTGGAGAAACCAGTGCATTTACAAGTGAAGCATCACATTCTGCAGATGCTACTGCATATCCAAACGAGGCATCACTTTCTGTACCTACTACTATACCATCCAGTAGCCTTGCTACATCATCCATTAGACCTACAAAATCCACCACCCCTATACCGATAGAGATATTAGGGGTACACATTGCAGATGAGGGAGGCGACGTAAGGGAGTTGATGGAATAACATACATCACAATTGTCAACGATTTGTAAGTAAAATTCTAAAAATTTTGAAATGCATGATAACACCATAAGTTTATTCTGAATTTCTAGGTTTCAATTTGAAAATGATTTAAAATAACTTATATATTAGGTTAGTTCTATCTAGAACGTGCTCAAGAAATATCTCATCTAAGTTTAGGGTGAGGATAGATTGTGAGGGTTATACATAGAAGAATGTCTCTCAGCCAACAAAGGATTTTTATTATTAGGAGTTTGAGGTACACAAAATATTTTTTAATCTTTTTATCTAATTTTATACATTAATTAGATAAATATTGTCATTTATAAGTATTTGTAGTATGTTTTTCTTTTTTCATAAAGAATTTTTTTAGGATCCAAAATTTCATATTGTAATTTATAATGTATAGGAGGGGCGAGCTCATATAAGTTATTGAGACTTTCTTGCTTCGATACACAAGAATGGTGTACGACCACTATATATATCTAAAAAATATGGAGTCATTGGCAGCAACATTGTGCAGGCAATATCTTTTTTAGAGTGCAATTTTATTAACAGATATGGAGGACCAAACAGAGAGAGTCTAAGGTGTATACACTAGAGGATTTTTGACCCACTAAGAACATGCACTTCAATTTGTAATTATAAAAACTTTACACTTATATTCTGATTTTTGTACTTTGATGTATGAAATTTGATTTCAATGTAACTTGATGTATGAAATTTAAAGTGAAAATATATGTGCATTATGGAGAATAATAATGATATAAATGTTTGGTGCCATTAATGGTTGTGTTGTTGAGTTAAATTTTTTTGTCTAACAAGGGGTAAATATCATAAAAATAGAGGAAATTCTACCGAAATTTTTGTAAATTGTAGTTCATTTATAAAAATTTATTCTGATGTAGGAAAGGCTACGGGTAGGAAGCCTATAGCACATCAACTCCTTTTGCACACTCACACCAAAAAGCTTGACCTTCGTCAACACCTAATGCAAACAATTTCATGTATGAAAAATCTATACTTTAATATTAATTCTTAAAAAGTATCACTTATTAACATAAACAATTATAATGATAGGATGAAATACAAGAAAGCATTGAACGACAATCCTAAAATTCTAAAACTATTGACCAGAGTCAGGCGTATCTTGATGCAGTGGGTGGTAGAGACCGTCGTAGAAGGATTTTCAACTTAGGTTCATTTACAAACACATATTATTCTCAATCCTCCACATCCACTATAGCTAGATCTAATAGGCAGCTGCATTAAATGAAAGAGTCCTTCAATTTGAGAGCACAGTAGAGAGGCTAATGGAGTGCATAATCCAACTCCATAATAAGGTGGATGAGTTGAAGGGTTAGGGACAGAACCTCATCTAAGTAGTCAGAGCATCTGTCTTCACAACCTACATAGCTTCTAGATAAATGAATGTAATGATAGTTTGCTACTTTTAAGTTTTTGTATAAATTCTTAATTGATAGTAGTAATTCATAGAAATTAAATGTACAAAAAAATCATAAGATTATCAAAAGAAACTTAGGTAGGAAGTGAGAAATGGTGGTTGAAATTTATCACAATTAACGAAATATAGGTTGCTAATTAGCGACGGATTGTTATATTCTGTTAGTAAGTTACCGACGACATATATCAGTCTGATGCTAAGTTACTAATAGAATAATATATTCCATCGGCAAATATTTGATGACAGATAATATTTTTCGTCGATAAATTTAGTGACAACATGTTTTATGTCCATCGGTAAATTTAACAACAGACCTGTAACTTACCGTCACTAAATTCAAAGATGAAATATTGTGATTCTGCTGGCAAATTAGCAACAAAATACTCTAATTTGTCAGTAAATTTACCTTAATTTAGTGACAAAAATGTAAATTTTCATTGTTAAATTTACCAAAAGATATATAAATTTCTATCAGTAAATTTGCATCAAATTCATTTTATTCTTCACTATATTTTACCTACAGTCATTTCTCTGATAACTCTTTCCTTCTTTAATTTTCGTCGCTAAATTTGTTTCCCAATGAAATATCTTTATTTTCTGTCGGTAGTTTTCATTGTTAAAACCTATTTTTCTTATAATGAGTTGAAAAAGTAGTGAAGGTTTTACATGATTATCTACTTTATAAGGATATTTTTATAGACATACAAGATGCAAGAAGTATGGATTGAATTCTGAATCTTTACTTATATTTCAATGTTACTAAGAATTGAACTAATATTGGTATAGGCACTTTTATATAAGAATTATTCCATATTTCTTAATTATATGTTTTGCATGAATATTTTGATTAAGTATTTGATATAAACTTCTCATAGTTTTATTACATGTTTTGGTATTTGATAATAATTTTAACACATTGTATCATGATAAACATCTTTAATTATTTATGCAAAATGAGTTAATGTAATTTTTACATTTTGTGTTAGACTCGTATTGTATAAATTTATTTCATTACATTAAAATTTCATGATTTTTGTTTTAGACTCTTATTGTATAAATTTATTTAATTATATTAAAAACTCATTATTTTTGTTTCTAATAATTATGAGAATTAATTAATCTAAGAATATAATGTTATATCTCAATAAATAAATTTAATGTAATATGTAATAATATAATAAGAAAAAAGGATGATGAAACTAAAAATATTTTTGTTCTGTACTTTTTTGCAACATATTCTAGTCAAGACTTTTATTTTAATCAAAAAATAAACAAAAAATTGATAAAAACAAAAGGCCACAAGAAATACGTTATGAGATTTTCCCATGTCACAAACCGTCTAAATTTTTATTTCAATCTCAACTTATGAAATGGTTTGGTTACCCTCGTGTTTCAGGCTATGCCTTTACTGAAGAAAATATGCCTTGATATACAACCATGCCCTAAACTATATACATGATGAATAACTTTGACAAATATGTCATTTTAGTAAGGTTAGTTGTGATGTTGTACTTAAATGACATATTGACCATCCTTGATGATTGACATATATTTTTCCTTGGCTTATATCAAAGTTAATTGAGTTTTGTTTAAATCTTGGCGTGCTTTTTACTTATTTTTCGCTTCATATTTTATATTAAACCATATGAGCAGTATAATGAATTAGTTTGCTCTTCACTTCTTCACTTGCATCTTATATAATTTTAGTGAAATAAACACTATGAAATGTCAAGAATTAATGTGGTATTAAAGCCCTAAAGATCTTAAGCCATGTGTGAGTGAAAACAAGTGATAATACCATTTCCTTCTTCATAGAAAACTCAAAATCTTAAAACTTGTATTGTTAGAATGACTTTAACTAACTTCTTAACATCATATCCTTTATTGTTCTTCGAAGAAAATTATACAATATAAGTAATCAAGATGAAAGCTTACTTGAGAGCTTTTGATTTATGGGATGTAACTAACACAGGTACTACTCTACCTTAACCTCCATAGAATAAACCACCGAATTAATTTAAGAATCATAGTAAGGAGAAACCTAAAACGTATAAACCCTCGTAGCTATACATTCTTAAGTTTCATAAGCAATTTTTGTTAAGCTCATGGCATGTGAGACTAGTAAGGAGGCCTACAATAAGATCAAAGATGCGCTTTAAGGGATTAAAAGGATAAGAAAACTTCAATTTATAATTTTTTTAGAATTAGAGTTGTTAGGAATAAGTGAGTTTAAAACCATTAAAAAGAATTGTGGTAAACTTATAAAAGTAGTAAACCTACTTAGTTTACTTAGAGAAAGTATTAGAAGATAAGAGAATTATTAGCAAATTTCCTCATCGACATTCTTGAGAAGTTTGAGGCTAAGATTTCAACTTTTGAAAGAGTCCACAAACATGACTTAAATCAATTTGATGGAGCTTACAAACTCTCTTTAAGTTCAAGAGTAAAAGAGAGTCCTAAAACAAAAAGAGCTTGTTGAAGGAGCCTTTATGGTGAACATAAGACCTAACTAAGCTAGTACTAATCAAATGGAAGGCAATAAAAAGATGAAAAAAAAAGAATAATGAAAGAAAGAAAGGAAGACATTAGGCAAGTGGGCAAGTTTGTAACTTGTTTCTAATATCCAAAAAAAAAGCAAACCATATACCAAACAATTTGTAGTTTAGGGCTAAAAAAAGGATAGGCATACAACCAAATGAAGCACAGTGAAAAGGTGAGTAAGAGCAAAGGAAAGGAGATAACACAATAAGCTAAGTTAGTATAACCAAGTTAGTAAAGAAAGATGATCAAGAAGTTGAAGAAACTCTCTTCACTATTATTACCTTGTCTACTTGAACAAGCAAATTCATAGATTATGGATTCTAGGTACATATGCCACTTTATGTTCATTGATAAATCTTCTAAAGGAAAGTTAAAATATATAATATTGCTCTCTTCAAAGTGAGAGAAAAGGGATCAATTATTCTACGTACTTTAAAAGGTATACAGTTAATAAATTGATGTACTTCCAGTGCCTTGTCCTAATAAAAATCTATTAAGTGTTAGTTAATTAATTCAAAAAGTGTTGGAAGTTAAGCATATACATAAGCTTAATGAGGTTCTACATAGGGAAGGTATGAAGAAGGGCTTGGACATGTGGTTAATTGTTTAAGTGGAGCGCTAAAAGTTATTGGAGATCCATTAAAGAACATTGGAGGACTATTTACAAAATGCAAAGCAAAGAAGGTCAAATAATTTCTCAATAATATAAGGGCGTATTTTTATGCAAAGAATGAATCTTTGCTACTTCAAAGGGCCCATTTGAAGGTAATAATATTGGCCAAGTGTAGGTACAAACTAAGAAGTAAGGTCACAAAATATAATTGGCATTAGATAAAAAAAAAAGTAAACTGGTGTTTGTTTTTGTGTTTGTTTTCATTAGGTTTGTAGAGTAAAATAAAATAAAAAAGCAAATTGGCTTTAGAGTTCAAGTTTCTAAAAGGACGAGAAATTTCAAAGAGTTCAAAGGTCTAAAAGGACAAAAAAAAATTAACCTCTAAATTTATGGAGAGATTTTTAGTTGTTAAGAATGAGTGAGTTTAAAACCTTTAAAAAAGTGTGGTGATAGACTTATAAAAGTACTAAACTAGCTTAGGTTACTTAAAGAAAGAAGATAAAAATAATTATTAGCAAATTCCTCATCAACATTCTTGAGAGATTTGAGGCCAACATGTTAACGTTAAAAAAATCCAAAAACATGAGTTTAATTAAATTGATGGAGCTTATAAAATATTTTCAAGCTCAAGAGCAAATGAGAGTGTTGGGCCCGAAAAAAAATTTTTATTTTATTTGAATTAATTATTTATTGATTTAAGGATTTATTCGTTATTTTTTTTATTATTTCGCCTTAATTGATTTAATTATGTGTTTATATAGATATTTTTATGTTGGGCTTGGAAATTAGAAGTTAGGACTTTAAATGAAGGCTTGGACCTAATATTGGAAAATATGGGCTTTAGGAATGAGTGAATAAGAAGAAGGAGGATT
>JANZLF010000221.1:17589025-17599997 GCA_026546835.1 Erythroxylum foetidum
AAGGATCCAAGCAACTCGTCAAGCTTTAGCACGCTCAAATCTTTGGCTTCCTGCACCGCAGTAACTTTAGGTCTCCACCTCTTCGGAAGACTTCTTAAGATCTTTCGAACATGATCTTGATTGTTGTACGTTCTTCCAAGAGCTTTCAATCCATTGGCAATTGTTTGAAATCTTCCAAACATTTGATCAATAGATTCTTTATCTTTCATCCTGAAAATTTCATATTGGTGCACAAGAATACTTATCTTGGATTCTTTAACTTGGCTTGTCCCTTCATGAGCAATAGACGTTTCCCACATCTCCTTTGCGGTATCGCATCCGTGGACTTTGTCATACTTGCTCCTGTTTAGGGCATAGGTCAAGAAGAACTTCGCCTTTGAGTTCAACTGTATTCTTGCCTTTTGATCACCCATCCATCTGATTCGTGGAATAGAATTGCCATCTTCATCTGCTGGTGTGTAAGATCCGTTCTATATCACGTCCCAAAGGTCGACATGAGTAGATTCTATGAATAGCCGCATCCTATCTTTCCAGTAATGATAGTCTTCTTCGTTGAATGCTGGAGGTCTAGTGACTGAGGCACCTTCTGCGATGTATACATGTGATTCCGCCATTATCTTTAATCCACACTTCGTTAAAGTGATACTTGGATACCTCGCTCTGATACCAATTCAAGTGAATCACACGTTAATACAATACTTATAAAACAATATAAGAATGCACGAGAAGGGGGGTTGAATTGTGTATTCTCCTTTTTTAAAAATCTTTCAAAACTTGTTTGTTAGAAATAAAATTCTTTCAAAGAATTTTTCGATAGATTCCAATTAATCAAAACTTTTGAGAATACGTTTTTGAACTAAGTAATGATAAAACTTGAATCTAAAATAGAGATATAGAGTGAGAGTGGTTGATACAGAGATTTATCCTGGTTCGCCCCAAACCGTGGGCTACGTCCAGTCCTCAGAGTTCCTTCTGAGATTTCACTATTTCTTCAATCGTTAAAAGTATTCTTTACGAGCCTCTTCAGGTCTCTACAATCAGTATTCTTCCACACTTAGCCTCTGCAGGCTATCTGCACTACTTTCTCACAGAAAAGTGTTTGAACACTTGTTACAGTAGAATAGCTCTCAACTTAATTCGAACAATAAACTCGTAGATGTAACTTTTTCTAACTTTTGTAACTTTGTCTAACTTTGTCTAACTTTGTAATCTTCGACTTCGAATTGTATTTATATCCTTCGTCTCCAACTGCTTCTTGATTCTTGTTTTTTGAATCTTTAAAGAAACAGTTATTCAGTTGATTCCTGTAACTAACTCGAACTGACTCCTTCGTCTGTATTTCTGCATCTGCGTCTGTTTTACTATTCACGTCTTCGTCTGCTTTTCTATTCGCGTCTTCGTCTGCTTTTCTATTCGCGTCTGCTTTACTGTTTTACTTCGTCTGCTTGACTTCATCTGTATGACTTCGTCTGTGTGTGACTTCGTCTGTGTCTGACTTCGTCTGTGTCTGACTTCGTCTATCTGTATGACTTCGTCTGTTTTGTTTTTCTTTTTATTTGTTCTTTTTGTTATACATCAAAATAATGTTTAAGTAAAGTCATTTGGACTTAACAAACTCAACTTTGAAAATTTCTATCTTTCAACTCCTAAGTCCAAACATGTCATATTTTATATCAATGCAAATATCAAAAAGCCACCTACAACTTTTATGAAGGACAGAAAAATCAATTTGGCCTCTAAAGAAGTCAAATTTCCAATCAAAGATTATGTCCACTAATAATCATGCTAAACAATAACAGAAAATTCCAAAAATCATAACTTCACATTCCATGGTCCAAAAATTGTATACTATACATCAATGGAAAGATTAAAACATAATCTAACACTTTCATGAAGAACTTAATCGTAAATTCAACATCTAACTAGGTCAATGTTTCAGTCAAAGATTCTGCCATAATATTGGTCAACCCATACCACATCCAAACTTTAAATTTTCATATCTTCCAATTCTCACATCCACAAATAACATATAATACGTCATTGAAAAGCTAGCAAAATCTTCTATGAATTTCATGTAGGCCACTTAACCCAATTCAAACACATCAGTACAGAAATTGGCCTCAAAGCAGTACACACAAAATTACCTTAACTAACACTTTTAAAAACAAAGTAACATAGCCTTAACTTCGGAAAATCATAACTTTCAATCCCGATATCGAAAAATATCAAACTTTATAGCGACAGAAATCTTTCAACATATTCTACAAGTTTCATCAAGATCAATTTCTCAAATTCTGCCTAAATCAAAAAGTCAACTCTATATGACCAAAAAGTCAAACTTTTCTTAATTCTCCAAAAGTTAACACTTTCACTAATTATTTCTTGCTTTTTAACTTCCATTTAAAACAATATATTCACTATCAATTTCATTTAAACTCAAAGCAACACTTTAGACCATAATTAATCATAATCATTAATAACCTATCTTAATCTCATTTAACAATTCGTATTCTTGACTCTTCGTTTTCTTCACACACAAATAAGTCACCATAAATTTCCTCATTTAATGTCACTTTATAATTCAAAAATTCCAAGAATATTCGGGGTCCAACAAATAAAATATCTAACTAAGCTAGTACTAGTCAAATGGAAAGCAAAAAAAAAGAATGAAAAAAGATAAAGGAGGTTAATAAGCAAGTAAGCAAGTTTACACTTTGTTTCCACTACAAAAAGACAAATCAGACACCTAAAAATCATTGGTTTAGGGCTAATATAAAGTATAGGGCTTACAACAAAATGAGGCACATTGAAACGAGGTGTAAGAGAAAAGAAAAGGAGTTAGCATAATAAGCTAAGATAGGTAAAAAAAAACATGATAAAGAAGTTAAAGAAACTCTCTTCAATGTTATTGCCTTATCTACTTACACTAGCAAGTATCCATACCTTGTGGATTTTAAGTGCATATTCCATTTGAATTATGATGATTCTTTCTTCAAGTTCATTAATAAAATCTTATGAAACAAAGTTAGAATAGATAATAGTGCCCTCTAGGAAATGAAAAGAAAGGGATCAAGTATTATGCATACTTCAAAAGGTATAAAATTGATAAATTGATATACTTTTAGTGCATTGCATTAATCAAAGTCTATTTGTTAAAATGTTGGAAATCAAGCATCTAATTGATATATTTAAATTTCTACACAAGGGAGGCATAAAGAGGGGCTTAGATAGGTGACTAATAGTTTAAGTATAGCGTCAAAAGTTGTTGGAGATCAATTAAAGAATATTCGAGGACCATCGATAAAGATTAGAGCAAAGAAGGTCAAATAATTTCTCAATGATAAAATATTAGATCTTCATGAAAGAAGTGAATCTTTGCTATTTTAAATGGCTAATTTAAATTTCATACTATTGATTCAAGTGAAGGGACAAGGTAAGGAGTAACGTTACATAATATAATCGATGCTAGAATAAAAGTAAACTAGCATAAGTCTTTTACTAGGTTTATAGATAAGAGAAATAAGAGGAAATTAAAATCGAAATTAAAATTGTAACTAGTGCTAAACTCATCTTTATTATGCACCTTTAAAGTTCCAAAATAAAACCAGCATTGGTGTATTTCATGGATAAGCATTGGACTCATAATTTCATTTAGTTAGGGTTTTGAAATTTCAAGTTGATATTTCTTGTTAGGACTCTGGTTCTTGGGATTTTATATCTGTAAGAGATTTTTCTTATTATGTTCATCAATAGATTGTCATTATTATTGATCAATTAAAAACCTTTGGATGGATTTTTTTTAATATTTTAGAGAAAGTCTTATTTTAGGTTCTATAAAAGCTTAAAATTTTATATAGCTTACTAATGTTGATTGAATCTTAAAATCTTATCACTCTCAATTCTATCTTTTCTTGTATGTGATGATTCATATCATTCTTTATGTTTAAGTTTTGTTTTATGGATCAAAATTGTCTTAACAGAATGGTCCTTGGTCCTGTCTATTGCTGAGGGCTGTATTAGAAAGGATATATAGTGAAATTTGCTAAGAGTGAATATGCAGTAATTTATGTTAAAGGAGCTGAATTGATAAGATTTTGTTAAAGAGAAAGTGTTTTCTCTTAATTAGAATGTTAAAGTTAATTCTCATAAAGAAAGTACTTTTATAATTGTTGCTAAATTTTACTCTATTAATGAATCTATTATATATATATAATAGAATATATATATTTAATATTTGAGTGTGTTAGTTTTAGTATATTGAAAAAATGAATGAGAATTATATTATATAAGGTCTTCCCAAAATGTTTAAAACTAAAGAAATATGTCAAACATGCTAGCATGGGAAGCATGTAAGATTTTCTTTTAGAAATGCCTTTCAGAGAGCTAAAATGAGGTTGAAACTATGTCACTCTAATGCTAGTGGACACGAGTGATGTTTCTTTGAATGAGAGTAGATTCTTCATGTTATTTATTGATGACTACAACAAATACAGTAATCACCTTATTGTATCATAAGATTCAGGTACTTGTTGAATTCATGAAATTAAAACTAGGATTAAAAAAGGAAATAAACCTCTCATTCAGGCAATTAAGATATGACAATGGTTCATAATATGTTTCTAAAGAGTTTGAAGCTTATTGTGTCAAAAGAGGAATCGATCACCAATTAATAGCTTATATACTTCATAATAAAATAGAGTAGAATAGAGGAAGAACAAAAACATCATAGAAATATCAAGACACATTATGGTTTAAAAAGTAGTATCTAAGAATTGTTGGGCAAAATAAGTGAATAATTTAGTTTATTTGCTAAATAACCTACCTACCGAGGCACCAGAAGGTAGAACACAATATAAGAAATGGCTTTGCAACTTAGCTTCTATTTTGAAAGTGTTTGGCAATTTATGTCATATTCATGTTCTTAAGGTCAAAAAAAAAGCTTGACAACAAAAGTGAACTTGGTATAGGGTATAGCAACATAAGTAAGGTTTATAAAGTCTTCAATCTTGCAATATAAAAGATTCAAGTGATATAAAATCTTATAATCAATTAAGTTGCAAAACCAAACTGGAAAAAGTTATTAAATGGTGATATATATTGAAGATTGTAAAGATGAATCTCTATTGCTTCATAAAGAAGATGAATTTTTAGAGGAGGGTCAAGATGACCATGACACTAAGACTTCAGTTAGGATAATAAGTCCCTTTATTGAAATTCATGAAAGAGCATATTTAATAATTATTGATCCACCTCCATTTAATAATGCATCAATAAGGAAGAGCAGGTTGCAACCATAAAAGAGGATATTTCCATGATAAATAAGAATAAAACATGATCTTTAGTGGAAAAACCATCTAATCAGAAGGTGTTCGGAGTCAAAAAGTATTTTTAAACTAAAGTTAATCCTAATGGATTGATCGATAAGCTTAAGGCAAAACTACCTGAGAAGGATTATCTCCAACAACATAAAATTGACTTTTAATACTTTTTCACTAGTTGCAAAGCGTAACACCATCAAATTACTGGTTGAATTGGCTACTAAAATGGATGGAAGTTATATCATTTTAATGTCAAGTCAGCATTTTTGAATAACATTATTAAGGAGACTATATATATATTTATTGAGCAACCCAAAGGCTTTATCGAAATTGGAAAATAGGATAAGATATACCTACACCACAAAGCTCTTTATAAGAAAAAAGAGCTTGGTACAGCATGATTGATGATTATCTTATTAAGAAAGAGTTTAGAATATATGAAAATAAAGTTACTCTTTAAGTGTTAATTAAAAAAATTAATGAAGTAAATTCTTTGCTTTTATGTAGATGATTTTTTATCTTTAGAGATGATGAAGAGCATGTGGTTTTATTTAAAAAAAACTATCTAAAGTTGAATTTAAGATGTCTAATCTTAGAGAAAGTGCATTACTTTCTTGATATAGAGATTGATAGCTTAATAATTCTATCTTCATTGGTCAATCAACATATATATAATCCATGCTTAAGAAGATCAATATGTAAAAGGCTAATTTAGTGGCCTGTGCTCGTCCTGTGAACTTGAAGTTACCATAAAATATGGTGAGAAAAATGATTATTTATCAATATATGAAAACTTGATTGGCAGCTTATTATATTCGTTAACTACAAGACTAAACTTGATGTATTTATAATCAAGATTTTAAGCAAGAACCAAGTAAAATCCACCTAAGTCTTGTCAAGAGTGTTCTAAGGTATCACTACAAGAAAAATGTAAATTAGCGACGGAAACTTAGCGACGAAAAAATTTTCGTCGGCAATTAGCGACAGAAATATGCTTTCCGTCGCTAATATTGAGTGATTTAACGACGGTACTAATATTCGTCGCTAAATTTGGAGAGAATTTATCGCGGCAAAATTAGCGACAGAACAATATAGCCGTCGGTAATTTATTACCGACAAAAAATATATCGTTAGAAATTAGCGACGGAATGCATATTTTCGTCGCTAAAATTGAGTAATTTAACAACGGTACTAATACTCGTCGCTAAATTTAGAGAGAATTCATGGCGGCAAAATTAGCGACGAAATTTAGCGACGGTATACGTTCCGTCTCTAAAAATGGAGGGAATTTTTAAAGGAATAAAAAATTTTGAGTTTACCTACGGAAAATTCCTTTGGTAAATTAATTTAGCGATGAAAATTTTCTTTCCGTCGGTAAAAAAGCGGGAATTATTAGCGGTATAAATTTTTTAAAAATTTACCAATGGAAATTTTCGTCGGTAATTCTGTCGGTAAATTCTTTTTAAATATAAACTCACCTGACATCTCCTTCCAACTTCTATCTTTTTTTTCCTTTCTTCCTCTTCCTTCTTCCTACATCTTCTCTTCGGTTTTCTTGGAGCCCATTTCTCTGTTATGGACTCTTTTTCTGCTCGACAATGTTGTCTTCTCTGGCTATTGTCATCGTGTCCTTCAGTAGAGGTATTTTTACAACTACTGTCATGTATTTTTTCATATATTAGATGAAAGCTAATTTGGGTATTTATTATTTTCATTTATTTGTGTATTTTATTATTGGAAAACAACTTTAAGGTATAAATGTTAGTGATAGAAGGGACAAGACGTGATTTTAGTTGTGATGTTAAGATAAATTTCTGATGCATGTAAGGTGTTTGATTAAATGTTTGTTATTTGAAAAAATGATTTCAGTTCTTTATTTTCAGTTCTGTTTTAGTATGAATTTTAATATTTTAATTCTTTTACTTGAAATAATGAAGTTCTCTCCATGGTGGCTTCCAAAGAAACTAAACACTTTGCAGGTAAATTTTAAAAAATAGTTTTCAGCAAATTTACCGACAGAAAAAAAATTCGTTGGTAAATATATTAGATTTTACCGATGGAAAACATTCCGTCCCTAATTACCAATGGAATTACAAAATCCGTTGGTAATTTTCTAACTGAAAAATTTACTGACTGAACAAAATAACCGTTGGTAAATTTACCAACGAAAAATGTCCGTCGTTAAATTTAGTAACGACCATATCTCTGACGCCTTTTTCCGTGAATAAATTCCGTCGCTAAATAAGCTTACCGACGAAATATGTACAAATTCCGTCGATAAATTATGTCGCTAAATTTTATTTTTCTTGTAGTGCATATAAGGGTAACATTAAATTTTGGATTAATTTCCAAGGAAAGAAAAGGGCACTAAGTTGATGGGATATGTTGATAGTCATTAGGTTGATTTTATTGGTAATGCTATGAACACTTTAATTATCTCTTTTCTTCTAGTAATGGGGTGTTCATCTAACATTTTAAAAATCAAGAAATTGTTACTCCATCCGTTGCTAAAGCTGATTATGTTGTAGCTACTGGTCCTCCAAACCATTTTATATGACTAAAAAAATTGTTAACTAATCTTGAATTGGAATAGAAGGAAGGTACCTTTATTTACATTGTCAATAAGTCCGCCATAGCCATTGTAGGGAATTCCATTCAACATGAGATAATAAAGCATATTAAAGTCAAATTTTATATTATAAAAGAAGATGAGAAGGAGGGAGATCTAAAACTTGAAAATTGTTCTTCTGAGGAGCAAAAGCTTTATAATGGGATAAATTCTTTTTTTTTTTTTTGAAAAATGATAAATTGATTTGTTCGAGTTGCAGTGTCAAGATAGTTGATGTATTTCCAAAAAAACATGGAAGTCATTCTTCCTTCAAGTCCATTTAGGTGTTGTTTTTTGCATAGTCTGATAAAGAATACATGCTCTGACATGATAATGTCACAGTCTGTGTACTCTTTCATTGAAATTCTAAAAAGATATACTACGCTTGTTTTCAAGATCGTATATCAAACTTATGCGACTAGGACGAATACATTTTGAGACACGTCCGTATTAAATACTGCTAATATTCTGCTTTCATTTTAAGTTATGGTATAATTAATCTCTGTGTTATGTGTCTTTACCAAAGAAGAACACGCTGTGGTACACAATTGCATCCCAAATTGTATACATGACAGTGCACATGACAAGTAACCTTGAAACATATATCTTTTTAACGAGGTTAATTGTGATGTTGGTACTTGAATGATAGATTAATCATTTCTTTTTTCGTAGTTTCTATCCAAGTTTCCGAGTTTTATTTTGATGTTTATCTTTTTCCTTAGCTTCTATTCAAGTTTTCAGGGTTTTATTTTGATGGTTTTTCACTTCATCTTTTGTATTAAATCATATAAGAAATTAAATGAATTAGTTTGATATTCACTTCTTCTCTTACATCCCGAGTGTGAGTGATGGTGAGATAAACACCACGATATTGTCAAGATCAACGTAACTTATGAAACCTTCTTCATGATTAAAAATTTAATTGCAGCCATACTCTGAAGACAGGGAATACTTCACTCACCCCAATTTTATGATCAACTCACTATTCGGCACCGATGTCGGGAGTTACATGACATTCCACAAACAGACACACAATGCTACTTTATGTAATAAATGGAGGACTTTGTCTCTCAATTCCTGCTGCGATTTTTGTCTTTGAGACTTCACTGTCATTTAACGAGGCAAAAGTGGAAAATTGATATTCCCATGAGCAGTCAGACCATTCCAACTTTAACACCAACAAGTGCAAACAAAGAAATAAAGTTAAAAGTATGGCAGTTCGTGCGCCAGAAAATGCTTAGGAGTTCCTATTGTAATGTAATGTATTATCATCTTTATTAAGAATCTTATAGGTTTGTACTCAGTCCACAGGTGCAATGCGCAACTCCTTTCCAATGTCTCTGTGTAAAGATGTTCCGTCCTTGGCAAGGCATATTCACCATTCTTGCTTTTGCCTTCACTAGCTTCTGACTGACAATGAACAACTTCTGGGGCCGCCAGCTTTTGAGCCATTGTCACAACCTTCACTTATTATTTTTCTCTTTTTTATTCCTCACCTTCCATCCTTACTTTGTCTAATTCCTTGGCTACTATTGACTGCAAGAATTGGATCCTCTTTTGTGACAGGCTTTTGGTGCAGTAAGCATCATGTTTGAATATGTCATGTGTGGTATCTTTATTTATTTCTATTCCATCTTTTGGTTACATCATCTGTGCCTCTGTGGCCTTTTAACTCTGCCTGAACATTGTCATTTTTTGTTTGTCTTCTCCCTTCATACTTGCGGGGAATCTAAAGGTTTCAAAATCCATTAAATATTGGCTTGCGATGCCTATAATAATGCAAGGTGTATGTGTTACTGATAAATCAATTACGGTTTTGAAAACGATTTCCCGTCACTTTCCATTAAGGATAGACATAAAAGAGAAATGATAACATTTTTTTATATATATCATAAGAAGAAGTACACACATATTAAGCTACTAATCTTGGAAAGGAAACCCAACTATATCTTCTAATAGGATATCAAAGCAATCAACAAGTGGGTTTTGATACCAACAAATATCAAGGTCTAAGGATCTGACATGATTTGCTAGTCAATCTGTAACTCGATTAGCCTCGCGATAAATATATCTAACTTTCATAATCCATTCACGGTGTAGTAATTGTTGGATTCCCATAATTAAATTGGTGTGTGACGTATATATGATCATATATAGCCGATACCGATAAACATTTTAGTGAGTGAAAGTTCCCTTTGACACATTTGACTCAAATCAGGAAGAAAGTTGCAAGCAAGTTATCGTGGTACACAGGTTATGAAATAAGACTGGTTAGCAAGTTGAGAAAACTAGCGCAGTAGAGATGTGCATGATACTCCGCTAGTTTAAAAGCTTTTTGCTCATGAAAATGATTATGACAACTGTCGAGACAGAGACGATACTGTAATCAATTTGGCAATAATTCTTTATGCAGTAAAATTCTTTAAATTGATACTCAATAAATTAATAAATTTTTTAAAATAATATTTTTCTTCTATTTTAACCTGGATCAGTTGAAAATTTAATAAATTTCGATAAGATAATAAGATAATATATTTTCAAAATATCCCTGTATAAATATAGGATCTCATTATTATCATAAATTAATAATTATATAAACTTACACAAATATATAATTATTAATTTCTCCAGTCCCGATTTTTGCATATTTGATCTGTCATTGTTGATTTCGTGATACTTTTTAGATGAGGAGTCATTGTTAAGTGTGGCTTCAAAATAAATTATCTTGTTTATAAAATATTTTCTATCTCCATCATACGTATATATATGTACATTGAATGTTTTTAGTAAAAATGCAATGAATAATACTTAATTATTAAAAAATAATAAGCATTATTTATTAGTTTTCATTAATATTATATATAATAAATCTATGTTTTTAGATCCATTCAATTAATATAAAACATTAATTTTTTCAAGATACAGTATAATGCTTTTTTATGTAATCAAATTTTAACTTCAATCAATTTCAAAAATCTCTTTAAATTAATAAATATTAATTTATCGGTTAATTAATATCTCTATAAAATAATAAATATCATGATCC
>JANZLF010000221.1:17600097-17618197 GCA_026546835.1 Erythroxylum foetidum
ATAAATATTAATTTATCGGTTAATTAATATCTCTATAAAATAATAAATATCATGATCCCAACAATATTAATTTATAATAATAAATATCATGATCTGAACAATATTAATTTATAAAAATTTTACCGTACGTGTATTTATTATGACAGCACTAGACATGTCTGTAAGTAATTACCACTGGGTTTGGATTCAATCCCGTCGTCCAAATATGGACAGATCACAACGCCTGCTGAGGTATTAGCAGCATAAATATATTTGCTTGAGGGTTAGATAATCATCACTTGATTAAGATTCATTAAGGAAGATAGTTGACATTCCAACCAAAAGCAAATGAACCAAGCCATCATTTTTCTTGACATAAGAACCAAATTAAAAAGCTTTCGGCCCTTATTTATTCAGATACTTTTCACCAAGAGCAGGTGTGTCTCCCACCAAATGTATATTTAAAAGGGCGTCACACTTTTTGGCCTTCACATGTATATATCCATTGCATAGAATCGACGGCAAAGAACAAGTTTGGGCCCCCCCATTAGTTGATAAGAACTAATGCAAAAAGCGATTCTCGTCTTGCTCGAGGTTCCCTGCAGTCACCAAATAGTTTGTTTCTGTTGAAAGTTGAAGACAAGGATGAGCAAATGAACCAACAACATGCATAAGAGCATGTATGATTCTTGTCGAAAGTAGTTTCTCCTCAGCCTGGGTTTAACTAGCTCATATTTTGTTACCAGCAAATAATGATTTAAATATGTGCTGTTCATTTTTATAAGATCTACATAAGCTTGCTCTCATGCCACTTTGGAAAAGTGAACATCATTTTAGTTAAATTTCATTGACCATAAGGAAGTGTTTTTATATTGTTCTAGTTAACATTACGAAATATTTTATTCAATACCCTGAGATGTCAAGATTATATATATTCTAGTTACAGCTTGCTTTGAGGCAAATGGTGGAACTTTCACTAAGATTTTTCAAATAAGTGGTCATTTCTTAATCTCCCATTCGCATAGCTTACTGTGATCTAAAGTGACTAGCTTGATACAAACAAAAGTAGGCACCTTTGAAAGTTTGGTTCACCTTAAAGATTTTGAAAGATTAATTTAATATATTAGGTAGGTGTTCAAATATGCCCATGATGATAAAAAGCTAAGTTACGTATGTGTATCCAAAAGGTTAAAGTCAGTGTTGGAGAACTTTTCTTAGCTAATTTCGCTTTGAACAATCGAGTGCTTGTGTGTAAAGCATTAGTACCTAAAAGGCCAAAGTTTTTTCACGCTATTACTGATGACGACCTAAAACTTTATCTTCAAAACAAAAAGGAATAAAGATAACATGCTTTTCAAATGAAGCTTTTGAGATGGGAATTTGCTGTCTTTTAATTGTTACTTTCAACAGGAATGGATAGGCAATTTCATTTTGTCATTTCTTTAAATCATCTGTATATGGTAATTCCGAAAATATAATAAACTTTATATTATATTCATTTTTTCCTTTTCTTTGGTGCAAAACGTTTAGCATTGCCTTCAAACTTTTCCTCGTAGTTAAATGATACTACAACTTTTGTGTGGAAAAAGGGTATCCTTTTGCCTGAATGGTGCTATTAACGTACATTAATCACATCTTCATACAATCTCTACTTAGTCAACTAATCCACTATAATTAGCCTTTATTTTTGCCTAAGATCATATACATTAATGATGTATATTGTTATGTTGATTTGTTACTTTAACTAGAGACACCTAGAGTGTATAGATAGGAGTATATACATCTCATTTGACACACGCATAAGTACATACTTCTTCAATTCTTCTCTTCATTCTCTATTTCCACATGGTATTAGAGCCTCCATTGTAATAAAAGGAGTCAAAATTATGGAGTTTTTTCATTCTTGCCCTACGCATTCAGCTCTTGCATTATGGGTTCTTAAATCCGCTCCAAAAACAATTTGTTATACACCAAATTGTTCCTCGTCGTTTGCAGATCACAACGGTGTAAATTTCGTCACCAGAAACTTCCACAAGCACCACCAAGAGCCACTGATCTCCAAAAACTAGAGTTTTAGATTCTTTGGAAGGAGAAAACGACTTAAACGACGTCAATTCACTCCAAGGTAAAATGACGTCATTCAGCAATTAAATGGAGTGCCACATCCACATCATCACCATGTCATCTTTACCATCTCTACTATGTCATCGCCATGTCTTCTTTTGTGTCACGTCATACATCCGTGTGTCATCCTTTGAGTCGTCCACGTGTCATATTCTTTTTGTTCGGTTCGGTTCGATTCCAAAAGGGGTTGATTGACACTTTGACCGTACAGTTAAATACATTTTAATTTAGGTTATTCGCAAACCTGACCAGTTCTTAAGATTTTTCAATGCCCTGAATCTAAATTTGAGTTTAGAATAACCAAATTCCATCTCTATAAGTAGGTTTTCTATGATTTTATTACATTCTTTTACTATGGATGCCTATGAAGTTCCTCAATACATTCTCAACCCTATTAATATCATTTTTTATGGCTCCAAATATGATCTTTAGGCTAAGAAAATGTGTAGTTTTCTTAACGGAAAACTTCTTTGGCGTATTGTTATTAAAAGAATACCTAAACCCACTCAAAAGAAAAGATGAAGACATTGACATATTCATCGAATGATTAGTGACATGGGATGACATGAACCATCAAATCTTAACATGGTTTCGAAATACATATTGTTCGCCCCCAAACTTTTTTTGATAAATAAACATGATTTAAAATAATGTTAAGGTTTGATAGATTAATCATTTTGTAATTGTTTGATTATGTCAAAGTTAGTATGATTTATTGAATGGGTAAGTGGAATTAAAGTGTTAAGGTTATAAACATGTTCAAGTGTATTCTTGGCAAGACACTTAAGATTAAAAGAACATAAGCCTGTAAGGAATGGTAAAATGGACTATTTGGACTTATTAAGGGTAGAAATGGAAGAAAGAAATGTAGTCTCTCGTTTAAGAGAAGGAAAAACGTGAATTGATGGAGAGAAGAGAGAAAAAACGAAAATAGAAGAGATGAGAAGAGAGTTATGGTAGATTGAGAGAAAAGACAAGAGTTGAATTAGGGTTTCATCATTTCTTAGCTTTTGAGAGAGATTTTGAAGTAGTTCAAGAAGAGAAAAAGATAGAGGAAGAGAAGAGCTTCTATTTGAGCCAATGATCTCTTCATTTGGTGAAAAATCAAGGTAAGATCATTTTGAATCTTTTGAATTTTTGGAAGGGTTTTAGTTCATGGAATTTAGTAAATGCATGAGTTTAGGTATTCCAGAATCAATTTTAGTGATTGTACTTTGTAGAATTTTCAATTGAGAACCCTATTGAGTGGGATTTTTGTTAGTGTATAAGGAGATCAAGAAAGGTAAGAGAAGAGGCATTTTAAGCAAGTCTTTAAGCAAGGAAATCAAGGTGAGTTACATGTTTATAATAGAGTTATGAGCCATTAATGCTTTTACAAATCAAGAAAATAAAATAATTTCAATTACTTCATAAATGTTGCTTTTAATGTTTTTGAGTGATTTGAAAAATTGCTACATGTTGGTGTACAAATTTTGATGATGAAATAGAAAATGGTTTTGAAATATTCATGTTATGCCTTGAAATATGCCATGGCATTTTTTATAAATGAAAAAAACATGAAAGTATGAACATATGATGAAATGATTTAAGCATGAATATGGGCTTTTGTTTTGGCAAGAGAGGAACCCGTTTCATTAGTCACGTATACATTGACCTTTAGCCTTCTCCCAGTTGCTCGCTTGAGGTCACGAGATCATGAGAAATCAGACTCGTTTTGCTCACGGTGTAAACGTCAGTTTCTCCGTTTTGTTCCACGGAACTCTTAAGCTATTTGTTTGTAAATTGCATCTTTGAATTGTCAAGTTTGTTGCATAATTTGAGTGTTTTGCAGTGATGGTTAAATGTATATGCTATGTTGATGTGAGGATATTTTAAGTATGAGTTTGAGCTAAAATTGTGAATTTGACTGAGAATTTGAGAAAAAAGCGTTTTATAAATTCATTATGACTTTTATAAGACAAATGAACATTTCAACGATTTTGCTTATTCTCCGTTATAAACTTGTTACCCACGAGCTTTCAAGCTCGCCCCCTTTTTATCCCATCTTTAGGTGATAGCTAAGAGATCAAGTGATCAAGAGCTTAAGAGAATTTCTCCAAAATTATACATATATATACATATATGTATATATATACACATACATACATATATGTATATATATACATACATACATATATGTATATATATACATATATGTACATAAGTGAGATGTTATGGAAAAGAAAGACAGGAATTTTGAACGATAAGATGTAGTTGAATGTGATGAGTCAAATGAGTTAAGACTTGAGTGTTTAATGAATAGTTGAATGGTTATGCTCAGGACATTCCAAATTTGTACAATGCAAATTTCAAGTCTTTCATAGGGGAAAAATTCATATTCTAACTTCAAGGGAAAATTTGGATTGATTTAGGCTAAATTAGACAAAGTTGTCTTCTATAAAGTTTTAGCTTATCTTTCTATTTTTTCAACGGTATATAATATAAAATTTTTAGACATCGGAGTTGAAAGTTATGATCTTTATAAGTGGAGATACTCTAGAGAGTGTAGTTAGTGATTTAGAACTTTTGGTGATGTGAGAAAGACCTTGTAGAAACCCTATCTTCTGGTGCATATCTTCTGGTGCCTATCTTGTGTTGCCTATCTTTTGGTGCCCATCTTCTAGCGTCGACCTTCTGGTGCCCATCTTCTGGTGCATATTTTTTGATGCCTATCTTCCAGCTTCTGGTGCCTATCTTCTGGTGCCCATCTTCTGGCACTGACCTTCTGGTGCCTATCTTTTGGTGCCCATCTTCTGATGCATATCTTCTGGCGCCAATCTTCTAGCTCCTATCTTCTGGTGCCCATCTTTTGGGGCTGACCTTTTGGTGCCTATCTTCTGGTGCCCATCTTCCGGTGCCTATCTTCTTGTGCATATCTTCCAGTGCCCATCTTCTGGTGCCTATCTTCTTGTGCATATCTTCTAGTGCCCATCTTCTGGTGCCCAACTTCTGATGCATATCTTCTGGTGTCGACCTTCTGGTGCCTATCTTTTGGTGCCGATTTTCTGGTGCCCATCTTCTGGCGCCGACCTTCTGGTGCCTATCTTCTGGTACCCATCTTCTGGTTCATATCTTATGATGCCTATCTTCCAGCTTTTGGTGCCCATCTTCTAGCACCGACCTTCTTGTGCCTATCTTTTGGTGCCCATCTTCTGGTGCATATCTTCTGGTGTCGATCTTCTGACTCCTATCTTTTAGTGCCCATCTTCTAGCGTCGACCTTCTGATGCCTATCTTCTGGTGCCCATCTTCTGGTGCCCATCTTCTTATGCATATCTTCTGGTGCCCATCTTTTGATGCATATCTTCTAGTGTCGACCTTCTGGTGCCTATCTTCTGGTGTCGATTTTCTAGTGCCGATCTTCTGGTGCATATCTTCTGGTGCCTATCTTCTTATACACTGTAGACTGAAATATCTTCTATGCATTATTCATCTTACATCATTTAGTTCAATTTTGACCCTCTAGATGATAGAATCCATCTTCAAGGTATTCATAAAAGTTGTATATCTTGAAGTCCTCTTTCAAACCATCTAGGTCTTAGATTCAAAAATAGGTCTTAGATTGAAACATCTTTTATGCACTGTTCATCTTACATCGTCTGGTCTAATTTTGGCCCTCTAGATGAAAGAAACCATTTTCTTCATAAAAATTGTAGATCTTGAAGTCCTCTTTCAAATGATCTAAGAATGGCCTTGATCCGATATCTCTATAGAAAGTTATGCCAATTGTTCCAAAATAGGTCTTAGATTGAAATATCTTATTATGCACTGTTTATCTTACATCATCTGGTCCAATTTTTACCCTGTAGATGATAAAATATATCTTCAAGGTCTAGAAAAAGATGTAGATATTGAATTCCTATTTCAAATCATCAAAGAATGACCTTGATATGATATCTCTAGAGAAATTTATGCTAATTGTTCCAAAATAAGTCTTAGATTGAAACCTTCCTTCTTATCCACTGTAGACTGTATCATCTGACCTATAGTCTGGTCCAATTCTAACCCCTTTATATGACAAAATCTCACTTTAATGTCTTCAAAAAAATTTTAGATCTTGAAGTCCTCCTTGAAACCATCCTAATATGACCTTAATTTGAAAACTATGGAGAAAGTTATGCCAATTTTCCCGAAACAGGTTCAATGTGATTAAGGGTAAAACCTTGTTTGATTCTTTCGACCATAACTACACCATCCGACCTCCAAATGAGATGATTCTTGTTGCTAAATAAACTAGAGACATAGACCTACTAATGATCTGAAGGAATAGAATTTTCATTGAGCCCCTAAGACTTACAATTTCTAGATGGAATTTGGGTATAGTATACTATTCCAGTTTAATAATAGTCTAAAAAGATTTGGGCCCTAACTCTTAGAATTCTAAACCAAATTAAAAGAGTTTGGTGCCATTAGGAACTTAAGACAACGGGGAACAAATGTTTTGAAGAAGTCAAATTTTCATTTCAGTTGAGGTTTCCCAAAATCTGTCCTAAAGTGGAAGAAATATGTTTGCCCACGTTTTATGACTCCGAATACTGGGCTTCGGAAGCGGGGTCCAACACATGTGTTAAAGGGATCAAACTTGACTTTTGACAATTTGACACAGCTCAAAAGGTATATAATTTCCTTCAAAATTTGTTACTCTATATCAAATGATGTCCATCAAGTGGTATGGAAATTACTACAAAAAATTTTATCGGACAGTTATGTGAACTTGATGTTAACTTATCCTTTTCGAGCGTGGTTGTATTGTACAGGATTCACATATGGGCAAGATCCTTGGGAAAGGGCGTAAGGTTGGACGATTGTTTGAGCTTACTTAACTAAATCTTCCCTCAAAGCTTATAGTCGGTGTTGTCACTTCTCATATATAGCATTCTCGATTGGGTCATCTTTCTACCTCTAGATTAGGGTCATTAATCTCTAGCAGTGCTTTAAGTCATATTAAGACTGAACATTTTGATTAGGTCCCTTATCAACATTTTAAACAACATGTTTTCCCATTTTTAAACAATGATTATATCATTTTAACACCTTTTGATCTAATTCATTATGAAAATTGGGATCCTGCACCTTATGAAACTATAGGTGGCATGAAATATTATGTAATATTTGCTGACTTTTTTTCTCGCTATACATAGATTTATCTAATGTGTCATAGATCTGAAATATTCTCTAGTTACTCTCACTTAGATAATATGATTCACACTCAGTTCTCTTGCAAGATTGAAGTATTTTGAACTGATAAGGCAGTGGAATACAAAGATACAAATTTCATCAACTTTCTTAATTAACAAGGGACGAATATTCAAAGATCATGTCTAAACATATCTCAACAAAATGGTCTAGTAGAATGCAAACATAGACAGATTCTTGATACCACTCGAGCCCTTCTTTTATCATCTTCTTATACTAAAACCCTTTGGGGAGAAGCAGCTTTTACTGCTATATATACTATTAATCGCATTTCCTCTCCTACTATAGGTAATATTTCTCCTTATGAGTGCTTATTTAATCATGCTCCTAATTATCAGTCTCTTAAAGTTTTGGTTGTGCATACTTTGTTCCATTACAACCTCATGAACACATTTCCTACGAAAAAATATCACTTATTAACACAAAAAATTATAATGATAAGAACAACTGTCTCTAAACTCTGAAACTGTTGCTGAGAGTCAAGCATATCTTAATGCAGTGGGTGATAGGGACCGTCATAAAAGGATTTTCAGCTTAGGTTCATTTACAAACACATATTGTTTGCAATCTTCCACATCCACTACAGTTGGATCTAGTAGGCAGTATGTATCAAATGAGAGAATCCTTCAGCCTGAGAACACAGTAGAGAGGCTGATGGAGTGCATAACTCAACTCCGTAATGAGGTGGATAAGTTAAATGGTAAAGACAGGACCTCATCGTAGCAATCAAAGCATCCGCCTTCAACATCTGCATAGCTTCTGGATAAGTGAACATATTTGATAGTCTGCTACTCTTAAGTTTTTGGATAAATTCTTAATTTACAGTTATTTTCAAGATACTTATTCGTGTACCAACGGAATATATCACTTTATCGCTAAGTTACTCACAGAATATATTATTCTGTCAGTAAAAGTTTTGAGATGGATAATATTTTTCATCGGTAAATTTAGCAACAAAATGTTGTATTTCTGTTGATACATTTAGCAATGATTGAATTTATGTTGGTAAATTTAGAGATGAACTTACAACTTACCGTTGGTAAACTAAATTAGCGATGAAATATTCTAAACTCTTTGGTAAACTTACTAACAGATATTCAAAATTTTATCGCTAAATTTATTGATGGATATACAATTTTTCATTGCCAAATTTGCTACGAATTCATCATATCCATTGCTAAATTTTACCTACGACCGTTTCTCCGACGACTCTTTTCATCAGTAATTTCTATTGCCAAATTTGTTTCCCAACGAAAAATCTTTATTTTCTGTTGCTAAAACCTTTTTTTTTTGTAATGTTCTCTCCAAATTGAACACTACCACCATGAGTTTGAAGGGGGATATTAATGTATATTATCACATTTTCGCACAATCTCTACTTAGTCAACTAGTCCACTACAAGAAATTTGCGGCTTATCAAAAAAAGAACCCGACGGTAAACGGTAAAATTTCGTCAGCAATTATAATTACCAACGGAATTAGACAATAGACAAAGATGTTGTTAATACTTTCATAGGTAACTTTAAAGACGGACTTATTACATGTCCTTCTATCAATAAAATTTACTAAAGGGCAGACGTAACCATTAGTAAAATTTACCAACGAATGTTTTCTGTCGGTGAACCATAATTAAGATAGTCGCAAAGGTTTCAATATTACCGATAGAAGAACAATGGTCGGTAAATATCAAACAATTTACTGACAGTTTAAGGTATTCCGTCGGTAAATATAGTCTTTTTTTTATGGTCTTATATATTCCGTCTGTAATTAAAAGTAAGAAATTTTTTTAAAAATCCCAACATTAAATTAAAATTTAATTCATGATCTTATGATGCATGCATAATTTCAACAGTTATGAATTATTTATGTATAATAAATTTATTTATATATTTTATTTTTTAAAACAAAAAGTTGATTGATGATATAAAGTTAAAAAAAATTTAATTGATAATAAAAACATTACAGTGTACATAATAAGTCTTTGTAATTGAAAGCAAACAACTACAACAATCCTAATATGCTAGTAATCACGGTGCTCTGAGGTGCTACCCCTCTCCTTCAACTGCTCCATCTCCTGTTTCAACTGAGCCATTTGCTCCATCATTGTCTGCACCGTGGTCCGAAGCTCAATGACTTCATTGGTTTGCGTTGGTATAGTAAATGCTACTGTACTGGACATTAAGGATTGCAAATAACATGTGTTCGTAAATGAACCTGGCCCGAATATCCTTCCACGATGGTTCCTACCACCCACAACATCAAGATACGTCTGAGTCTCATCAAGAGGTTATTCCTCTTGAGACTATCGTAGAATGACATGTTGTATTTGGTCCTATTAAGAAGAAATGTTTACATTAGTAAGAGATTATTATTAAGAAATAATAATAATTCATTAATTTCACTTACATTCAGTTCTCTACATTGGTTGTTGACGAATGTCACACCATCATACTTCTTCGTATGAGTGTGTAAAAACAGCTAAGTAGGTGTAGGCCTCATGCCCAAAGACTTTTCCTTCATATCTAACCTAAATTGTTAGATGTGAACTATATTTTAGAAAATTTTCGGCAGAGTTTCCTCTATTTTTATGATATTTCTCCCTGTTGAACAAATAAAATCACTCAACACAACTATATATAGCACCAAACATTTATACCATTATCATTAACGTTAATACATCAAAGTAAATCATTTACAATATAAGTGTTAAGTTTAGATACTTACAAGTCTCTGTCCATGCTCGTCATGAGTTATTAATCCTCTCGTATGTACGGCAAGAGTTTCTCCCCCTGGGCCTCCATGTTTGTTGGTGGAGTTACGCCTTGAGATGGACATTGCCTCAGGGCTTCTCCAATACTCCTGTCAACGACTTCATATTTGCTCCAAAATATAAGGTGGTCGTATACTAGCCTTGTGTATCGCACCAATAAAGTTGCAATAACATAAACGAGCTCGCCTCTCCCATACTCTATATATGATGGCGTCCATACTAGAATCCCAGAAAAATTCTTTCTGATATAAGAAGAAAAAAATTTAAACTACTATAATGTAATAGTATTTATCTAATTAGTGTATATAAATCAATATAAAAAATAAATCTTTATTATACGTCAAACTCTTGAAAGTAAAATCACTTTGTGGCCTGAGAGATATTCTTCCTCACATAACCCTCGAGATCAATCCTTTCTTTAATTTTAGAAGTCATATTTCTAGAACACGGTCCGGACGGAACCAATCTAATATAAGAAATAATTTTATTCAATGAAAAAACTAATAAACCTATAACTTAATTAAAAACAAATAGTGATTAATGTGATTTCTCTTACTGATTATTGACAATTATTCTGTATTTTCTTCCATCAGGTCCCTCAGCTCCAGGCTAGTGGACGTCTCCTATATTCGATAAAGCGGTATTGGAAAATACATGAGTTGGGGATGAGGATGGTATAGCATGACGAGCAATAGGTGATGCCTCATCTACAACTTAGGCCCTGGAGGGGGAGGAGGTGAATCAGTGCGAGTTGCAGACTGTGATGATCTACCTTCACAATAAGTACCTCTAAACATACCTCTAAACTTGGGTTGCAGTACCTCACTCTATCTCTTTAGTCCCATATTTTTACCCAAAAATTCATTGTTTATTAAATTTTCTACAAATATAAGAATTTGAATTCAATATTTTATACAATATGTGGAAAAGGAAATAAGGCGATTTTTTGAATATCACATTCAAGTACAAATGATGAAAATGAAGGTTAACAATTGTTAAAGTCATAGAATAAGAACAATAACAGCTCACATTCAATAAACACAGGTTGACCTCTAACTAGTAGAGAAGTTGTTTGACAAATTCTTACAGATACAATAATAAATAAACTTTAAAGCTGAGTCTAGTGTATTGCATAGATAAATTACAATAATATAATTATTTTTTATTCCATATGACATGGGAGTCGGTAAAGGTAAATAACTCCCCGATATCTGGATTCCTGATAAGTGTCCTGGCATGTTCAAATGCACCAATTGAAACAATGATACTTCTTCCCTTAGGTGTAGGCTTTTGAATACCTTCTTGCAACAACATTTTTGCTATAGCTAAATTTGTAGAGGATACAGTGAATAAGTCGCCACTCTTATGGAAAACTAACTCTCTAGATGAACTACTAGTGGGAACATATTTATTTAAAACACAATCTGTATAGACCTTTCATAATGTCATATTACAAAACCATTAAACGATCCAAAACTAGATATTAATGCATATATAAATGTCTAGAGGAGGTTTGAGGAATTGATGAATTTTCCAAAAGAACCGATCTACCTAATCCTTTATAGGTCGTTGTGACATGGCTCTTGTCTCTATCAGCATACATATCATCTTTGAGATTTAAGGAAGCTTAAAACAACATGTAGTATAGACCATCAAATGTGAATATATAAATATAATAACTTCATCAAAGGAAATAAGATGTACATAATAGGAAAAGAGACATTGTCCAAATCATACTAAACACCTTGAAGTAGAAGATCGGCCATATAAGGCAAATGATCCTTAGCGTATGAAGTGGCAATTTTTCTTGCATTGTTTATTCCTTGTGTTGGGACAATTTTGCCGCATTCCTCCTAACGAAAGGAATTACTACCATCTGGAACCAATCACCATGTCGACATTCCTTGAATAAGATTTTGAATTAAATACTTTATATAATATACTGAAAAGGAAATAATGAATTTATTGATTAAAATATTCAAATACAAATACAAATTAATCACTATCATAACTTAATTATAAATTATAATCATCTTCTTCTTCGGAAGAATAAGAATCAAACTCCAGCTCCTCTTTAGATCTCTAACACTCTTCATCCTCTCTAGATGAAATTTCAGTAAATTTATTACATGGATCGTTCAAAGGTTCATTATCATCATATGTGACAATGCATTTATAAAAGTGACATTCTCCTTAAACGCTTCACTTTCAATTCTCTACTCTCCTTTTCCATATGATTCAAAAACACTTCTAGGTTTAACATTGCAAACTACCAACCAATCTATCTTATCTCCTCGTAAGCTTGGAAAAAGGACATAACACACCTGTTTTGCTTGCATTGCTAACACAAAAGGTTCAAATTATCTCAATCTTCTTCAATACTTGATTTCAACTAGATTGTATTGGCTATGCACTTTTGTTCTAACATTTGGAGTCGAGTCATGTCAGTCACATTTAAATATTAAACATCGCTTAATTTGCCAAGCAGGGTACTAAACTTCAAGTATTTCAATAATTTTACCATAGTAATCCATCAATTCTCCCTATATAGAAACTCCACTATTTATTGTTTCCATACTATGTCTATGATATTCTGTGTGGTATTTTTATCCATTCACGGAATACACTAGATACGATTTAACAATTCACAGAGGTCCCTTTGCAAGATCACAAATAAAGTTGTTCTCTAATGGATTTTTTAAGGCTTGTATAAAAGAATTAATCATATCAAACAGTATAATGTAATGAGAACACTTAAATATGGTATTGAACTATAAAAATATTTATAAGTGAAAACTTACATATCTCTCGAACCATCGAGGAAAGTGTCTTCTAACTTCTTTATTTATATCATCCTGTGTGTTGTCCGGCATTATCTCGCGTAACAATGCCTCATATAATCTAAACACATTATTATGTATTTCAATAATGAACAACACAGAATTGTAAAGGAAGAAAAATTCATGTTCATACACTTCCAAGGAGGCAAATTATAAGGAGTAATTATGATTGGCCATGATGAATATTACTGCTTAGATTGCCCAAAAGGTTAGAATCCATTTGTCATCAATCCCAACCTAACATTTCGACATTCAACTGCAAACTCAAGATGGGTGTCATTGAAATGTTTCCATGCCAGTACATCTGATGCATGACTCATTACTCCATCTTCCTGCTCGTGTTCAACATGTCATCTCATGCAAGATGCAGTAACATTAGAAGCATATAGTCTTTTAAGTCTCGGAGTTAGCGAGAAATAATACATATGCTTCCATGGCATTAATTTCTGCTTCATTGAATGCTTTATAGGCTTAATCCTAAATTGACCACAAAATTTGCACTCTTGTAATTCCACATCATCTCCCCAATACAACATATATCCCAATTTGTAACAATTAATCTTTTCAACAGGCAAACCAAGACCCCTAATAAGTTTCTTCATATTGTAAAAACTATCAACCATTGTATGATCAGCAGGAAATGATTCATTGTACCATTCTAGAATTTTATCAAAACTACGATTCGAAATATACCTTTTAGAATTTATGTATAATATCCGAGCAATTGAAGGCCATTGGGTTATTGTTGCACAATTTGGCCACAATTATTGGTCAGCTGATTGTAATAAGTCAAAAAACTATTTTTTTGTGGGTTTGGTTCTTATTCAGGATTTTCTCTATTTTCCTCAAAGGTATAACCGACTCTATGATAAACCATTTGCATGTACGAATTTTTTGTTTCTTCCATATAATTTATTGTAAATCCAATCCCCTTTCAAACTCATTTAGGTTGACAGACGATTGTATTTGATTACCCCTTGAGGTGCTAGAAATGTTAGGTTTTCCATATCGTGTCTACTTAAAATAATTGGGGACAAACCCTTTTCTTAGCAAATGCCCATTAACTCCATCAATAGTAAGGAAGCATTTGTGTTTGCACTTTTTACATGGACATCTAATCTTTGGCCCATCTATATATGCAGGTTGAGAACATTTATAATGAATAAAAGCTTCCACTCCCTAAAAAAATTCAGGATTAATGAAACCATCAACAGTTTTCCATTTATACATCCAAGATTTATCCTGAAAACTCATTTCTGGACAACTGTTAAATTAAAACAGTTAATCCATAGTTAGTATCATTCATGTTAGCAATAAATTTCAAAACATCATAGATAAGACATGTGAATGAAAATAACAAGTTCTCGTTGTGACCCCTAGACTCCTCGTATTTTTCACTGATAAGGCTCACAGTTACTATGGATCACAAGTTATGGGTTAAGGTTTATGGGTTAAGATCTAAAACAATTGTAAACTTAACATCTAACATATATGTTTGTAATCATATATGTTAGAAGATAATTAATATTAAAACTCCTATATTAAATATGTACTAGTCTCAAAATATGTACTAGTCTCAAACTTTGTAAGTATTCATAACAATATGAATACTTATTTTAATAAATTATTTTAACGTATATAGTTAATACGTGTAATAATTTGCATACGAAAAGTAAAGAAATACCCAAATAAAGGTAAGTTCAAGAAAACGTAATAACAAACAAAATCACTAACCTCAACTAAACGGTAAAAGGATTTTCCTAAAGTACGTGAAGGAAGAAGATGATGACAAACCTACAATGAGAAACAGACAAACTGATAGAAATTTTATTTTCCAACATGTGTCAAAAATCATTCTTGAAATCCATAGTTATTCTTAGTATGAATGCCATTTTAATACTTGTTAAAGTTTCTCTTTAATCTCCTTGAAAATATAAGTACTACAAATAATTGATGAAACATCCTGTTAATTGACATGCCATTATCATAGGATATGTACTTGAATGTTTCTAAATGTTTGGGTATGTAACCTATGATAGTGGGATGTTGCAATTGAGATCCTACAACCCATTCTTAAAAATGTTCAAATTTTACAAAGCAAGAAATATTACAACAATTGCAAGAAATATTATAATCAATCAAGATCATGAGCTATACAAGGAACCTATTGGAAATTCGACAGAATTTTCACTATAAAATGGACATCCCCTATAAAATGGACATCCCCCTTTTCAAAACAGGGTCATTCCTATAATAAAATTACACTTCTATATCTACCAGTAACAACAACTCAACTCCACTCTCCAAACTATATGTTTATTCTCAATTGAGTCCACATACATTTACATCCAATTAAAAAAATCAAATTTATTCAATTTCATTCATTTATATAAAAACATATTATCAAGCATATCTCAACATAATATTTTCTAATATTATAAAGCATATACTGATTTTCCATAAGATTGATGAAGACCACAAAATAAGCATTACATGTACTGATTTTTAGTTTATTAAGAAAATTATACAATGGTTGTCATATGAATTTAAAATGAAAAGCATGAGTGAAGATGTGTGCATCCTCAAACTAAAGATTTGACTAATAATAATTTCATTTTAAACATACCTTCCTTAAACAACAACTCACACAAAAAGTCTATATACCACCACTTTTCCCATAATTCATTCATACTTAAATCAACATTATACCTTCATGTTGAACCTTATCCATATTCACTTCCTACAACCCCCAAATAAGAACATTGTATTGTTAAATGAGAATGAGAATGTTGATTTAAGTATACATTGACAATCTTGGTTAAAAAGAGAATCAAATTGAATCATATATATACCAATGTCCACTCCTCTTTAACCTAAAAAGAATCAATGTTCACTCTCTAAACTCGACTTGCAAATTCAATATCTTCTTGCTTTCATGGAATATGATGAACCATCTATATAACATCTTCTTTGTCATGGGAGAAAAGGAATCCTTTACAAATTAGTTATAAGTTAAAAAACCTAATATTGTGTATCTCATGTAATTTAAATTGATTTATAATAATTTAGTCAAAGTATATGATATATCCTACAAGTAAAAGATCATTTAATGATTATATCTCTAATTCTTTGAAATAAATAAGATAAGGTAACCAAAAAATCATAATGAAATTCACATAGAGTGACTTCGTTCTTTCTTGTCCTTGATTAACTTGGCTTAAATTATCTAGAAACTCTTTTCAATTGTATATGTGCTCCATTTGGCTCATTTTTCCATCATTTGATTGCTTAATTTATTTAATTAGTGTTTTTGTTCACTTTATCTTTTGATATTGATCATTCATCACTAAATTAACAAAACAAAAACAATAAGTCTAAGTATCATAGACAACGTAACTATATCAACTAAATAAGCACATGCTAGGAAACTCATAAAGATCTATAATTGTTTCATCTAATTGTTAGACAAAAATTGACTTTCAAATGAAAGAATTCTATTGGAATGGTGAGAATAGAATCACTTCATCTTTGTTTATGTACTAAGAGGGATGTAAAGAGGAGAAAATAATTGCATTTAGACTTGAACTCAAGTCAAATTTGATATGCATCCAAATATGTTGTCAAATTGTAGTTTGAACAATTATATATTTTAGAATAATTTTCTAAGAGTATCTTTAGTATTTTCAAGAATGTACATATCACTACTTTTTAAAAATAGGCTCCCATCTATATGTATCGTCTCTTAACTTAGAACATATTTCTAACCATCCTCATGCATTTACACAATGCAAAACCATTATAAAATTTTAAAGAACTATTAGGTGCTATTGCTATTATGTGACAAGGACTCTTAACAAAAGATGTAACATATTACATGCTTCTTTTTATAAAATATGACATATGGTGATGTTTGGCAAATGTCATTCTTCTTTTTTTCTTATAGGGCCTAGGATGACAATAAGCTTGTATCATGTCATTTGGTGATAAAGAGGATTATATGAATAAAAAGAATATTGCATGATCTTTTGGTAGGATCTTGCATGAAAGTTATACAGATTTTTGGCTTTTAAACCTTGTTTTCTAAGTTTAGAATGTAAACTATACATAAAAGTACAAAATCTTTTCTTTCATACCTAGAAGATAATGTATGAGCATTTAAGTTTTCATACCAAATGTTATATACCCATGCGATAACTAAAGTAGTAGCTCATAATTGTAAACATAATTTGTCTTTATTGATCTCCTTATTCAATGTCTCTTTTTCATGTAAAAAATCATACTTATTATCATTTTCAATAACTACACCCTTAGATTCATGTATGTCATAATTTTTTTAATTCTCATGGATACATGTATCTAAGAGCTTTAAAATTTCTTTATGCTTAAAACAATTACCATGAAATATTATAATCAATCAAATTCATGAGCTGTGCAAGAAGCATATTGAAAATTCTGCAGAGTTTTCCTTATAAAATGGACATCTCCCTTTTCAATAAAGGTTATTCATACAATAAAATTACACTCCTATATTTACCAATAACCACAGCTCAATTTAGATCTCCAAACTATATGTCATTATGTTATTAACCTTAATTAACTGATAGCCTAAGAAATAAGATTTGATTAACTAAACTATTAAATAAAAAAACAATACAACTAATTAGTCAAGAGAAATCAATAGTGTTAGGACTTCATATTGAACCTCCTTAAAGCATTTAGTTTTCTAATTATTTTCATTGGATAGATAGAGATAAAGCTGATTTACTTAGTGCACAATTGTCAACTCTATAGACTTTTAAATTGCTTTTAGGCCTTTACACTAACATATATAAAGTGCACGATAGTATGTTTTTTAGTTTTCATCTCTTATATGTTAGCAATCTAAATCACTACCTCTTACTTATTAGGGGAATATAATTACCTTAAAGCAAGGTGAATTGATAAGTGATACAGAAGGGGCTTTTTTAGAAGAGAGGCAAATTGAGGTCTATTTTTTGTTAGCTTAAGAGATGTTAGAGGAAGCACTTACCTACAAAATTATTTTGAGAGTTGATTCATGTTCTTTGGAAAAGCAATTCAAGATATGTATTCATACTTAGTTTGAGAGTTGTTTCATGTTCTTTGAAAAAGCAAGCTATTATCACTTTGTCAAT
>JANZLF010000221.1:17626815-17652657 GCA_026546835.1 Erythroxylum foetidum
AACCAGTAAGGCCACCGGTTCAATGACCGGTCCAGTTTTCAGAACACTGAATCCACTTGTCTAACCTCATCAAATGATGGCTGCCAATTTACTCTGTTTCACACACATGCTTCATGGTTTACTCATATAATTATCCTAGTTTTATTTTACATGAGAGAGTGATAAACACGCCGTCAGACTTTAAATTGTGATAAATGAGGTTTTAAAGTAAACTTGAAATCCTTATTTATTTTACCAAATAAAACAATTATTTTCTGTCACAAATTGATTTTTAATTTTTATCGAAACAATTATGGCTGTTCCGGTATTCTCAGCTCTCTATAGTAAGAAAATTTATAGGCAACTAAAAAAAATTATTGAGTTAGGGTTAGGACTGAGTTCATTTTTCAATTTAAAATTTGATTGTTGTTTTTATTAATTATTAAATAAAATGTCATTGTTATAATTTAAATATTTGCTTTAATAAATTCAAATTTAAGTATACATTAGACTGACCTATTGCCAATTGAATTTTTTAATATGAGCAGAGTATAGAGTTCACTTATAAGAATTAAGCTTAAGTTAACTATTGTCCAAATAACTAGAACTTGTTGTTTGAATAATTGATCTTTACCATTTATAAACCTATGTAAAAGATGTAAAGACTTGAAAGTTGTCTGAATTACGTCCTTCTCTGTTTAAATCGGACAATATTACTGAAGACTACCATCATTATTAACTATGGGTACTTTGTAAGAAAGTGGTGAAGAAATATGAGACTCAAGGAGTAAACCATGAATAAGAAGAAAGAAAGGAAAAGGGTTGGGTAATTGAGTACACAGTAGAAACGCGTGCGAGTGAAAGAGAAAGGAGTTTGAAAACTGAAAAGGCGGTGGTGGGTAAAGTCGTTAAGACTAGGACTGTAGAGGGTAAGTAAGTCAGAGCAGAAAAGTGACTCTCGATAAACGCGTTAAGTTGAGTTGAGTTGAGTTGAAGTCATATTATCATCAATATCATCATTCACACTTTTTTTTTTCAGAAACATTAAAAAATAAAAAAGTTGATGGAATCCATCTACTTTTCATCTTGTTACGTGCTTTTTCAGTGTACGTTAGACCTCAAAAGTTCAAAACTAACACAACCCCGCAACTCCTACTAATTAGTATGAAAATAATCTGAGACGTTTTTTAATCCCCTCCCATTCTAATTTGCCAGAACTTGCCATTAGGTCAAAATTAGTTAATAAAGAGTCCTCCAAGTATGAAGAATTAGTTTCGTTGGTCCATCATATAATGTAATAACTAACAAAAAAATCCCTCCACTCGGTGCCTAATAAGATTTGAGACTTCATTTCCTCGTGTCTTAATGTGGAAATGAAACCCAAATTTCATGCATGCAATTATATGATTCTTTTCATTAATTATAATTTTCTCCAATAAATTATAAAAAAGAACCAACCCGTGCATCGCTTTTAGCCGGCTTAAGCCAGACAAGGACGGTCCGTCATGCACCCTTAACCCAATTCAATACTAAATGATTATTATGAGTGGCAAGAGGAATTGATAATTGTTATTAATTTTATATCCATTAATATTAAAACAATCTACTGTTTTTCTTCTAACAGATCAGAGTAGTAATTAACATGAATTAAAGACTGGTGAGGAACATTTGAGGCGATCTCAAAATCAATCAAATGAAAATAAATAAATGGTTGTCAAAATCGTTAAGACATAAGAGAATCATCTAACCGAATTTGATTCTAATTAAACACTGTTAAAGGGCCTCTCTGTCTTAGAGCAAAGTTGCCTTCTCTTCATGCTATTAAGTGATACAACGTCCCCCAGCCAGGTGAAGGTGTCCAATGTTTCTCAACAGGAAATGGCTTGTTGCGAAAGAGGCAACTGGAGTCTTACAGTGGTTACCTGACCTCTATTGATTCTGGAGAGGGTGTCCCTCGCCGTTCAAGTATTGTGCCATTTGATTTGTCATAGTGAGATTGCGACTCGAACCCCTGATCAAAGGGTTTTGTTGGCCTCAGGGCCACTTCTCTTACCACTTTCGGCCAAGTTTTGACGAGGCTGCATGTTACCGTTTGGATCCATGGAGTTGGTTGATACTTGTGAGAGCTCCGGTGTGAAGGTTCCTGCAAAACAAGAAAGGCACGTCGGGAATTGTTTCCCGATAAGCCGCTCCGACGCTCAAGTCAGTCTTTTTGGTGAAGGTGAGGTCGCTGTATGCAGAAAAAACTAGGTTATGATCACGTGCTTCCATTATGGCAGAATTATACCTTTTATATGGAGTATTTGCTAGGTTTAAGTCTTTACGTGTGCATGAGAGATTTTCTCTTGTGAATGGGCCAAAGAGATCGTGGACTGGACCTGAGCTTGATATAAGTATAAGACTGATCTTTGAAGAATGGACCGATCAATCCGTGGGTCGTTATGACTGGAATCAGGCCCAACACAATTGACCGACCAAATTCGAATCGGACAATATTTTGACAATGATTCCGAATAGCTTTTCTTGTGTTGATGTTGGAATTTGGAAATAGTGGCATTTCGTTCGTTCTGATAGTCTAAGCATTCACAATCTGCTTTTACCTGAAGAAAAATTTTCAATCTCATCATCGTGGTACTCAACAGGAAATGAACTGAATCGGCTTGATTAGAATAATCCCCAGAGCAGTAAAAGCAAGTGCAATTGGGATACGTATATTTTATTATTACAAGGTGAGGATACAGGAGGGACGCGTGGCCTTAGAGATTGCGTTGTGTGTGAAATGTGAATGGTTAAAAAAATTACACGCGCGTTTTTCGCAATCTCACTTATGTGGGGGTTGTTGAGATTCGGTTATTCCGGAGCGTGTCACAACGAGTTTCAAAGTGGGGTTGAGCCAGGTTTTCTCTTTTTTAATTTATCTGGGAAGTTCATCTCAAGATGCTACGCGGCCGCAGAGACGAAGAAAAGCTGAAAACCATTCCAATAATCCAAAATCTTATGAAAAGATGGCAACTTTCACTCCATTTTATCTGTCTCATTCATCTCACGATGAAATATGAATAGAGACAAGAGAGGATTTTTTAAAGCAAAGTGTACTGTAGAGCAAGAATAAAGTACAATAATGAATTAAAATACACAGAAAGCACATCAGATTCCAGAAATTCTTGCAAAGTTCACAGTACTTTTTGTTAGTTTTTACTCCAGAAATTCTCTCTCCTATCTTTCTTTACCCTTTTCTTCTTTGGTCACCAGGACCCCATTTTTACCTCACCTTTTGTTTGTTTTCTTTGTACTAGATGGTAGAAAACATGGAGACCGACTCAGGTTTCAACTATTCCTTTTTCTTTTGTGACAAAGCTTTAATGGTTTGGCATTTTTAACCATTTTGGTTGTTGGGTTATTTTGGTTATTGAATGAGAGAGGAAAAAAGGCGGAGAAAAGAACGGGATACTTCTTATGAAGGAGGGGATCTGATATTTCCTTTTCGCGTTGAATTCTTGTATAGTATTCAGCTTTCTTGTGTGTGACACATGTACACACTGTCCAAAGGAGAGCTTGGAGATAAGCAAAGGAAGACGGCGAGAAAGAAAGAGTTTGACATAAAAAATAGATAGATACAGAGAAGAAGAAAGGTTTTAGAGACTTAAAAAGCTAAATTCTGCTACTTCTCTTGATGCTTTGTTTTGCCTGATTGATTTCATTCCACTACTCACGCACTCTTGGCCGAGTTTCTCTCTTCTGAGCCCCACTCCCCTGATGAATTGCCAATTTGTCCACCTTTACCACCAACCATAACCAACCCAATCCGTTGAAACCTTTTATTCTCTTAAAAGCAAACGACTAAAGATCGCAACTTTATCGTTGGAAATGAGAGCCGGTCTCAGCACGATCCAGCAGACCTTAACCCCAGAAGCCTCAAACGTACTGAACCAATCAATCGCTGAAGCCAGTCGACGTAATCACGGTCAGACGACACCACTCCATGTGGCAGCGACGCTCTTGGCCTCGCCGTCGGGATTTCTCCGCCAAGCTTGCATCAAATCTCATCCCAATTCCTCACACCCTCTTCAGTGCAGAGCTCTCGAGCTCTGCTTCAGCGTCGCTCTTGAACGACTTCCAACTGCACAGATTCCAGATAACGACCCACCAATCTCTAATGCATTAATGGCGGCTTTGAAGCGAGCTCAGGCTCATCAACGCCGAGGATGCCCTGAACAGCAACAACAGCCTCTATTAGCAGTTAAAGTAGAGCTTGAGCAGGTTATTGTATCGATACTTGATGACCCGGGAGTGAGTAGAGTTATGAGAGAAGCTAGTTTCTCGAGTCCTGCTGTTAAGGCCACAATTGAGCGATCTCTGAATTCTTCTTCGATTTCCGGTTCTTCTACAACTAATCAAAGCACAATTGGATTGGGATTTCGCACACCTGTAGCTGTTTCCGTGCCTGCACCAACAGCAAATCGGAACTTGTATGTGAACCCGAGATTGCAACAAGCGGGTGCAGCACAATCTGGTGGGCAGCAGAGGAATGATGAGGTGAAGCTTGTTTTTGATATACTGTTGAGGACCAAGAAGAGAAATCCTGTTTTGGTTGGGGAATCAGAGTCAGAGATGGTCGTTAAGGAGGTTTTGAAGAGCATTGAGGGTAAAGAAACAGTCGAGGGCGTACTAAAGAACGTTCAAACGGTTCATTTGGAAAAAGAGTTTGTAGATAAACCCCAAATGCCCTCCAAGATTGTGGAATTGGGGAGTTTGATTGAGGCTCGGATGGGAAATATGGATTGTGGAGGTGTGATTCTGGATTTGGGTGATTTGAAATGGCTTGTTGAACAGCCAGTGAATTTTCCAGGTGGTGTTGCTGGTGGGATTCAACGACAGAGACAACAGCTTAGGTCGGATGTGAGCCGGACTGCTGTGACGGAGATGGGGAAGCTTTTGACGAGGTTTGGAGAAGCTCATGGTGGTGGAAGGGTTTGGCTGATAGGAAATGCTACATGTGAGACGTATTTGAGGTGCCAAGTTTACCATCCTTCTATGGAAAAGGATTGGGATTTGCAGGTTGTGCCCATTGCTGCTAGAGCACCTCTCCCAGGGATTTTTCCAAGGTGTGTTATTCCTTCTTTTTTAATTATTGGTTTATGCATTTCGTTCTGAACTATTAAACTAAACTTAGTCTTTTACATGTGAAGATGTTCTTTCGAAAAGCTAAACATATTCCCAATCTATCTTCCAGCGCTCTGGAACTTGAACATTTTGATGCTTTAGGACAATTCTGATGTCTTAAATGCACAGCTACCTAGGAATCAAAAGCTCTCGGTCTCGCTTGATTTTTAACTGAGTGTATGATAGATATTACAGTTCTGTTGGAGGTCTGCTTTATGTCTGTAGTTTTGGAATTTCGCATGATTCCTTTGCTTTGCATTTGCTGGTACCCAGGCTCGGCACAAACGGGATTCTTAGCAGTTCTGTTGAGTCTTTGTCGCCGGTGATTACCACTGTAGCTAGGCGTCATTCCGAGAACTTGGATCCTGCTTTAAGACTTAGTTGTTGCCCTCAATGCGTGCAGAATTATGAGCAAGAGCTAGCAAAAATTGTACCTAAGGACTTAGAGAAAACTTCTGAATCAAAAACAGTAACAGCTCTGCCACTCTGGTTGAAAAATGCCAAGTTTCAAGAGCGTGATGTTAAGACCCAAGATCAGACTCTGGTAAGCAAGAATACAACTTTATATTTCCATGATAAACAATCTTTTCAACTTCTCATTCTCTGAAATAAGTGTTGTATGTTTTCATTCAGGAGCTGATTCGTGATGTGAATTTGTGGCAGAATAAGAATCAAGACATGATTTTGAAGCACAAGAGCTTAGAATTACAAAAAAAATGGCAAGAAACATGCTTGCGCATTCATCCTGGTCATCATCAGCCTACTGTTGGCTCGGAGAGAACTGGCCAACCAGTTCTTGCAATGACAAGCAAGTGCAATCTAACCTGTGTCCCCCAACAACACTTCGAGGCCAATTTAAGTTTAAATAGAAACCTTGTTGGGTCTTTGCAATTAAACCCGAATCTGCTGTCCAGCCACCCACCTGGACGGGCATCTACTCCACCTGGAAGCCCTGTCAGGACAGATCTTGTTCTTGGGCGGCCTAAGGTGACTGGTGCCACTCCAGAGAAAATCCATGGGGAGCGCACTAAAGACTTTTTGGGTTGCGTTAACTCCGAACCACAAAATAATTTGAACGAATTACAGAGTGACAAACTAGTAAGCTCAGTAAATGTTGACTCGTACAAGAAGCTACTGAAAGGTCTTATGGATAAGGTATGGTGGCAGGGAGAAGCAGCATCTACGTTGGCTGCAACTGTGACACAATGCAAATTGGGAAATGGAAAACGGCGGGGTGCTGGATCAAGGGGTGACATTTGGCTACTGTTCACAGGTCCAGACAGGTTTGGCAAGAAGAAGATGGCATCGACTCTTTCAGAACTAGTATGTGGTGCCAATCCAATAGTGATTTCTCTTGGATCAAGGCGGGAGGATGGAGAATCTGATGTAAACTTTCGTGGTAAAACAGTACTGGATCGCATAGCAGAGACTGTTAGGAGGAATCCTACCTCGGTGATCATGATAGAGGACATTAATGAAGTGGATGCACTTCTTCGAGGAAATATAAAGCGGGCAATGGAAAGAGGTCGACTTGCAGATTCCCATGGCCGTGAAATCAGTCTTGGGAATGTTGTTTTTATTCTAACTGCAAATTGGCTGCCAGATGATCTCAAATTCTTATCAAATGGTGCATCACTCGATGAAAAGAAGCTTGCTAGTTTGGTAAGTGGCGGTTGGCAACTAAGTCTTTCCGTTTCTGAGAAAACAGGAAAACGCCGAGCCAATTGGTTGCATGAAGAGAAGTCTGCAAAGCCAAGGAAGGAAGCAGGGTCAGGGCTGTCATTTGATCTAAACGAAGCCGCTGATGTTGAAGAAGATAAAGCGGACGGTTCTCGGAATTCGAGTGATCTTACATTTGATCACGAAGATGAGCATGTTCTTAATAACAGACTCCTCACTCCAGCAATTTCAGCAGCGTCTCGTGAGCTGCTCAATTTTGTAGATGACGAAATTATCTTCAAACCATTGGATTTTGGGGCTTTTAAAAGTGATATCACGAAATGTATCAGCAAAAGGTTCTCCACCATCGTCAGTGAAGGGATTCCAATCGAAATACAAGAAGAGGCGATGCAGAATATTATAGGTGGCTTATGGTCAGGCCCAACAGGTTTAGAAGAATGGACAGAGAAGGAACTGGTACCAGGCTTTCAGAAGCTCAAATTACGGTTACCCATATCCCACCGGGAGTCCATGATTGTTCGACTGGGCCTAGACAGTAATCCGAATAGCCGAAGCGATGGAGATTCACTGTCAAGTAGTACCAAAGTAGTGGTTAATGGGTTGTAAGTATTTCTAAAGGAAAATTCTGCAGGAAATGATCTTTGGAGGTTCACTTGGTGATTTGGATGGGGATGTAAATGATACCAGATCACCTTAATTTCCTATTATTTTATTCTTATTCGATTATATAAAAATTTATCCATTTATTTAGAACAGCTGAGATGAGATGAAACCAGAGAAATAAGGTTGTGGAACAGAATATTTGTTCCAACTGTAAATATGTTAAACACTACATTTGAACAGGAAACAGGAGGAGGAGGAAAGTTAAAAGAGTAATAGAAGCGGCGTTGGTCGATTAGCGAACCTCTTTTTTTTAAAAATTTTTTTGGGCTTTTGTTTTATTTTATAAGAAAATACACATATTACGTTATCAAACAGGGAAAAGAAACCCTAGCTATATCTTCTACTAGAATATTAAAGCAACCCACAGGCGGGTAGTGATATCAATGGATACCAAGATCTAAGGATCTGACATGCTGCGCTAGCCAATCCGCGGTTTGATTAGCCTCTTGGTATATATGCCTAACTTTCACGATCCATTCGCGATTGAGAAGTTGTTGGATTCCCAAAATTAAATTAGTATGAGGTGTATATGTTGTAACCAATACCAATAAACTGTGAATAACAGTTGATGAATTCACTTTGAGTTCAATTTTTCGGTAACCTTCATTCCAGACAAGAGTAAGGCCCGAAAATATCTCCATAGTTCAGCACAAACTGAGGCGTCCCGGTAGACTTTTCTTCATTGCTTAATATTTTTTAGATTTGCTATTAAATAATAATTTAATCATTTAATAAAAGATGGAATTCTCTTAAAATATTTTATGGGTGACAGTGAAGCTTCGCTTCAAGTACTTTTGCGTGAAGGTCTCGTATTGTCCTTTTCTCTTTTGTCACCTAATTTTCAGAAATTACAGCCTCGTTCATATTGTTTTCCAAGTGCAAATGGAATACACATGTACGTCTTTGAATCACATACACGTTTCGATGGTTCTTCACTCTCATTCAAAAGGCTATCAGGACAGGAGTTCCATGAAATTCCAACGCCGCATAATTAATGCATGTGTGCATGTAACGTAATAACCTGTAACTGTTTCCTAACCCCTTCAAAATGGTTCTCAAGAGTCCAACATCAGGAAGGTGACGATTGATAGAAAAGCCGAAAGAAGCTTGATTACCGGTGACCTCTATCAAGTATCAACTCATTGAAGGTTAGATTTGTCAATAATGCTAGATTCAGGCCCTTCTCTCTTATCAATCCTTTTTTTTTTATTTTTCTATTCTATATTTATAATATATCTAGACAGCTGTGCCCCAAAGTCTACAATATATTGCAGGAGAGTTGTTTCATCATGCTCAACGATTTTGTGATGATCAACTGTGATCGAATAACAAGCGCAGTAAGAAAATAATATTTTAACATTTTATGTTTTGATCTTAATAATTGAATAATTTGAATAATAAAAAGATGAATCGTAAAATAAGAAAATGTGCTTGATATGTATTTCCAATTTAAATCCTTTGAAAGCTTTTCAACATATTAACCACAAGTTATTCACTTGTTTAGTCTTTAACGGAATCCGCAAAGCACCTTCTCAACTCTTGAGATGAATTAAGCAGAAACGCTAACTCCTTAATGCTTATCACTATTTATAAAAAAGGCATTAGAGTTTTGACATTTTTATTAAAATTAATTACCTTAATTATAATGAAAGTTAAACTCTAATTATAATTAATTTGATTTTAATAAAATCAAATATCTCATATTAATTCCTAAAGTTTTTCAAACTTTATAATTAAGTCCAACTTAATTAAAATTAATTTCTCTTTCACAAACTGTTTTTTAATGTATGACCCATTATATTCATAATATATTAGAAATGCTTATAAAGTATAACTCTAATTTATAATTAGAATCATATAAATTAAAAATCATTTTAATTCATCTTTAATTCTCCAATTCATTAAAAGAAAAATAGGTTTTAGCGACGAAAATTACCATCGAAAATAAAGGAAACAAATTTGGTGATAAAAATTATCGACAAAAAGAGTCTTCAAAGAAACGGTCGTAGATAAAATTTAAAGACGGATAAAACGAATCCGTCGCAAATTCAACAACGGAAATTTTCATATCCAATGGTAAATTTAGCGATGGAATTTTGCATTTCTGTTGCTAAATTAAGGTACATTTACTGATAAATTTAGAATATTTCGTCGCTAATCTGCTGACAGAATCACAAAATTCTTTTGTGATTTTAACGATGGTAAGCTATAGGTCCATTGCTAAATTTACCGACGAACATACAACATTTCATCGTTAAATTTACCAATGAAAAATGTTATCCGTCATTAAGTTACCGACTGAATATATATTGTATTTATTTCGGAAAATTTAATTATGATAAATTTCAACCGAAATTTTTGACTTCCTATCCAAGTTTTCTGTTAATAATAGTATGATTTTTTTGTACATTTCATTTATGTAAATAATATATAACATTGATTGATAAATGTAAAGTAAACATCATCCTGAATGGTATAACACAAAAATTATAATGTACACGAATAAGTATCTTGAAATTATTGTAAATTAAGAATTTATACAAAAACTTAATAGTAACAGACTATTAAATACATTCACTTATCCAAAAGCTATGTAGGAGCTAAAGGAGGATGCAATGACTGCTACGATGAGGTCTTGTCCCTACCCTCAACTCATCCACCTTATTACAGAGTTGAGTTATGCACTCCATTAGCCTCTCTAATGTGCTCTCAAGTTGAAGGACTCTCTTATTTGATACAGACCGCCTACTAGATCCAGTTGTAGTGGATGTGGAGGATTACGAATAACATGTTCTTGCAAATAAATCGAAGCCGCAAATCCTTCCACGACAGTCCTTACCACCCATTACATCAAGATATGCTTGACTCTCATCAATAGTTTCAGAGTTCTGAGGCTATTGTTCAATGCTTTCTTGTATTTTGTCTTATCATTATAATTGTTTATGTTAATAAGTGATACTTTTTAAGAATTAATACTAAAGTATAAATTTTATATACATGAAGTTGTCTGTATCGAGTGTTGACAACGGTCACACCATCATGTTTCTTAGTATGAGTGTGCAAAAAGAGCTGACGTGGTGCAGGCTTCTTGCCCATAGACTTTTCTTGCATCAGAATAAATTGTTATAAGTGAACTACAATTTACAAAAATATTGGCAAAATTTTTCTCTATTTTTATGATAGTTACCCCATGTTAGAAAAGATTTAACTCAACAACATAGTCATTAATATCACTAGACATTTATAGCATTATTATTCTCCATAATGCACATATATTTTCATTTTAAATTTCATACATCAAATTACATTGGAATCAAATTTCATACATCAAAGTACAAAAATCAAAATATAAATGTAAAGTTTTGATACTTACAAGTTAAAGTGCATGCTCCCGGTGGGTCAAATATCCTCCAGTTTGTATGGGTAGACTCTCTATGTTTGGTCCTACACGTCTGTTGGCAAAATTGCGATTTAAAATGGATATTGCCTCAGGTTATGCCCAATATTGTTACCAATAATTCCATATTTCTTCAGATATATATAGTGTTTGTACACCATTCTTGTGTATCAAGTAAAAAAGTCTCTATAACGTGTACGAGCTCGCCTTTCCTATACATTATAAATTACATCATCAAATTTTGGTTCAAAAAAATCTTTTTGAAAAAATAAAAACATTGTATAAGTACCTATAAACAATAATATTTATCTAATTAATGTATAAAATTAGATAAAATAAAAAGATTAAAGAATATATTTTGTGTATCTCAAACTCCTGAGAATAAAAATCCTTTGTTAGTTGAGAGACATTCCTCTATATATAACCATCAAGATCTATCCTCTCCTTAAACTTGGATGAGATATTGCTCGAGCACGTTCTAGTTAGAGCTAACTTAATGTATATGTTATTTTAGATCATTTGCAAATTAAAACCAATAACTTTATTATAAACTTATGGTGTTATCATGTATTACAAAATTTTTAGAATTTTACTTACAAATTGTTGACAATTATGATGTATGTTTTTCCATCAACTCCCTTAGCTCCAGGCTGGAGGTTGCCTCCTTCATCCACAACATTTACCCCTGATATCTCTGTCAGTATAGGTGTGGTGGATGGTGTAGTGGGGCTGTTGGATGGTATAATTGTAGGTACACAATTTGATGCCTCATCTGGATGTGCAGTAGCATCTACAGAATGTGATGCTTCACTTGGAAATGCACTTCCTTTTCTAAATCGTTGTAACCTGAACCTTGGCCGCATCATATCCTGTTTTTTCTTTGGTGGCATATTTTTAACCTAGAATTCACATTTTATTGAATTTTTCAGTAATAGAATAATATAAATTCAATATATAACAATATATTATTGATATAATAATAGATTTGTTCATATAATATTCTATTACAAACATAAATTAATCGCTATTAGCACTTAATTGTAAACCAAAATCATCATCATCTTCTTTTTTCAAAGATTAGAATCAAACTTAGGCTTCTCTTCAGATCTCTCGTTCTCCTGATCATCCTCTCCAAATGAAATCTCAACTTATTCATTATTTAGATTGTTCAAAGGTTCATTTTTTTCATATGTTACACATGCATTTATTTCAAAAATGTTTTTTTTAAAATGCTTCACTTTCAATTCTCTTATCTTCTCCTTTTCCATGTAGTTCAAAAATGACTCCAGTTTTTACTTTACATACGGCCAATCAATCTGATTTATCTTGTCGTAGGTTGAGAAAAAGGATATAATACACCTAGATCACTTGCATCACTAACACAAAAGGTTTAAATTGTCTAAATCTTCTTCTCTAGTTGATTTCAACTACATTGTATCGGTTGTGAACTTTTGTTCCAACATTAGGAGTTGGATTAAACCATTCACACTTAAATATCACACTCCATTTTATTGGTAATGTGGGTACTCAATTTCAAGTATCTCAATAATTTTACCATATTAATTTGTCAATTCTCCCTGTATGCAAACCCCACTATTTACTATTGTCATGCTATGTTCATGATATTTTGTATGAAATTTGTATCCATTAATAAAATACACCATATACGATTTAACATTTCTTAAAGGTCCTTTCGTAATCACATATGAACTGGTTCTTTTTTGGATTTTCTGAGACCTACATAAAAAAATATTTATCATATTAAATAGTATAATGTCATCTAATCATTTTGATATGATAATTCAACTATTTCAATTATTACAAGTGAAAACTTATATATTTCTCAAACTTTTTTATTGATATCATCCTGTGTTGTTTCAGGAATTGGCTCACATAACCATTCCTCGGGTAATCTAAAAGCATTATTATGTATTTTAGATGTGAACAATAGCAACTTTGGAAACTTAAATAATCTATTTCAAAATCAACATAAACTTACTATGCAAAAGGTTGAACCTCTTGACAAGTTAATAAACTGTAACCATGGGCAGCCTATATTTCATCTGTTGTTAACATTCTTCTTGTTGAACGTCCATATGTTCATCCTGGATATGTGAAAATAGATAAGTTACCATCAACGTCGGCCGTTTCTCCCCCATCATCATTATGAGGAACTTTTCTTTCTCTTATGTGCACATGTAACTCAAAATAATGTGAACAAAATGTACTTGCTTCCTCCACTAAATAAGCTATATATCAAACTTCAACTCTAGCCTTGTTTTTGACATTTTTCTTCAATATGCATCAGATCTAGAATATGACGTATCAAATTACTTTTCCAATATGGAAAATCCTAAAAGATACTTCGTTTTCTCTAATCAAAGTTTTTACTAATGCTTCTATTAACTTCTTTAGTTTCAAGTTCTATAAATTTCAACAAACTAATTAATTAATCTCCCACAATAACTCTTCACCAATTTTGTGAGGAGGAGGAGGTGTTTGTACTATCTTATTCTTAATGAACTTTTGTCTGTTGTATCTAAATGGATGATATGGAGAAAGAAATTTCCTGTGATTATCAAACGAAGATATTTTGGCCTCGTTAAGAAGATAAAATGCATCATAATCATTGCTACAGTAAGGACAAGACAATTTCCTTATTATGCTCCATCTAGACAATATAGCATACAAAGGGAAATCACTAATAGTCCACATAAAAGTTTCTCTCAACAAAAAAAAATGTTTAAGAGACACATCATATGTCTCCATACCAAATTCCCAAAGATAATACAATTCAGAGACCAATGGTTGTAAGAATATATCAATTATATACTTTGGATTCGTAGGCCCTGACACAATCACTGTTAAAAACATATATGCCTCATTCATACACATCCATGGAGGAAAATTATATGGAGTAATTATGATTGGCCATAATAAATATAGTTGGTTGGATTTATCAAAAGATTGGAATCCGTTTGTCGACAATCCCAACCTAACATTTCAACTTTCAGTTGCAAACTCAAAATGGCTATTATTGAAATATTTCCATGCGAATGCATCCCATGGATGGCTCATTATTCCATCTTCCTGTTCATGTTCATTATGTCATCTCATGTGAGATGCAATAACATCAGAGGCATATAGTCTTTGAAGTCTCAGAGTTAATAGGAAATAATACATTCGCTTCTAAGGTACTAATTTTTGTTTCATTGTACACTTTCTAGGTTTGAACCTAGATTGACCACAAAATTTGAATCATTATAATTCCACATCATCTCCCCAAAACAACATGCATCCAAAATTGCAATAATCAATTTTTCAATTGGCAAATGAAGACCTCTAATTGGTTTCTTCATATTGTAGAAATTATCAGCCACTGTATGATTAGGAAGCAATGATTCATTATAAAAAGTAAGAATTTTTATCCAAACTTTGATCATAAATATTCCCTTTAAACTTTATGTTCAATATTCGAGCAATTGAAGATAATTGAGTCACGGTATCACAATTTGGCCGCAATCCTTGGTCAGCTGATTTTAATAAGTCAAAAAGCTTTTTTGCATATGTATTTAGTTCTTCTTCAAGATTTTTTATATTTGCTTGAAAGATATAACTAGCTGCATCATAAACCATTTGATGTAAGTATTTTTTGTTGCACCAATATTATTTGTTATAAATCCAGTCCCCCTTCAAACCCATCCATATTTATTGACGAGTTTACTTCATTACCCCTTAAGATGCTACAAATTAATGGCTTCTCATGTCGCGTCTATTCAAAATAATTTAGAACAAACCCTTTTATTAACAAATGGAGATTTACTTCATCAATAGGAAGAAAACAAATATGTTTGAACTTTTTACATGGACATCTAATCTTTGGATCATCCATATATGTAGGTTGAGAACATGCATAGTGAATAAAAGCTTCAAGTTTCGCAACAAACTCAGGATTAATGAAACCATTAGGTGTTAATGGTCTGTACATCTAAGATCTATCAACATTACTCATTTATGCAAAACTGTTATTTAAAAAATTTATTTCATAGTTAGTATCCTTCATTTCTCCTAAGTTTACAAAACATTTAATCTTTACTTTACAGAAAATCCCCTAAGCTTTTATAAGTCTCTAACCTTTCTCTTCCATATTAAAACCAACCTATCCCACCATATGAGTTCACAATTAGAAAATTCAACAAATGTGAGTATCATTCAAATAAAACAATATGCCAACCAAGCACTATGGTACGTGACATTGTTTACATATATGAATTGAGAAAGTAAGTTCTCACTGTGACTTCTAGGCTCATGAAATTTTTCATTGATAAGTCTCATGGGAGTTACATCACTGGTTTCTAGCCTATATACCATCCTAGGGGTTTATTATGCAATGAATTATCATGTCAATTATGTGAATTTCTTATGTTAACACTAAGTTTGAATTGATCACCTAGAAGTTCAATTTTTTATGTTTCAATTTAAACAATGCCCACATAAATACTTAGATTATTAAACCCTAGCCTAAATCTCATCAATCATTGTTATAGGTAAAATTGCAAAGAACAACACAAAATCGATCACATTGTAGACATTTCTTAGTTGAACGACTTACTTTGATAGACAAATAATCGCAAACTATAAAGAAGATGAATGAGGTTGGAAAATTATCGGTGCTCTTTAACATAGAACACGACCTATGAGAAATATAATAAACAAAAATATAACATTAAGAACCATGCCATTGGAAAAGCTAATCAAATCACTAACCTTTGAGATTTTGATGAATGAATTACTTGAAAAGGAGCTTACTTCAACAAAAAAAGCTAATTTTTAAAGTCTCTAAGGAGGAGGAAAATTATATATAAGACCTATATAAGTGAGAATGACGAGGATGAGCTATACATTGGAATTGGGGCTATGAGAGGTGCAACTTTTTTTTAAGCTTAAGCACTCCATTTTGAATTGACCAATTTGTGGTCCATCAGGAAGCGTTCTTTTGTGTTAAGCAATTATTATTTTATTATTTTTTTCTTATAAAAGGTAGCATTGTGATCGAGCCAATGCAGTTGAATATATTTTTAGTGATTAAGTTAATTCTTCCATTCTCTTTCTCTCTCTGTGTGCATATATGTGTGAGTGTATTATGTCATTTTGATAGCAAATTTTGTTGAACTCTGAAATATAGTTCAACATTAATCCTTGTTAGTGACTATTATCAAGTAAATTGACATAAATTGACAAAATTTATGTTTCAAAAGAATTAGGGATATGTGGATTTATATTTAACTAAGAATTTTTTAAAAAATTATCCCTACATTAAAATTAAGTTTTATTTTTATATTCTTTTTTAATTAGATTCATAATTAAATGCATAAATGAAAAGTAATCTAGATCTTTTTAGAGTTTAAAACTCAATATAGGTATTAAATATAGATGAAAATATTACATTGAGCAAAAATGTGCTTATTTTATTTGCGAAGAGATTTTGGTGTGAAGAAGAAGAGAAAGATATAGTTTCTATCAATCTCATTGGTAACATCTGCATCAGTCTACTTATAGATATTTTAAAATAACTATAAGTAGACTGATGTAATAAGTAATGCAATTGCAAGAATTATTATTTACTCTTCTAACAACAAGAAAATTAAAAGATAAGGGTTAGAGAATAGACGTCACGCTTTTATACTAGTTCACCCTAAACCTTGGGCTACGTCCAGTCCTTAGAGTTCGTTTGAGATTTCACTATACTCTTCAGTTTTACAAGTATTCTTTCTACATTTGCCGGGCTTCTTCAGGTCTCTCTCACAAAGTATTCTTTATCTGCTTTCTTAGCCTCTCCAGGCTCTAGCCTTTCTTTCTCTCTCTAGGAAAGATATTTTTGAGCTTCACGTTACATATGTATTCTCTCTTCTTTTGCACTTTGAATACAAAATTTTTCTTAAGTATTGTACAATCAGATTTTCTCTCTTGTAAAAATGTTATTTAGTTTGCGACTAGAACTAGTATTTATAGCCTAAGTCTTCAACTATCTTCTTAAGAAACTGCTTCTTGAATCTTCTAGAAACTGTTATTAGTTAAGTCCTGTAACTAACTCCAACTAACTGATTAACTGATGTTCTAGAATAGCTTCCTTTTATACATCTGGTACAATACTTCTTCTGTTATCACGCTTCGTTTGTTATCACGTTTCGTCTAGTATCGCTCTTCGTTTGGTATTGCGCTTTGTCTGTTGTTACGCTTCGTCTATTATTACGCTTCGTCTAGTATCGCACTTCGTCTGTTATCGATATATCGTCTGTTGCTGATGTGTTTCTTCTGTTGCTGACGTATCGTCTGTTGCTGACGTGTCGTCTAGTATTGATATATTATCTGTCGTTGATATATCGTCTGATGTTGACCACGCATCTTCTGGGTTTGACTAAGTGTTACTTACATTTTTTTTGCACACTTAACAAACTTATCAAAACAGTTCATACATTTCTTAGATTGTTATTATTTGATTGTCATCAAAATTAATAGAAGTGAAGTCTTCTTGACTTAACAAGTGTCACATGGCTTCCATGAGGCAGTATGGATTTAATATAAGCAATAAAAAATAAACATGTGCCACATTAACATTAACATGAAATTAATTGGTAGAAGTATAACTCACAAAAGATTATGTTAATTTAGGGTTAAATTTATACGATTTTGAAATGTTATGGTTCTTTTAGATGCTATAAAATATTAGGGTTTAACTTGAATTTTAGTACAAATATTAAGGTTAAAAAATACTTTTGTATAATAAAACTTAAACTTTAAAGTTTTAGAATGTACAAAAAATCCTAATGTTTTAAAATTATATCAGTTAAAACTCTAGCTGACAGTAGCAACCCACATTCAATAACTAAAAAGAGGACCAAAGAGAGAGAATCAAAGGATTTTAAGATGAAAAATTGTGACAGCTAAGAGTTTAAAGGTTCATACAATATGATGCAATGTCCAAATATAAAAAAAAAGTTCATACAATACTTGCATGTTGTTTAAACTCACATGAATTTTGTCATTTTTTAAATGTCATTATGAACTTTTTGAACTGTATCTTCTTCTAATAGAGTTGAGCCTCGATGTCTACTCTAGACTAATGGAAACAATTACCTTCATAAGCCCTCATCTTCGTCTCATTCAATGATACTATTTTGATCTTAAAATGCCTTCTTGAATGTTTATATCTTCAAGAATTTTATGTGTAGAAAGAGATACAGGACTTGGTAGAATTATAATTTCAAAGGAAAATTTTTCCATTTCAAAACATGAACAAAAAAATGTACACATGTTATTCTTCTATGAGAATTACAATTGTTATTAAAATATGGGAAATCCTTTAGATGACATTATAGGACTATTAGTTTATACACTATAGTCAATCATGTGATTGTAACTTTTGTGAAATAATTATTTAAAGAAAACCTTTATGTTATGCATATTTGTTTAATGTATAAAATAACTTCCATGAGACAAATGTACATTGCAAATAAAGTTATGATAAGATTATAATTATGAGATTCATATTGTATTTAATATTGTATTTATGTATTATTCTTAAATTATTCATAGTCATTGTTCTATTGAGATTAGATATAAATAGAGTATAAAGACTATCACATTTTGTGTTCTTCCTTATAAAAGTAATCATTCTCATATACTAAAGAATATAGATACCTAAACAAATGTTTGAATGCTTAATAGAGAACAAATCTCATTGAACTAACTTCATATGAGAATTCTATTTAAACATTTCTTGTATATCTATATAAATTCTTGGTATAATGATTATATAAGTGATCTTTTGATTTTGAGATCTATAAAGTATCTCATATAGAGATTATTAGGTTTTAGTACTACTTTATAACTTATCCTTGGTAGCTCAATCGACAGTCATTAGATATAGTATGAATTACACAGAGATGGTTAAGTAATCAATATAAGATTCATTACCTTAAAATGATTAGGAAGAATATTCTCTTGTTTTCAATTCGCATTGATTCAAAAAAAATTTAGTCAAGTTGAAATAACACTTTTTAAAATAGTTTTCAAACGTTATTAATATAACTAATATGATTAGACTCAACTAGAGTAAACAGTGATTTTATACTTTATATCTAATTAGAATATTGCATGATGAAATTATCAAATTATATGAAAAATTATATATGAAAAGTTAGTTAAGCCACTTTGACATTTTTAAAGTTTAGATAGTCATAACGTGTTGCTCTACGTCAATCTTAATTTATAAATGTAAATTATTTAATTAGAGAATCAATGATAAATTAAAGAAATTTTTTGAATACGATTTAAAGTTATAATTAATATCTATTGATAACAAATTTAGGAATTTAACGGCTACACATCAAGAATGATTGAAGAAATAATAGGTAATTTATTCATATTCACTTGAACCTAAGGTTTGATAAATTTTAGAATCAAATATAGGGTACTTCATAAATAAAGACCAATAATAGATATTGGAAGTTATTTATGCTCAATTAGTATTTGATTTAATTAAATTTAAAATAGATTACAAGTAAATTAACAAAAGGTCCAACTCCTATTATTAAAAAAATATAGGTTCTAAAAGGGCTAGAATTTTTTACTTACCAATCTCTACTCAACTTGTAGGGTTCTCCCATCTAGTCTATGTTGAAACTATTAGAAATTATATACATGTATGACTACAATGATAGGAGCTTAGAAATTGAAGAGAAGAAAAATGTAAAAGAAAAGATCAAATTTCCCAATAGAATACCATTTACTTTTATACTTGCATTAATCATATTATAAAATTTAAAATTTTCAAAAAGTATAAATTTATTTTACTACCAAGTAGAATTGAATTTCATCATAATTTCCCAACGTCTTCGCTGACCACGTAATTAAATGAGATGATATTCTAGTTGGTATAGTTGTAGCCGTATATACCCTATTCTGATTGACAAAACTACTCATCATCAGCAGAGAAGTCAGGCTCCTCAGGCTTTTGTAGCTTCGGCATCTCCATATCTTTGATCTTTTGAGCTCCTCTTCTTGTGGTCGCAGCAAATCTTGACGCTAGAATTGTCACCCCCAAATTCCTTCTTCTCTGATCTGAAACCTTGTTGTCCCCTTCTTGTTCCCTTGTCTCATCAGCCTCATTGTCATCATAGTTGATGCATTCTGATGTGGTCAGACTATGCTCCATTACTTTTTTTCTGTGCCGACGCCAAGCAGCCTGTATGAAGCATGCTGCCCATGTCCTCCAGTGATGAGAGTGATAGCGGAAAGTATGCTGCAGCTTTTTACTGTGAAGGCGTCTGAATTGGTTTGCAACAAACTTCAGATCTTCGGCTCTCAATGCGAAAGCTTCAGCTTCATTCAAGGCTTTGACTGTTCTAGTTGATGAAGGCAAGTTGAGAGAGGATTTTGGATGTAAAGCCCATGATAATAGCTCTTCCCCACAAAAGTCCCCAGGTTTCAATGTAATGGAGTTGAAAAAACCAGTCCGGCCTCCATTTGTGGTACAACTCTCCAATCTGCCTCTGATTATAAAGAGCATTTCGGTTACTGGGTCCCCCTCTCGAACAATATATGTACCTTCGGTGCTTAGAGAAGATACTAGACGCTCACATATTGCATCAAGTAGCTGATCATCCATTTGAGAAAAGAAGGGGACCTGCATAAGAGGAGAATTAAGAATGCTATCCAAAAATTACACAGAAGTGTTATTTCAACCAGAATGGTCGAGAACCTGATTTTCATATTTAGAACAGCCTGAACAAAGATAGATCAGTTTGATGATAAGATTTGAAGCTGAATCAAAAGGAACTAGTATTCCTGAAACTTGTTCACTCATTCTCAACGATGGTAAACTAGATACTTAATTATATACTACCGAGTAACCAGTAGCATCTGATTCAAAGGTCAGAATCCAAAAGCTTCATCAAACTGCTTGGATGGGAGCATAAGTCTTAATTACAATGTCAATCATAATTGAACATGAAACCAGTCATGATTGGATACATGAACACAATTTTCCAAAAGACCGCCAATGTATTTTGACAACTAAACAACACAATTCTTCAAGGGCTTCTAATTTCTGAAGGATTAAACAATAGTTAGAAAAATGTTTAAATAGTAGAGATAGAAATGTACACGTCGGACAAGGTCCAAACAAAGGTGGCGTTGGATATCACGACGTAGATCAGCAGGCAACCCATGTAGGATAGATTCCTCATCCACTCCACGAGTAGCAAGCCACTTATATTGAACAAATCGTCCAACTCGTCGTTTGAGATCTTCGGGAAGTTGACGATGTCTCATCCACTCCTCTGTATCTCTTCTCTTAAGTCTCCATTCCTCAAGTCTCACAGTAAGAGATTGAAGATATGTCTACCAAAACGATTTTATTGTTTTAAAGCATGAAACTTCATACTAACATTTTTATTTTTCAACAGAAAACAAAAGAAAGGACGTAGAAGCCTTTGATTTTCAGCAAAGTATATTGTATAATACCTGCATATTACCAATCAAATGGGCAAAGAGAACCAGACCCAAGATGCAAATGAGAATGGCAAATAATGTCTCCTCAATGTATGTGCTGGTCACCAAAGTCTGCCCATATGAACTGAAAATGAGGCAGCGAAGATATGAATTGTTAGTGATACTTAGATGTCTCTATAATCTCTATGGCTTTCAAATTTCAGGCACATAGTTAAGTTCTGTCAACTGTCAGCAAATCAAAAGCTGCTATTTTTCACCAATGGCATTCATCAGCGTGTTCAAAACCATTTAAAGAATAACAACAAAATGCAGTATCATAGATAAACCTCTCAGATGCTAATGAAAAGATTGCAAATATGCTGTCAACAATAATTAAGTTGATGGTACCAGCTACTCAAACATGCATTCACTAGACCAACTTTTAAGTTCAAATAGTCTCATCTAATATTACGTTTCTCTGCATTCTGAATCAGTTGGCTAGCATTCAGACTGTGAATTCCTTTTGTTGTTACACCTATGAATTCAGTGAAAGTCCTAAAATGAATTAATAACAACTGTTCTACAACAGACCAAAAGAGATACAGAGCAAATCGCTCACACCATATATTAGTAGCTGCAATTGGCCAAAACATAAAAAGACATGATACTTTCCTGTAAATTTATACCAATTGAAATTGTGCATTCAATTGTGCCATTGGATATTTGTCATATTAGACTCTTCCAAAATGACTCTACAATCAAAGTATCTTAACTGATGGCATATGGTTACAGCAATAATATCTTTGTTAATTTTGTTGCATGTACATAAAACAAAGAAAAGGGCATTGATGGAAATCCCATTGCAAGGGTTGATCATTCCACTGACTGGAAATCAAAGAATACCTTAGTTGCTGCAGACCCCACCACAAGCAAAAGAAATACTTCTCTATAAAGTCCGATGAGGCGGCATTTTTCATCACTGCAAGTTCAAATATGCCATAGTCGAAATTGATATTGTTATTGGGATTGCAGTTGTTGAAAACATTGGTACTGTTTGCCCACATCTTGCGATCACTATGATCAAAAGCATCACAAACTAGATATCTGGGGAGACATCTGACTGGTTCATTCTCATTTTTACATGTTGATTTCCAACAAGACGTATATCTATCAAGTGATAATAGATACCATGCTGCACCTAAAACCTAAAATAAGAGGGGGAAACTTTTAACTTGTAGCACTGGAACAGTATATGGCAAGCAAACGAAAAGCACTAACAAAACATACATGACTAGCCAACATGTAGAGAAGCAAATTATATGCAGCCCCTGCCCAAGCTGTCCTAGTCACCACTCCAGTTGCCTTAACAATTTGACTGCTCAATGGGAAAATCAGATACAATCTAGGGACATATTGGATCAGAACAATCAAAGCAAGAGCGTTGTTGTTGTAATCAGTCCGAGCACTTCTTGCTGCTGGTATTATAAACCAGATGACTAACTGGAGAGAATAAGAAGAAACTGTGAGTTCCTTATGAATGGCCAGATCATACAAAGATTCATGTTTAAAAAGACAAAGATTCATGTTTGAAAAAGGGCAGATTTTGGGTTGTAGAACATCATGATGTCAAAGAATCGTACCTGGGGGAGAGGCAGAGTGGCTGTGAGATCAATGAAGAAGTCTGATTTAAAGTACCTCCTAGCAATCTTCTTTGGGTCCATTACAAGTTCACCCCTCCCAAACACACGGGAACTTGGTGCAATATAAGCTGTTCTAAATTTTATGAACACATGTAACAAATAAAAGCTATCTGCAACAGTGCGGAAAAAGGTCAGTACAATTCGCAATGTAAAGTCTGTATTCACACATGAAGAATTTGCATCCCCTCCAACAGTAGGTAAGTAAAAGTAAAGGGGATCAACAAAAAGTGACATCAAGCAGGTAACAAGGAAGATCCTGTTCCACCGGAGAACAATATCACTTCCTGGATCAAGTATTCTATTTTGCCACGGTGCACTATGCTCCCGAAAAGTCTTTGATTTACCAACTTTGCAAGTTTCAGGAAGCCTATATCTATCACCATCCATCCCATCATCTGCTTTCACCAACGAAGTTGAAATTTTATCTGTGGAAGACGAATTCTTAAGGTGTATTTGGTCATTTTTTCCCCAGGGACTAGCGTTCTGGTGTTTACCATCAAAGTAGAACCTAACAGATCAAAATACCAACAAATTGTTGATACACTCCTCCTTCCAAGGTAGTCCATAACAATTCCCAACAAGAAGAAATAAGGCAAACAGATACATTGCTTTATGAAAATGAGGGAAAAACATGATGACAGAATTCATAGTTAATTGCAGGCCCAAAATGGTTTAACAGAAAATTCAAAAAAGGTAGCTGTCATGCATATCAAGAGTCCAAGAGTTTGGTCATGAATATAATGGCAAGTTTCTATGAAATCCCGAATATTGTATTTGGCAATTAGCAAGGTTTTTAATCAGGTTTGTTATTCTCTTCCAAAAAAAAGAGGTTTTTAATTAGGTGATACAATGCCAGCAATATGCTTCTAATCTAAGGAGAAGACGGTCCAGAAACTGTTTTATAAAGTATATTATCCTTCATGGTCCTTGTTGTTTCGCTTTTTCCTAGCAGCTAAAATTTGAGAGTTCCATTCAGCACCCACTTGCTAAAAAATGTTTGTTTTTACAGATACCAAATTACTAAAAGTTCCAAATTTTCTCACACAACTTCAGATTTGGAAACTAACAGGTCTCGTTACCAGAAAATGACAACATTAAGAAAACCAAGAACACTAAAACTGCAATTTACTCAAACAACTAAACACTTGTTAAACGTCACCATCATCTCAACCAAAAATCATCATCTTCCTTCTCCTTCAAAATAAAATAATTTCCAGACACAAAGAGCTGGACAGGACAGGGTTCAAGTACATGGAAATTCATTAGACCAAGAAAACACATTTGAACGGAAAAAGGCACCACCGCCCCACGCACCACCCCCCATCGCCCACCAAATGAAAAAATAAAAGTTCTGGTCAACTTTCCAGTGACATTATACAACGAGCATAAACTTACCTCACAAAATTATCCTTCTTAAATTCCATTACCAAGAAGAAGGTCGAGTAAAAAATCAGATCTTTAGATAAACCCAGCATACCCAACAGCTTCTTCACAACAAATCCGGGCTATTTTGAACTCCTTAAAAATGGAAATGCAGAAGCAACAGTAAGATGCTGTAGATTGATGTGATTGGTTGATGTGGGAACTTGGGGACTTATGTCAAGGTTTTAGTTTGGTTCCTCCAGTTGGGGACACAAAACTCAACTTCAACTAAAAAACATGACAATAATCATCCTTAAAACATGAGTCCTTACTTCATACATAAGTATTTCCATTATCTCAAGGGAAGTTGACAAGATAAACAAAGGAGCTTCACTGATAACAATTCCGATCAAAGAAAAGCTTCAAAACAATTCCGATCATAACCTGAAACTGCAACGATACAAGATTGCTACTGAGATTAGTGGCCAGATTACTAGCTGGCCTCCATGCCTTCCCCCAGTGCTCCTGCTGCACCTGGGCCTACGGCCAAGAAAGTCAGAATCCGGGAGAGGGAGGAAACCCCCTCCCCCTCCCGAATTGCCAGCACAACCCCCTTCTTAGAGCTATAGCGCGGTATTAACAGGCTACTGCAGAGCTGCCACCACTACCACAGACTTACCTTGGCTAGAAGAGGAACCCATAGAGCTATCTGAAGGAGACATTACCATAGTGCAGGGATCCCAAGGCCTTGGAGCCGAACTCTCCAGCACCTTCAAAGCCAAACTGGATCATCGCTGGATCAATGTCGTAGTAGTCAAACTTCTGGGGTGGAAAATTGGCTTCACTCTGCTCAAAGATCGTCTCCACTCTTTGTGGAATCCCACAGGCCCCTGAAACTTGTTGATTTAGAAAATGATTTCTTTCTCATTAATTTCAAAGAGGAAACTGATTACCTTCGTGCTTTGACGCAGAGCCCTTGGATCCTCGCCGACCACGTCCTCTCCGTGCAACCATGGGCGCCGGACTTTCGACCTTCTTCAGGCAAAATAACTCACGTAGTGGCGTGGGTTCGCTTCCCAGATTTGCCCATCGCGCGATACCATTCCTCCATCCTCACCGCTCTTGGGAATCTGGTGGGGCTCACCGTGAAGATTGATGAGACCACCCTCAAGGCTTACCGCGGGCATTTTGCCCGAGTTGCCGTCACTCTGGATTTCAGCTCTCCTCTCCGGTCGGTGGTTGAACTGGACGGAGAACAGATTCGGGTCCCATACGAAGGCCTTCCGCAGATCTGCTTCCACTGTGGTCGCGTAGGCCACGATTCCTCCGCCTGCCCCTAGCTGCCGGCCATTTCGGACGCCCCGACGTCTTCCCTTGACAACCCGGCCCCTCCACCGCCTGGTG
>JANZLF010000221.1:17657767-17669900 GCA_026546835.1 Erythroxylum foetidum
GTAGGGTGGGACCACTTGAACTTTGAGTTCACTGCTATTTATGCTAGCCCTTCCCCTACGCTTCAGAAGTTCCTCTGGTAATACCTTCCAGCTATTGCGAACATTACCACTACCCTTTGGCTTTTAGGTGGCGATTTCAATGCCAAATTGGACAGCCGGGATAAGCGCGGTGGCTCTCGTCTCCAACCTATAGTCAACCCTCAATTTCGCAACTGCGTGCATCTCTGTAACCTTCAGGAAATAGAGTTTGTTGGCCCTCGCTTCACGTGGCAGCACGGCCAGATTTGGGCCCGATTAGATTGCGCCTTCTGCTCCACTTCTTGGCATGCCGCCTTTCCTTCCACCCGTGTGGCCCACCTGTCGTTTTTGAAATCGAATCATCGGCCACTTCTCCTCACTTTTACCAATCCTAACCCCCATCTTTCGACTCAGCGTCCTTTCCGTTTTCAATCCGCTTGGCTCACCCACGCGAATTTTGCTCATGTAGTGGCTACGCACTAGGCCCACTCTCCCTCAGACTTTTATGGAGCACTTCAATATCTTTCGACTAAACTTAGTCAATGGAATGACGACACTTTCGGAAATATTTTCCACCGAAAAAATCGTCTCATGGCCTGCTTGGCCGGTATTCAACAATCCTCGGAAGATTCTGAATCGTCCTCCCTTTAGGCGCTTGAGCTATATCTGCAGGCGGAACTCGAACACGTTCTGCTTCAGGAAGAGCTCTTCTGGCATCAACGCTCGTGCAGCCAGTGGCTCAACGCGGGCGACATGAATACTTCCTACTATCATGCACTCACTTCTTCCGAGCGTCAGCAAACGCGCATCACTTCTTGTACAGCTGAGGACGGCATGATCTACACTGACCCTCGATCCCTTCGAGACTTGGCACGTTGACATTTAGAGACTCTCTACTGTTCCGAAGGCCCCTCCCTCCCCAGTTGGCACCTTTCCGGTCGATTTCCCCCTCTCCCTCCGCACGCCACAGATGACCTTAATCAACTGTTAAGTCCCGAGGAAGTCAAGATCGCTTTCTTCACCATGGCTCCTAACAAAGCTCCAGAATATCTTTAGTCACGACCTCTAGGACTCTGAGCTTAACCGTACCATTCTGGTCCTTATTCCTAAAATCCCTTCCCCCACTTTGCTCTCACAATTTCGGCCTATTACTCTCTGCTCAGTTTTATACAAAGGTCTCACAAAGATTCTGGTTAATCGGATCAAACCATACCTCAATGACCTTGTCACCCCCACTCAGTGTAGTTTTGTTCCGGGACGACAGATTACCGGCAACATTATCATCACTCAGGAAGTTTTTCATTTCATGTGCAGGAGATCGGGGTGCAAGGGGCTCATGGCCATCAAAGTGGATTTGGAAAAAGCCTATGATAAGCATCATTGGGCCTTCATCCACGACACCCTCCTCGATGTGGGCCTTCCAGGTAATCTTATCACTCTTATCATGAAATGCATCACTACAGTCTCCCTTTAAGTCAACTAGCAGGGGGACTTAAGTGACTCGTTCAGCCCTTCCCGAGGCCTCCGCCAAGGAGACCCGCTCTCTCCTTATCTCTTCGTTCTTTGCATGAAACGCCTGAGCCATGCTATCACTCACGCGGTGACTCACGGTTCCTGGCGACCCATCAAATTGAGTAGGAATGGACCGCCCTTGTCTCACTTATTTTTTGCAGATGACCTTATCCTCTTCGCAGAGGCTTCGCTCGATCAGGTGTCCGTTATTCGTGACACTCTTAACTCCTTCTGCACTTCTTCTGGACAACGCGTGAGTCTGGCCAAATCGCAATGCTATTTCTCCCACAATACCTCTCCAACTGCACGCCAATTCCTCAGTAACGCCTTAGGAGTCCGTGGGACCTCGGATCTCGGACGATATCTTGACGTCCCCCTTCTGCATCGGCATGTTACCCGTCACACTTATCAGCCTATTCTTGACAAAGTTCACCAGCGTCTTTCGGGTTGGTCGTCCCAACTCCTTTCTTTTGCTGGCCAACTCACTCTAACCCAATCGGTCTTAGCAGCCATCTCGAGTTACACCATGCAGACAGTTCGCCTCCCACGCAGATTGTGTGATGATCTGGAACGAGCTATGTGCCAATTTTTGTGGGGTTCCTCACGCAACTGACACAAAATCCACCTTGTCAATTGGTCGGATGTGTGCAAACCCAAGGAGCTGGGCGGCCTTGGTCTTTGGAGCATTAGAGCCACGAACGATGCTTTCCTTGCCAAATTCGGCTGGTCCCTGATTACCACTCCGCATGCGTTGTGGGTTCGAGTGCTCTCCGGTAAATACCGTTTCAATGCAAACCACCCTCCCCCATCTTTGGACACCACCGGGGGTTCAATGGTTTGGCGAAGCAGCAAAGCCACCTGGTCCATCGTTCAACAAGGGATGAAATGGATGCTCGGCGACTGCTCCACGACACGCTTCTGGCTTGACCCATGGCTTGTGGGCACTAGACCACTTCTATCCCACGCTACCCACCCTATTCCCGATTCTGCTCTTCCCCTGAGAGTCTCCTGGTTTGTGGATTCCAGTGGTCATTGGGATTGGGCGCAGATCCACCCCTGGCTTCCTTCCCCTATCTGTCGCCTCGTTGTCGGTACTTTCCCGCCCCATCCATTCCTTGGCCCTGATCGGTTGGTTTGGGGTGCTTCAGACAGTGGGCACTTTACAGTGGATTCTACGTACTCCATACTCATGGGCCTTGACCATGAGTCGCCTCATGCGGTTTGGAAGAGCATTTGGCAGTGGCCCGGACTACCGCGTATTCGCACGTTCCTCTGGCTCCTCGGTCGCGACCGGCTCCTCACGAATCATAACTGGGTCCAATGGCACCTCACTATGGATGGCAGTTGCCCCCACTGTTCCTTCGAGGAGACTTCCATCCACACTTTGCGGGATTGCCTCAAGGCCGTAGTGTGTGGACCAGGTTGTCGCCACACCTCGCTGTGACTCAGTTCTTTACTCAACCTCTTAGCGACTGGATTCACACTAACCTCCACGCCCGCTGTCGCCTCCTTGGTCATGATTGGGCGACCATCTTTGACCTCACTTGCTGGTTCCTCTGGACGTGGCGGAAACAGTCTCTCTTTGATCCTCATTTCACTTGCCCCCTCTCTCCTGACTCTTCGATTTTGTCTTATGCAGATTATCTCCAGTTGTTGTCTACGAGGTGTCACAACCCTATCAGTCCAGTCTGGCCCCGTCACGAGCTACATGTCCAGTGGAGCAAGCCGCCCCCAGGTTGGATCAAGTTAAACACCGATGGGGCTAGCAATCGGGACAACTGCACAGCCGCAGCTGGTGGCCTCCTCCGCGACAGTGATGGCAACTGGATTGGAGGTTTCTCTCAGAACCTAGGATGGTGTGCTCCGATGTCTGCTAAACTTTGGAGAGTTTTCACAGGTCTCTCTTTCGCCTGACGCCTCGGCTTCTGCCGCATCGAGTTGGAGGTGGACTCGCTTGCAGTGCATAATCTACTCACCTCCACCACTCACCGGACCCAGGTCGCCAACCCTATCGTTCTGGGCATCCATGAGCTACTTTCAAGAAATTGGTCTGTTACTCATCGGCACGTATGCAGAAAAAATAACAGATGCGCCGACTGGCTGGCCTCCCAGGTGGACCGCTTTACTGTTGGGGTTACTTATTTTGACATTACACCTTCTGGGTGCCACCATTTCCTCTTTGAGGATCAGTCGGGGATCTGTTTCCCTCAAACTGCTTTGTAATTAGCTTCAGTATTTCCTTTTAATAAAAAAAAAACATGACAATATAAGTCAAACCTCGGCGACATCTTAGAAGAAAGCAGTAAATTTTATTTGCGAAAAAAGAGATAAAACAGGAAAAATTACCAATTCACTTGAGAAGTTCTACTTTTGATGTCTGAAAATGGCAATGGATAAGAAGATTCCGATTACAAATGTTTGTCAAGGAAGAATGCGTTTATACACGTACGGTAATGAAGAAATTTTTACTTAGAAGGAAACGTTTAAAGGAAGTAGTAACTGTATTTTTAGTGTAGGTCTCATTGAACAACAGATGTCGCATTCTTTCCATACTTTTAAATGCTTATCTTCCAATGAAACAAGTGTTAAAAAGTAGTGAACTACCATTCTGTTATATGGTTCGGGCGCCAACGTAAGAATATATAGCAAAGTTTTCTGTTGGGCCACACCCACACTGGAAGAACATTTTGGCAACATCAGTTGCATGAATTACTACTATTAATCATCTGAAAAGAATCTCAATTTTATATGCGTATACAGTCAAATGATTTCAATTCATGACCAAAGATTTGAAGATAAAAACACCAAATTGGATCGAATATTATATATCCTTCAAGCAACACAACCATACTCGAAACAACAGTCATTAATCAGTACATTACACTTGCCAAAGATACTAGGATAGCTTAGATCCAGCAATACTCAAAACTGCCAAAACTTGGAATATTTTTACCTTGACGGGTGAGAAAGTTGCTTTGCTATAAATTCATTCTAGAGCTTTCCTTTTCTATTTTCAATTATTTTTTTTCTATTAAGTGCTACTGGATTACAACTTACAAGCCAGTTCTCCTTCCATTTCGATATTTTCCAGATTTCCTATCACAACCTATGCAGCAATCGCTGTATATAACAAAGAATTCTTCTTTTTTCCAACACTTGCATCAAAGAATTCAAGGTAATCTTGGAACAAAGAATTCTTCTTTTTCCAACAATTGCATCAAAGAATTCAAGGTAATCTTGGAGGATTACAAATCCAGTGTATCCATATGAAATGAGCTATAAGATTATTTGCTATTGATTTAATTTTTTCCTTAATCTAAGAAATTGACTTTTCAAAGAGTTTCACCGGAAAAAAAAAGGTTGACATAATTATTAAATTTTGTGTTTGTCTATTACCAAGTTCTCCACTGGCTACTCTGTTCAGTTGTTTACTTAGATTATTTGTCCACATAGTGGGCTTTTAAACTTGAGGACCTAATAAAAGACCTAATAAAGCGTATTAATACATTACTTGAAATACTTTTTAAACTTTATGTAATAATCACATTTTTGACCTACTATCTTCTTATATTTTTCTTCTTTCGCTTCCCTGGGAATTATACTATGATACTTTGCACTATTTATAACTTTATGTAACTAAGTACCATATATCTAGGTCAAAGATTAAGATGATATCTACAAATGAATGATCGTCTATTATTACTTAGAAATGATGTTCTAGTCAATGAATGTATGATGGTCTAGTTGAATTCAGCTAGGTTCTATGCAATAAAAAATTTTCCATCGTAATGTGCATGCTGGTTAGAAATGGTTTTCCAATTCTTTGCACACTCCGTATGTGTTTATAATATGATTAGTTGGCATTATTTTCTTATTCTTTTATACCATAATGATGATAAACAATTAGTCATATCATCCACCAATATCAATCAATGTGAACTATTAAAGAAACTCATGCAACATTTGCATAATTACATAAGTTGAATTTGCATATATTTGGTACTACAATTATATGATGTGAAATTTGTTTTTATTGTAGGATTTGTTTGAGGAATGGCAAGTACTTCAAAGATGAGAATTTGTTTTGAGTGCTCCTACAGAGGATGCTTCAAATTTAAACTAGAAATGGTATATGAACGTGGAAGGAAAGATTATTTTGGTTGTAAGGTAGATGAGATTACGTTTGATGATTTTACGCTTAATACTAAGAGGTTAGGTTATGTAGAAGCATGAGATTTTACCTATAAATTCACACATGAATCCTTTGAAGATGGTTAAGGCCACTACCTAGTGATAATGATATAAGGAGATTGATAAATGCAATTGAAGTCAAAAAAATGAAGATAGTCAAGGTGTTTATGGATAGGGAAAAGCACCACAAGTTAAACAAACTTATTGACCCTGAGGTTGATATTCCAATTGAGGTAATTGTTGATGATGATAAGGATGCATGTTTACCAACACCTACATATACATTGACTCTATCACCTACAGATGCACTCTTAATTCCACCCATCTAGTAGCCCACCCATCTAGTAGCCTCTGAAGTTTTTTTTTTTTCTGAAAAAGGAAAATGAATGAATTAATAAATAGTGGAAATTACATCCCCAGTAGGAGATTCATGAGATAAAACCTCAACAACAAAGAGATAGCACATTGAAAATACCCACAAAATTATATTTTGTAAGTAGTACATGGATTAGTGATTCAAAGAAAGGAGTTAAGAGGAACTATAATCAGTTACAAGGTTCCTCAGTAAAATAATTTCTTGAATCTCATTGATAAGTGCATCTATGGCTTTGCATTTGGATTCAAACCATCTTACATTCCTTTTTTTGAAATTGTTTGCCCACATTGTCCCATAACCAGTAAGTAAACAATTATGTCAGTCTTCGGAAAAGTTTGAGTAGCTAGCTAATGAATAATGATGGAGATAGAATTATCAGAACCAGTCCATAACATTTTAGTTTCACCTATTCCCAAATGTATATTGATTGAACCCAGATTTCCTCTATCAATTGGTGACAATTTCATGGTTTTTATTATACTTCTTGGCTCTTATTTTCGGATTTTGTGCTTAATTTAACTATTGAGTGCTTGTATTGAATTACTATAGTTTGAGGGTAAATTTGTCACAAATATTAGTAATTGCACTAAATTGATTTTTTAGAACAATTGATACAGCAAACTACTATTTTCCATCGTAGGAGATTCAAGAAGTAGAGTCAAGGAATGAAGACCAAGAGCACAAGTGAACAAGCCAATTAGGGGCAATAGGCAAGTTCGTCACGATGATGTTGATGTTTCGCCGCGACAAAATCAGAAGATCTTTTGAAGAGACCTTTCGGGAAAAATTCACCATGGCAAAGATAATGTTTGTGCTGCAGTGCAAGCTAAAATTACTGAAGAAATATTTCAGAAAAAGTTCACCGCAGTGAACCCTTCGAATTGGCACAGTCCGGGACCATTTTTAGCAAATTAACCGACTGTGCAACTCGATACATCAACCCGTTTTATGAAAAAAACCTATTTTAGGCTAACTTACAAAAGGAGACACAGCCGACATCACACATATCATTCCCTTTTCACACAGCACACCATCGTCTTCTCTCATCCACACCATTTTCTTCCATTTTCACCGTCGACTGCTACCATGGATGTCTCTAGTTGCTCACCAGTTATGAAGTTTCTTGGAGCTATGCATGGCTAGGCACCTCTCTCCTCTTGAAGATGTAGCAATGGCTGGAGTTCAATGGGCTTAAAAGGGGAGTAGCTTAATCCATGTTCAGTTATGATTTGTGAACTCCTAGGTTTAGGATTTGTAATTTGTAGTTGAATATTCTTGATTAGAGTTTAATCAAGTGTTGGATATTCAATGTGTGATTTGGATTTGTTAATGTAGAACTTTGAGCCTAAATATCTGAAGTCTCATATATGTCCATTTGTGATCTTGTTGAATCTCTTTTATCTTACATAGTTGTGTTTGATATTGAGTTGATTTGAGATCCCAAAGTGACTTGTTGCATTGATTTACCCACTACACACACTAAGAGCATTTAACAAGGTCTTAAAAAATGGAGTTCATTGATTAAAATCTTAGACTTAAAGAGTTCTTTAAGGTTTAACCATTTGAAACTTAGTGATTTCTACTCCCATCAAAAATTGATTTCGAACTATGATAACCAAAGCTCATTTTCAAGAGGATACTATCCATATTTGATCATTTGTCTTTATCTTTCCATTTTCTATTCCCAAAAATCCAAAAATAAATTTTACACATTTTTCTTACAATTCCATTTAATACTGTTAAGGTTTTCAAAGATCAAAACAACCTCCTTACTAAATTAGTTTGCATTTCATGACATATAGGTTAGCTTAGGTCTATTCGTTCAGGTTCCAATTAAGTGAGAAGACCCAAGGTTGCATCATATATTGCAATCCTTGGATTATATTTTTTTAATTTGACCTCCAAGGGTACAAACTAAGGTCCAAATCGCATATTGAAACTAAACACATGAAGAATAGATTATATTTAGTTTCATCATGTAGAATAGAGCACAAATTCTACTTATGTCAAGGTAAGAAAGTCTATCTACAGCATTAATTTGATTCTTGATAATAATTCATAAGAGAAATGATACCTTAGGGGAAGAACTTTATTCCAAATGATTCTACTCTAGCCAACTTTTTGGATTCCTCAATTTGAGCATATCCATGGTAATCTTGTTTGATAGTTTGAAAGTTGGAAGATTGTTCTAATAAAATGTATCCCCTCAGGATGAATTTGGAGAATATTGAGATTGTAGTAGACTAAGCTGAGCAAGAAACCTCCATGAGTTACCATCAATGAATATACTAAGCTTAGTATGTAGAGGGAAGAGAGGGATCATTGATGGGGTTAGATGGTGGATAAGAGGGCCTTGACCTGACCAATTATTAAACTATAAGGTGGTGCGTAACCTATTGCAAACTTTGACTTGATATCATCTTGAACTAAGTTCCTAAAATGTAATAACTAGTTTAAGAAGTAAGAGTTAAAAGGATTCTTACTCATCTCCTAAGTGCATCTACCTTTGAGAAAGTAAAAATAGATCCACCTAATCCATAGAGATTTTTTGGCTTCCAATATCTACTATAATCTCTTAAGGATGAGGGATTGATTAGAGAGTTTAACTGAGCTAATGTTAAGCCCCCCTTCATCCTTGGGATAACATATATTTGTCTAATTAACCTTGGTTGTCCCTTTATTTCAATTCAAATGATTCTATAGTGAATTCTTAAATAATTTTTCCACAATCTTGATTACACCTTTGGATAAGAAGATATATGAACTCCAATAGACGTGTAATGAATTAAGCACTGATTTAATAAGTTATATCTTCCCCGTATAGGATAAGAAATTGTTCACCCATGAATTAATCTGTTTCTATATTCTTTCTATGAGTGGAATGCATTCAAGGCAGTTTAATCTCCTGGTGGAAATTGGAAGATCTAAATAAATCAACGGTGGAGTCTTACATACACATAAAGGAAGCAATTCTTAATTCAATAGAGAAAGTAGCTTTAGAGATGATAAACTAGCTTTTATTGAAATTGACCTGTAATCTAGATAAATTTTTGAATCTTTCCAGAACCTTCATAAAGATTTGTGTTAAATCAAGCCTAGCATTATAAAAAAAGATGATCATTTGTAAAAGATAGATTGGTTAGTCCAATTTTCTTGCTTCTTGCTTAAAATTTTAATTTGGGATTAGCTTCCACTTCAAGCTTGATGATGAAATTCAAAATTTCCGTACAAAGTATGAACAAGTAAGAGGAGAGAAGGTCTCCCTAGCTAAGTCCTTTAGCTGTCGAGAAGGAAGAAGATGGGCTCCCATTGATTAATACTAAAAAACTAGCAATTGAAATGCATTTTTCTAGCCACTTAATGAATATTGTTGGAAATTCATAGGCCTCTAATACCTTCCAAAGAAAACTCCAACTCACACTTTCAAAAGCCTTAAAGAAATCAAATTTGATAGTATAATTAGTAGATGCATTGGATCTTGAATAGCCCTTTAACAGTTTTTGAACAATGAGAATATTGTCACCAATTTGTCTATTACATATATAGGCACTTTGGTTGTCACTAATAAGAGGAATAAGTACATTTTTCATTCAAGTTGCAAGAATTTTGGATATGATTTTGTATAGAAAATTGGTGTAATTAATAGGCCTAATGTAATGTCCTATATTAGGGGCTAGAACCCCAAAATAGCGTATATGAGAGTGTACAAAGAAATTAGAAATGCATTTTATACTCATGCATAATTGAATATACACATACACCTGAATAATTATTGTTGACACATTAAAATAATTGTACATGCATTTATTGATATTTTCAATTATAATTGATTTATAAATTCCATTAAAATTCAAATCATGGATTATTTGTATTGAAAATTTGTTTACCCAGTGTTATTATTATTTTAGAATTTTTGATAAATTTTAGGAAATTTTTGAAAATTTGGGATATTTTAGCCTAGAAAAAATATGGAAGTAAGAGATAAATGGACCAATTATAGTGTGACATGTGGTAGTCTTATGGGTGACAAATGTATTACATGCAAGGAGGACACATAGCAAGTGTTTTTGAATGGAAAATTCATCAGCTCTCACTTGTTTGTTCGGTGAATTTTCTTCATATTGTTCTTCAATGAAAGTACCTTTACCAAAACTCTCTTCTTGTTATCCATCAATGAACATCAAGTTGTTTATTCTGTGCATTTGGTCCACTCTCACTGTTGAAAATTTAGCTGAACCAACTAAGTTACTGAAGTGAATCACACGTTAGTATACGATATACAAAATGCACAAGAAGGGTGGTGTTAAATCGTGTTTTCGAATTTTTAATACAATCTCCTTTAAAAATTTGCTTTCTCAAAACGATTGGCAAATAATATTATGAAGTATTTATATCAACAATAGAAACAAAAGTTAAGAGTTGAGAGTGAGAATCGAGACAACAATTTTATACTAGTTCACCCCAAACTGTGGGCTACATCTAGTCCTCAGAATCCCTTCTAAGATTTCACTATACTTCACAAAAGTACAAGTATTCTTTTCACCAAGCCGCTTCAGGTCTCTTACAACAAGTATTCTTTTTCTCACTTAGCCTCTTCAGGCTCTTAGCTATTCTTCTTTCTCAAAGAAAGATATTGCGAGCTTTGTTACAGAGAATATAGCTCTCGTGTTTCGCACAAATACAGTATTTAGTTTTTTGCAAATCACTAACAAAATCACTAACTTTTTTAGTCTTCGACTTCGACTCATATTTATAGTCTTTGTCTTCAACTGCTTCTTGATAACTACTTCTTTCTTCTTGATTCTTGATCTTTAAAGAAACGATTATTCAATTAAGTTATGTAACTAACTCAAACTGATTTGTTTCTTCGTCTTCAATTCTTTTGTCTCATTTTTTACTTCGCTTCATCTTATTTTACGTCCATCTCAATTTTCGCTTCCGTCTCATTTTACTTTCGTCTCATTTTTGCTCTTCCATCTCATTTTTGCTTCCGTCTCATTTTTGCTCTTCCGTCTCATTTTTGCTTCCGTCTCATTTTGCTTCCATCTCATTTTTGTTTCTGTCTCATTTTGCTTCTGTCTCATTTTTCTCTTTCGTCTCATTTTTGCTTCCATCTCATTTTTCTCTTTCGTCTCATTTTTCTTCCGTCTTATTTTTGTTTCCGTCTCATTTTTCTCTTCCGTCTCATTTTTCTCTTCTTTCTTATTTCTATCTTCGTGTCTCATTTTCTTCCGCCTCATTTTTTTCAGCTTCCGTCTCATTTCTTCAACTTCATCATTATTTGGTTTTCATCAAAATTAATCTTAAAGTCATTTTGACTTAACAATATCCCCCTTTTTTATGATAACAAATAATCATAGAAAAAATTTTCTTATCTCCCTTCTTCTGTTCTGCTCTCCTTTTCTTCTCTTGTTCTCCCTCTATCTTTTTCATTTCTTCTTCTTCTTCTCCTTTCTCCTCCTATTTGTTATTGATCAAAAAGATCATGTGCGCAGATGCTTCATAACTTCAGAAAACATTTCTCTCATCTCAATGCGAAGTGACTTGATATCTTGTCAAATATCCGCTACTTCTTTATGCAAGTCACCCTCTGTTGTACGACTTCAAAATCAATAGTCGTAGTATATGCATCTGAAGATATAACATCTGGTTCAATTATTGTAAGGGTAGGAGGTTGAATAGATAGGTTAGGTTCTAGAAGATCAAGATCTTCAGGACTAGTTATTCGTGGAACTTGTCTTCCCAATAGGTGTAGAACATCACCAAATGAAGACACAATTTGTAACACCCCACTCCCGTACGACCCGAACCCGACATCGACGGTGATATCCAGGTCCATGCCCCGCGAGGGTGGCGTGCTACATCACCCAGTATAAAACATTCATTAATGCGACATAAACCGTAAGAAACCTGAGCCCATGTTCACAATTAATCACTTTCAGTTATTACAGTCATCCAATAATAATTTTACAATCAGTTAATGTAAAACAATAGAACCACATTGGCTCATTATAAATACAAAGCATTATTGCACAA
>JANZLF010000221.1:17721462-17736988 GCA_026546835.1 Erythroxylum foetidum
AGGGACAAAGACCATAGTACCCCTCTTAGCAAAGCCTAAACCACTTCAATTCAAGTAATCTTCCCAAAATGCCCTCACACATCTTACCCTTTCATGCTCATTTAAATCACACTAAACTCAATTAAAGCTCAATTATCCACTAGTACTCCCAATTTAATCAAACTAAGACATAACCACACAATTATCACAATTTATGCTTAATAACATCATAAAAAAAATTTCGGGGCCCAACAAAGTTATACAAATTCTCCCAAGATAGGTATAATATGATTGAGGATATAAACATGTTTGAATCTTTTGGCCATAACTTCATCGTCCGACCTCCAAATTAAGTGATTCTTAAAGAAATGGTTTCCTAACACATTAGTCTATCCCTCCATAAAAATTGGTAGCTTTTGACTCTAATATGAAAAACCTCGATGGAAAAATAGTGAGGGGTCGATTGATCGAGCATAACTGGGGTATGAGCATACTTTGTCTTTTTAAGCATAACTTCTATAAAGTTCCAATTGAGATAGTTCTTGCTTCAAATTAAACTAGAGATTTGGAGCTACAATTTTTTTGAAGAATTCAATTATGATTTTGGTGTTTTACTAGTGTGGGCACGCCAATCTTGTGGGATATAGCTAATATGGGTTCATGGAAGTAACCCTTCAAGGTATACGCATGCTCACGTCTTATGACTCCAATCATTAGACTCCAAAAATGGGGTCTAATTGTTGTGGTGTCAGAGAAACTATTCAGCACTAGAAAGTTGTGGTATTAGAACAAGAGTTGGGTTTCGAAAACGGTGCCCAAAATTACAAATGAGTGCAAAGCACCTCCTAAGGTATATGATCCCTTTTCTACTTCATTTGTGCATATTGTGTCATACACTTGCTTAACTAAATTTGATTCTTTTTATATTATAGATTCGGGAGCAACAGACCACATAGCCAAAGAAAAGTGTTGGTTTGTGGCCTTTATGAAGTTGCCAAAGGGAGCAAAGCATGTTTCTGTGGAGAACAATTCAAGCCTTGAAGTAGAAGGGATAGGAACTTGTTGAGTTCCTCTGAATAATGGACATTTGTTGTTATTTGATGTTTTTATATGTACCTAAGATTTGTAGAAACTTGGTTTCTATATGCTCCTTGTTAAAGTTCATATATGGCTTGAATTTCTTTAATAAATATGTGGATATTATCAAATATAATGCGGTCATGTGTTCTTGTTTAGTAAACAATGATTGTTTGAATTGAACGCAAGTGTTGCTACTTCTAGTCGTTATGTAACTGAGGTTACTATTGAGATGACTTTTCATGAGTGTTTGGGACATATTGGACAAGAAAGTATGATTAAGTTGGCCACATGTGGCTAACTTGGATCATTGTCCAAGGTCTCTATACTAAGTTGTCAATCATGTCTTGTTGGCAAGGCCACAAAAAAGCCTTTTGGCAAGAAAACTAGAAGTCAAGAGGCTTTACAATTAGTTCACTTCGATCTTTGTGGACCACTGAGAATCGTATCTAGACTTGGGTCTCGATACTTTATCACATTCATTGATTGTACTCAATTTAGCCATATGTTCTTACTAAAGCAAAAGTGTGAAGCATTTAGGTGCTTTGAAACATATTTGCACTTAATGGAGAATCAATTGGGTAAGAAGATCAAGTCAATGAGGATTGATCGTGGTGGTGAGTACATGTCAAATGATTTTAAGGCATTTTGTGACCAAAAGGACATTGTGAGACAACTCACACTTCCTTAGACTCTACAGAAAAATGGAGTATTCGAAAGAAAGAGTAGGACTCTTATAGATATGGTGCGATTTATGATGGCTAAGGCCAACTTGGATATTGCCTATTGGGGCAATGCATTGCTTAGTGCAACACATATTTTGAATAGAGTGCCCTCTAAGTTTGTTGATTCTACGTCATATGGGTTATTGTCGAAGGAAACCCCTAACTTAAGCTATCTTGGTCTTTAGGGATGTGCATCTTATGTACATGCTACAGATCACCCTTTTGGGAAATTAGGCCCTAAAATGAGGAAGTGTGTCTTTCTTGGTTATTTTGAGCATTCTAAGGGGCGTTTGTTCATGGACGTAAGTCACAAGATTAGAAATATCTTTGAATCAAAAAATGCCAACTTTATTGAGGATGAGTTCCCTAAAAGTGGTGAATGTTGTGATTTAGATGCATTGGTTGAGACTTTTATGCAAGGTTAGTCTAGTGCTTTGGAAGCGCCATTGACTACACCTTCCGTGGAGGAAGTTCCTCAACAAGAGGTTGTTTAAGTGCCTCCTAGATCCCCACGTATTAATGAATAACAAGAAGAAGTTCTTGATGAACAAGTTTAAGAGGGAGTTGAGGGAGTTCAAGAGCCACATGATCAGGCCATAGGGTAAGATCATGATGAGCCTCCTTCCATGCCTAATTTGAGACATTCAAATAGGTAATTTTGACTATAAAATGAATAGTGGATTTTGGAGGGAAGTAAGGCAAACTTGATGTCATTTGAAATTGATGAACCAAGTAATGTGTAAGAAGCTCTTGAAGGTGGTCACAAAGAGAAGTGGCTAATGACAATGCAAGATGAGATGAATTCGATGCATCTCAATGAGATTTGGGACTTAGTTGAATTACCTCCTGGCTGAAAGGCTATTGGGAATAAATGTGTTTTCAAGATAAAATTGAATTCTGATGGTACTATTAAAAAGCACAAGGCATGATTGGTGGCGAAGGGATTTATATAGAAGGAGGGTATAGTTTTTAAGGATATCTTCTCTCCTATTGTGAAATTCAATTCCATCATATTATTACTTACTATTTTGGCTTATTTGGACTTGGAATTGCATCAAATGGATATAAAGACTGCCTTTCTCAATGGTGATTTGAGAGAGGAGATTTACATGCAACAACCCGAGGGGTTTGTTGAAAAGGGTCAAGAGCACAAAGTATGTAGACTTAAGAAGTCTATATACGGTCTTAAGCATGTTTCAAGATAGTGATACTTGAAGTTTCATGATGTAATCATAAACTTTGTTTTTGTGATGATGCATGAAGACCATTGTATTTATGTGTACACTTCTAGGTCAAAATTTGTCATTATAACTATATATGTGGATGGCATACTGATAGCAAGTAATGGTTTGAGTTTATTGAAAACCATCAAAGGATGGTTGTCTTCCACCTTCGACATGAAGGATATGAGAGAAGCTACCTATATCCTTGGTGTTAAGATCCTAAGAGGCAGGAAAGCTAAGATTCTGGCCTTGTCTCAATAACCTTATATTGATAAGATTCTTGCAAGGTTCAACTTGACAAACTCAAAACCAATGAGTACACCACTTACATATGGTTGTAAGCTTGGGCAAGATTTGTGTCCTCGTAGTACTTAAGAAAAGGAGGAAATGAAAAGGGTCCCATACCTAAGTGCCATTGGAAGTCTAATGTATGTCATGTTGTGTACACGGCCTGATATTAGCTAAGTTGTAGGTCTATTAGCAAGATATTCTTCTATTCGTGCAAATCTACATCTGGCTATGTCTTTATGCTAAATAATGGGGCTATTCTTGGAGTAGCAAGAAACAAACTTGCACAACATTGTTAACAATGGAGGTTGAATTTACTGCCAGTGCCTCGGTTATGTAAGAGACCTTGTGGCTTGGAAATTTTATTCAACACTTAGGGTCAATTGTGCCTTTGGAAAGGCCCATAACTATCTATTGTGATAGTATGGTAGCTTTGGCTTACACTAAGGACCCTAAGTATTATGGAAAGATTAAGAACATTAGCATGAAGTATTAGCGATGCAATAGAAGAGTGACAAATTAAGTTAGAGTACATATCTATGAACCTAATAATGGCTGACCATATGACTAAGCCATTGCCACCATTTCATTTTTCTAAACATGTAAAGGCAATGGGTCTTCGTAGATTATGAAATGTTGGTGTAATTTTGTCCTTCTCGTGTCACACATGTAATACGTTTGATAAATGAAAAAGTTGTTTATCAATTATTGGTGCATTTCACTTTGAAACCACAATGAAAAAAATGTACGTGTCAATCATAGGCTAAGGTTAGTTTTCTCACACAAGTCATCCGCCCTTGCATCTTTGCGTAAGATCAAGGATGAGACCGCTAAAGTCTTAATTGTATGTTATCTCTTAAAAGGGATATATGACTTGTGTGCCATATATTTAAATGGGAGTTATGAACCAAAACATGAAAACTTTAGTCTTATGGTTGTCTTGATTATGAATGCATCAACATAAGGTGATCAAGGTCATCGAGTTTGCATGTCCACTCATACATACTATCCTATGATTTCATTCTTAAGAGTGAGAATAAGGAGTATTTCATGGTTGTTTGACATGTCCTCCTATTATTGAGAATAATAGGAGTTACACATCCAAATGTTTTAAGAGGGAGAATTGACACACCTCCAAGTGGGAGTGGAGTAGTAAAACATTTAACGATGTGTTTAGGGAACGTAAAAGGGATGTATTCCAAATGTTCCATAGTTAACCATAAAATCGACCAACTGAAGAAAATAAGCAAGTTGTCTCTTGTATTGCTTATGTGTGATATTCTTCATTCAAACCCCTTAGTGACTATAGCTTGCTATTAGGAAATTGAGGATTATTATAGTTTTCTTAATTGGTTATTGAAGGTCTCGGGAGAAATGGGACTAGAGTATCCTCCTTTTAGATGATCATGTTTTCTTAAATTTTCTAATGGTTTGAAGCTAAAGGAAAGATATGAATGCATAAGTTGCCCGCATAAGTATAATTACATGAGTTGCATAACCATGATAGCGTATGTTGCACACTATAAATGATACACAATTACATTATTCAATCTTGGTGCCACATATTTTTTGTACAATATGAAATACTGAATGTCATGTCAGAAACAAACTAAGTGCACTTGAGTTTTAATACATTCATGAGTTTTATGAGTTAAAACTCACAAAGGAAATTGAATGTGATGAAACACGTGTATCAAAATATCTTGGGGTCTGATAGGCATAACTTGATTTGTTCAAGTAAGTTTGATTTGTTCAAACATGAGGAGAGTGACAATCTTTCACTGTGGTTCTAATAACCACAATGTAAAGAGATTTTACATGCTTAAGGTTGCACCCACAACTCAAAATTATGTGCTTCAATTATTATTTGTTTTCGACTTTGTATGTTCTCTTGTTGAGTATATTCTATTTAAGTGGGAGCATATTTTTTGAAATATATCTTTGAGCGAGTGGGAGCTTGTTGGAAATTTATAGCATAAGTGCCAAAATTTCATTTGACACACAAAGATATATTTAAAGCGCTTAGGTTTCATGTAAGGAGTTATCCCTTAGCTCAAGGGAGCTTAATGAAACTCATGTAAGCTATAAGTGGCTTGACATAACTTTCCCTTAGCTTAGGTGTCTAAAACTAGCTTTCCTAGCTCTTCTTCAGTTATTGGGAATTGAAGCAAGATATAAATGTGTTTTCACTAGTTAAGCTATAAGAGTTAATTAAGGAGCATGAGTTTGAGTTGCAATCCGAAGCTTAATGGGCAAAACTAATGGTGTTAGATGAAGGAATCTAGCGTGCTTGAGTACATAATGGATACTAGGGTGTACCACGAGTTGTAGCACGTCATAATGCATCTTTCCATGCATACACTTAGAGTGCAAGTTCATTGTCTCCATATGGATACATGAATTGTGCCAAGAAAGGATGAATCGACCAAGAGGTTAAAATTGACTAATGGGGAAGATTCATCTTGTACCTTGCCTTAGAATGAACATACAGGTCACCCTTTCATCCAAAGTACTTTCATTAAGGTATGTGTACTTTGGATGAAAGGATGTGTTATTTCAGCCAATGGTTCTAACCATTTGGCCAAAAAGGGGTTCATGTACAAGAATGAATGGTCATGAGTGTACCATCATGACTTTAAGTGAAGATACATGACTATTTGCCAAAGTATATATCCCTTAGCTAAGATTCAAGATGTTTTTCCAAGAGACATAACTCTTGAAAGAGCCACGACTCTTTGCCAAAGGACATGTCCCTTGGCCAAGAGTCATGATGTTTCACCAAGAGACATAACTCCTGGAAGAGTCATGACTCTTCAAAGGCACCTTTTGGTAGCCTATAAAAGGGAATTTTGTAGTTCCTTTGTTAGAGTTTTTTTCTTTGGCCGAATACTACACTCTTCTCCCCATCTTTGAGTCGAAAACACTCCCTTCTTTCAAGTCTTCATATGTTGAAGCACTCTCCCATAAAATAGTTGGTAAGCTTGTTAAGAGCATTGTGGGTGAACCATAAGGATTGCTACTTTCACAAGTTAGCAACTCTTTCAACCTTAGTGCATTGTGACAAGATCGATCTACTCCATCCATTCCACCCACGATGAGTTACAGAAGAAGGAGAAGTCATAGTGGATCTCCACAAGGGAGGCAAGGCATCAAGCATACAAGGAATTATTCCACCGCATGTCAAGTTAGTATATCATCCTACCCTTCTTAGTGGCATGCGTAGGATCTTGTATGCTTATGAAATCATGAGATTTCTTGTTTGAGTTATGATCTAAAATCAACAATATTTATGCATTATTTTTAATCTCATTATACTTGCGATTAGTAAGGAATTTTATATGAAATTTATTATATTTTAAATAAAAACAATATATTAAATCAATAAAAATTTATCACTCTAAAATAAGAAGAGAAATTTGTAATAACTTGAAGAATTCCAAATTGAAATTAAAAAAGGTATTTTAAATATTAAAAAGTATTTGAATTCCTTTTATCTGCTTTATGAATGTAACAAAAAACTCATGCTTCATAGCTTTTTAAAATAAAAATTTTGTAAGATTTTAAATTATGTTTCAACTATTTTATAAAATTTTATAAGATTTCTAATTAAATATGCTTTAACTATTTTATTTTTATTTTTATTTTAAATAATTAAAAATTATAAATATTTTTTTAAATCGTAGATGTGATTGAATTATAGTTGATTTCCTAAAATAATATTGTTGTAATCAAACAATGCAATGTTCAACATGGTAATGTTAAGCTAGCAACCAACAATTTTCACAAACTTTGGAAAAACCAATTCACAGTTTTGTGATGATGTCAAAGTGTCTGAGCAAAAGCATGCTCCTCCTACAGTCAAGATTTGTGCAAATTCCAATCCCTTGACTAACATCTCAAAGCCATACTATTCCAGTGCCATGGTTATTGTAAATGTGATAAAATCAGGTTTTAGGAAGTATTGTTAGTTGCAGGTTTAAAGGTAGATGATAGGTGGATCATTTTTGGTTGACCTCAATTGGTGGGTTATTGACAGGTTATTTGGCCATAGCCATGGCAATTATGATAAATGATAGGTGACATATTTAATGGATTTGAAGGAAAATTGGATTGTAACCATTAAAATTGGAATGATAGCTTTGATATCCTCCATGTCCTATACTACGTCCATGTCCTTCTCTAACTTTTGAAAAATTTTACCATCTTTGTTGACCATTAAAGGGAGCTTGATGGACATCATAATTTACAGTAAGGGGAACGGACTCCTTTGTTGTATTTTCTCCATAAATATTTTCTTCATCATCATGTAGGTCTTTTGGTTTATGCCCTGTAGCCAATCACTTTGGTTGTAGTTTAGTGACAATTATTTAAAAACAATCTTTATCATGTACATGTTTAGATGTATAAGATAAAGTCTATAGGATAATTATACATTGCTAATGAAATTATAATGAGATTATAATTATAAGATTCATATTGCATTTATATATTATCTCTAAATTGTTCCTAGTTATTGTTCTATTAAGACTAGACATCAATAGAACACAAAAAGATAGTACACGTTTTGTTTTTTCTTACGAAGGAGTAGTCGATCTTATAGGCTAAAATATGAAGATACATAAACAAATGTGTGAGTGTTTGTTAGAGAACAAATTCACTAAATAGACCCGAAATAAGAAATCTATTTGGAACATTACTTTTATGTTTATAAAATTCTCATTATGATGATTGTATAAGTGATCCTTTGACTTGAGGTCACCAAAGTTATCATATTTTAATATTACTTATGACCTATTTAATCATGGGTTATTCAATTGGTAGTCACTAGATGTAACATGAACTGTATGGAGATAGTTGTGTGATCAAGATATGATTCATCACCTTAAAGTAATTAGGGAGAATGTTCCGTTTTTCTTGATTAGTATTGATTCGAAAAATCCTTAGCCAAGGTGAGATAACATTTTATAAATAGCTTACAAATTCCATTAATTAAATTAATAGCTAATGACAAAGAACTAATATGATTGGACTAAAAAAGAGTAGACATTAATTCCATACTCTATGTCTAATCAGAACACTGTATGAAGAAATGATTGAATTATACGAAAAATCATGCATGAAAAGGTTAGTCAAAACTACTTTGACTTTTCTAAATATTTGAGTAGTCATGATGCATTGCTAGATGTCAATCTTGATCTATGATTATAAATTGTTTAATTGGAGAATTAAAGATAAATTAAAAAGAGTTTTAATTTATCTAATTTTAATTATAATTTATATTCATTACCAATATATTTGGCAACCTAATGGGTCGCTAATAAAAAATAAGTTGAAGAGAGCAAAGACATTTTAATCAAGTTAGAATTGATTGTAAAATATGAGAAACTTTATGATTAAATGTGAGATATTTAATAAAAAGAATCAATATGAGATATTGGATCTTATTTGGATATAATTGATATTTAATTAGAATTATTTATAATTCTAATTAAAGTTTAATTGAAATTAGAATTTAATTTTAACTAAATTACTAAAATGTCCAAAACCTATTATAAATAAGCTTAAGCTCTAATAGAGCTAGCACTTCTTACCTAACCTTCTCTATAAGAGTTAGAAAGTTCTCTCAACCCATTCTGTGGATTTTTGTATAGATACGTTGGTTAAGATAGAGTGATTTCGAAACGGCTTGAGGGATATGACAAGATAAGGGTCGGTGATTGAGACAGATTGATTTCTAAAATGGTTCAAGGGATATGACAAGATAAGGATTAAGTTTCATAATAAGGTACAAATTTTGATTAATGTTTTATTATAATTATGTGTTAATCATTTATAGAATTAAAGAGATCTTGGTTTTTTGAAAGTCAAAAATTATGAAAAAGTTTCATATTTATTTCGTTGTGGTTGGGATAAGATCCCGAGTCGATTTCCCTACAAGGTCATCATATGAAACATAATCCAACCATTATTTTAGACCTTTAACAAAAGGTCTATAAAGTTTGTCTAAGCCATTAACAATAACTTGAACCAAGTTTTCTTCTTTTATTAGGATTTTTAAGGTAATTATCTAATCATAATACCTTTTGTTCTTTACATATACTGTGTAATGGATTCATTGTAAAATTTTGACTTTAATGTTCTCACTTGAGCCTGTGAGCCTCAGGCATAGTTAGTAGAAATTTTTTACTAGGCTTGTTGACTAGTACTTGTATTAATAATTTGAAGAACAAAAATTTTACTCATTGACCCAAGAATCCAACTATATTGATCAATGCAAAACCAATAATCAAATTTAGAATTTGGTTTATCATTGATTTGTTTAGGAAGTGGTGTTGATGATGCATCAATATAATGGGCAAGTTTATAACTATGAAGCAAAGGTAACATTTGGGTTTGCCAAAGCAAAAAATTGAGGGACTTTAATTTAATTGATAATTGATGCGCTGCATTTGATAACGTGGTGGTTGTTGAAAATTATGAACTAGAGTTTGTAATAGTAATTATGAAGGTGGATTCAATTGCACGATTAAGTAGAGTTTTGGGTTTATAGCATTGAATTGTCAACAATTGTGGCTCATCCTATAATTACAAATCCCACATTAAAAAATATGGATTTATGGAGGTTACTTCCCTTGTAAAATAAACCCTTCTCCTTTAGTTTAAATTATCTCAAAATTGGCTATCTTTCCTTAAGGCAAAATTATTTATCTTTCTCTGTAATATTTCACTTGTATTATTTCTTTTAAATAATGAAACATTAATTTAGTAGTGTTTGAGGATGTAGGCATAATTGACCTAACCTCATTAAATTTTGGTGTTTTTTATTTGTCTATTTAATAGTAATTGTCAGGTATAGTTGTAGTCAATTATTGTGCTATAAAATTACATATCTAGGAAAATTTTGTCTAAAGAGATTGGGTTTTAAATGGGACCATTTGTGACCCCTTCAGTCTTTTCTAGGAATTTACTTGATGTAATTTTTCAGTACAATTATTCACACTCTATTCACCTATGTAATAGTACTCAAGGTGAATTTATTATTATTGGTGGAATTAACCAGAGTTTCACAATAATTAGTATCAGAGTCAAGGTTTCTTTTTAGTATACTTTGTTGTTTCTTCTTAGTATGCTCTGTGGTTGCAGCGTAATCTGGTCTTCGATATCAGAAAAAAATTCCTTGGGCATTAGCAACTATTGAATAGAAATTATAGTAGAAATGATTAAAAAATTCCACACCATCCACATCTACAAATTCTTCCTTGTCCATTCGGGCAAGAACTGTAGTGACAAATGCAAGATTTATGGTAGAGATTTTTGATGGTATGGGGTCATTTCAACTTGTGGCAAAAAAAGGTTCAAGAGGCTCTTTTTCAACAAGGTCTTGACATTGTCATTAAAGAAAAGAAACCAGATGATGTTGAGGAGAAAGATTGGAGATCACATATCCTGTTTTAATCAATTGGTTACTGATTTAATAAATTTAGATGTGACATTTGAAGATGAAGATCTAACTTTGATCCTTTCCTGAGGAGTTTGAATTTTTTGAAACTACTCTACGTCATGGGAAGGCTGAAGTGTCTTTGAGTGAAATTACAACTACTTTGTACAGTTATGAATTGAAAAGGAAGATAAAGGAAGAACGTACAAGTGGAGTAGCAAAATCTTTGGTGGTTAGAGGTTATTCACAGAGCTAGACTAAAGGAAAGAAAGAGAAATCAAATTCAAGGTCCAAATTGAGCAAAGATGGGTGTGTCTTTTGTCGGGAAAAAGGGCACTGGGAAGAAGGATTGTCCTACGCTCAAAATTAAAGACAAAACTGATAAAGGAAAAACTGTTGTAGGTTCAAATATAACTGAGTGTAATGATGAAGACTCAGATTTTTCACTTGCTGTTATGTCATCAACTAGCTCTTTTAGTGCATGGTTACTTGATTTAGGATGAAATCATGATATATGTCCCAATCAGGATTGGTTCTATGATTTTAGAGAATTAGAAGATGAAATTGTTTATGCAATAAATTACTTCCCTCTTACCATATATGGGATTAGTTCCATTTGTTTGAGGAGTCAAGATGGATCAATCAGAATCTTGACAGATGTTCGTTATGTGCTGAGTATGTCAAAGAATCTCATTTTTGTAGGGGCCTATAATAAAAGGTCTTGAGGTGGTAGCAAAATATAGATTGATGAAGATCATCTTTGGTGCACTTGTGGTATTAAAGGGAGTATAGAAGAATAATATATTGTACCATTATCTGGGTATTAATGTTATTGGAACAACAGCAATAGCAACTTCTGGTGATGAGGAGTTAAAAGCAACCAGGTTATGGCATATGCGCTTGGGGCATGCAGGTGAAAAATCCTTGAATATCTTAGTAAATCAAGGATTGCTGAAAGAGGTGAAGACTTGTAAATTGGATTTTTTTTAGCATTGTGTTAAAGGGAAGAAAACAAGGGTAAATTTAGGAACAACAATCTATGATACCAAGGGTATTTTGGACTATTTTCACTCTGATGTGTAGGGATCTTCCAAGATAGTTTCTTTGCGAGGAAAACACTATTATGTGACCTTTGTTGATAATTTTTCCTGGAGACTATAGGTATATACTATGAAGACTAAGGATGAAGTGTTGGGAGTTTTTCTCAAATAGAAGAACATGGTGGACACTTAAACAAGCAAAGGGATCAAACATCTCTGTACAAATAATGGTAGGGAGTACAGGAGTGATCCATTTTTAAAAGTTTACGAAGATGAAGGCATTGTCAAGCACTTCATAGTCAGGGGTACACTATAACAAAATGGGGTGGTAGAACATACGAACAGAACATTGCTGGAGAAAGTTTGGTGTGTATTGTCCAATGTTGGGTTGGACAGAGAATTTTAGGCTGAAGTTGTTACATATGCTTGTCATCTCTTCAACCCCTTACCATTTAGTGCTCTTGGTGGTAAAATGCCATTGGAGAAATGGTTTGGAAAACCTATTATAGTTCATACTATTATGTTAAGGAGTCAAAGTTGGATCCACGTGCAAAGAAAGCAACTTTTATAGGGATCACCTTTGGTGTGAAAGAATATTATCTTTGGTGCCCAAAAGTCAAAGAAAATATTTTTTAGCAGGGATGTTATCTTTGATGAATCTACCATGCTCACAAAGGTGATAACTAAAAATATTGAGCAGAAAAATTGTACTAAAAAATAAGTGGAGTTTGAAAGAAAAATTATTACCCTAGAAAATGATGAAGCAGATACAGAAAATCCTGTGGTAGAAGAGGAAAAGTCAAAGAGAAACACTTAAGTACCTGATCATTCTATTAATATGATGGCTTATGCATCTACAATTAAAATTGATGACATTCTTACCACTTATATGGAATTAGTTCGAAGTTCAGAAGAAGATAAGTGGAGAATAACCATGAATGAAGAAATACAATCCTTTCATAAAGAATCAAATGTGGAAGCTAGCTATTCTCCTGAAGGGAAAGAAGGCAAATATATGCAAATGAGTATATGCAAAGCAAGATTGATTTCCTAAAAATAATGATGTTTGTTACAAAGCAAGACTGGTGGTCAAAGGTTACATTCAAATGGAGGAAATTGATTATAATTAAGATTTTTCTCCATTTGTAAAAATTCTTCCATTCAAATTTTCTTGGCTTTGATAGCACAGTTTGATATGGAACTAGTTCAATTAAATGTAAAAATTGCATTTTTATATGGAGACTTGGAGGAGGAAATCTATATGAGTCAACTTGAAGGTTTTTAAGTTGTTAGAAAAGAGAATATGATGTGCAATCTTGAAAAGCCATTGTACAGATTAAAGCAATCTCTGAGGCAGTGGTAAAAGCAATTTGACAAGTTTATGATGGGGCAGAAGTACACAAGAACAAAATACGATCACTATGTGTATTTTCGCAAGCTATAAGATGGATACTACATCTATCTTCCCCTATATGTTGATGATATGTTGATAACTTCAATGAATCTAAGAGAAATTGAGAGATTGAAGATTCAATTGAATCAGGAGTTTAAAATGAAGGGTCTAGGTGAAGCCAAGATCTTGACATGGAGATAAGCAGAGATAGGGAATCGAAGAGAATTTGTTTGACTCTGAAACATTACCTGAGAAAGGTACTAAAACGTTTTGGCTTGAATGAAAAGTCAATGCCTGTTAGTACACTGCTCGCTACTCATTTTCAAGCTTAGTGCATCTTTGTCTCTGAAGAATGATGTAGAACTGGAATACATGTCAAAAGTACCGTATGCAAATGTTGTTGGTAGCTTGATGTATGCTATGGTGTGTAAAAGGCCTAACATGTCATAGGCAGTTAGGGTTGTGAGCAGGTATATGTATGATCTTGGAAAGAAACATTGACAAGCTGTGAAATGGATTCTACAGTACATTTTGAACACCGTATATGTTGATTGGGTATTTTAGAGTGATAAGCAAGACGATCAATATGTAGTTAGATATTGTGATTCTAACTATGCTGGTGATTTGGAAAGGTGTTGATCAACTACTGTCTATGTGTTTACTCTTACGCAGGAACTAGTCAGTTAGAGATCTACCTTATAATCAACAGGAGCAGAGTATATGGCATTTATAGAGGTTGTGAAAGAGGTAATTTCGCTTCAAGGATTGCTTGGTGAATTAGGGGTTCGATAGAAGTACATCAAAGTGCATTGTGATAGTCAAAGTGCTATCCTTTTAATAAAGAATCGAGTTTACCAAGCAAGGACGAAGCACATCAATGTCTGTTATCACTTTATACGAGAGGTTCTTAAAGAAGGTAGAGTAGCAATTCAGAAGATTAAGACTATTGAAAATCCTACTAATATGTTGACAAAGGTGGTGGCTGCAGTCAAGTTCCAACATTGTTTGAACTTGATCAATATTACTAAAAATTGAAGATGGGCTCTTTGAAGTGCATTTGTGAGAGATTTGAAGATGTGGAATTTTCCAAGGTGGAGATTTGTTGAACTGTCAATAATTGTGGCTCATCCCACAATTGTAAATCCCACATTGGTCGAACTTCGTTAAATTCTAATGTTCTTTATTTATCTATTTAAGAGTTATTATCGAGTATAATTATAGTGAATTATTATGCTATTAAATTACATGTGTAATGTAACATCCCACCCTCGACAGGAAGGGTAGAATAATAATTTAGCAAAGGATAAGAGTGATTGGGACTAATTAGGAATGTTCATGCATACTGGTATTTGTGAATAGTAGATTTTTGCACATGAAAAATAACTGTACATGCATTCATGACATTCCTGGCATATGAGTCTAAATGCAATTTTGTGAGATTTATGTGATTATTGTGTTTGAAAAAATGATCTGGAGTGATCTAGGTGTGTTTTCCATTTTTAGGAGATTCTGAAAATTTTTCTGGAATTTTCGGGAATCAATGTCCAGACCGAAAAATTTGCAAGTGGCAGACTGATTGGGTTCTGGTACCAAAAATTTCTGTCTTGTGGCACTGGAATATTGGATAAATGATTTTTGGAATTTTGTAGAGCCATTAGCATTAGATGAATTATTGATTAGTGTGGATTAGGGTTGTTAGATTAAATGGGATTAATTGGTGTTTTGTCTTTTTCTTCTTGGAGTGACAAGTGTCCTCCTCCAATTAATGATTTTGTCTTATTCCTTTTCTCATCCACGACACTTGCTTTTTTGAAAGACTTAAAAACTCACTTTGAAAGTTAAAAACTTCTTATCATCCGTAGCTTTCTTCTTTAGTTCTCCTTCGATTGTTTTCCTCTCCTCCCATACAAGTACTTGCTTGCTCCTCCTTCTTTACTTAAAACCAAACTTAAGTGTGAGATGATGATGAGTGTTGATAGGTGGAGTGATGACCGTAGGTGAGGAGTAAAGTGGAAGTTGTTGTATTTTGAAGATTTAAAGACTTGAAGATCTAAAGCTTGTTTAGGTGAGTATTTTGTGCTTTTGTGTTCTTTACTTTGTAGGTTGAAGCATTCATTGTGCTTATTGCTGCATTAATTTCATAAAGCTTAGGGTTTGAATTTATGGGTAGGTTACTTCCTTGATTTGGTTTATGATTGGTAAAAGATAAATGATTAACATGTTTGGGTTGGTTTTGTGATGCTTGATGAATGGAAATTTAGGGATGATAATTGTGTGTGTAGTGTACTGCCATTTTTAAGGCTAGGTGCTTAGGTTAAGGTCTTGATGACCTAGTGGCTGAATTCTTGCCTCAATTGGATGCT
>JANZLF010000221.1:17795696-17806959 GCA_026546835.1 Erythroxylum foetidum
TGGAATAATATTGGTAGTTGAATGGTTATGTTCATGACACTCCAAGTTTGTATAGTGCAAATTTTCAAGTTTTCATAAGGGTAAGAAATTGTGTTCTGAATTCAAAGGAAAATATGGAGTAATCTAGATAAAACTAGACAAAGTGTTCTACTTGGAAGTTGCAACATACCTTTTTAGCTTTCCAACATTATAAAGTATGTAATTTTGGATATTGGAGTTGAGACATATGAGCATTATAAATTGGTAATGCTGCATAGGATGTATATCATGATAGCTATGGTGAATGATGAGAATTATAGTATGAGATGACTTATTTGATTTGAGATTTGGGAGATTTGTGAAATCAAATTGGTAATTGAATGTTTTAGACGTGATATTACATTAGAAGAAGTGAAATTGGGAAGATTATGAGTGAATATGAGGTTACATTGGATGTAGGAAGCATTGGAGAGGCTGTGGAGGGGTTTTAGGAACTCCTATGTCCGTTAGACAGACTTTAGGTCCATTAAACAGACCTTCTCTGGTGAGAAAGGACTCCTGAGCCAGTCTATGTCCGTTAAACGGACATGGATGTTTATTAAACGGACTTTCTCGGCCAAATTTGGCTCCCTTCCCCGACAATGTCCGTTAAACAGACATGAATGCTATAGTAAATCACGATTTTTGGCTATTTTAGAGGTAGAATCTCATTTTGTGATCTGTATGAAAGTTGTATATCTAGACTCTTAGTTTCAAATGGTCTAAGAACGAACTCAATCCGACATATGTAGTAAAAGTTATGACAATTGCGCCAAGATAGGTACAAAATGATTAAGGACATACACAAGTTGGATTCTTTTAGCCATAACTCCCTCATCCAACCTCTGAATGAAGTGATTCTTAAATCAATAGATTCCTAAGCCATGTATATATCTCTGCATAAAAATTGGGATCTTTTAGAGTTGATTTGAGAAAGTTTGATTGAGATAAAGTGAGGGGTCAATTGGGAGACCATGATTGAGGTATGAACATACTTTGGTTTTTCAAGCATAACTTATTCTATAGAGTTCCAATTGAGATAGTTCTTGCTTCAAATTAAACTAGAGACTTAGAGCTTCAATTGTTGTGAAGAAGTCAATTTGTGATTTTCGTGATTGTCTGGTGTGGGCACACTGCCCCTTGTGGTTTGAAATGTTATAAGAACGATGACTAAAGAGGCTTCATGGAAATAACCCTTCAAGATAATACGCACGCTCACGTCTTATGATGACTCCGAACGTTAGGCTCCAGAAATGGGGTCCAATATATTGTGGTATCAGATCAAGAGTTGGGTAGTGCAATCGGTGCCCAAAAACAAATATGAAAATCAAAACAAATAAAGATGATGGTAACGCGGTTCAAGAAAAAGTACTTATCTATGAATACCAACTACACTCAAGAAAAGAAAGTATTTATGCTTTTCCATGGAAAAGAAAGTTAAGGACAACAGAATTCATCAAAAATCACGAATTCTAAGATTTAAATCTCTATGCATCCAATATTATACTATGGCTATGATTCGTTTAATCTTCATAAAGTTCAAAACTTTGACTTAGACCACTAGTATTCAAATAGGGCTCGACATAATTTGTGAAGTCTAGCCTATAAACCTATGAATCAATTCTTTGAATTATGATTGGCCCAAGGCCTGTTTCGAGATCCTTCAAAGACCCATAATTGTAATATATGGGCTCAAATATGGTTCATTGTACAAGGTTTAGTCCAATGGTTTCCAAGATCTATTTGCTTGTTAATATATCTACATGCATGCTTGTAAATGAGATCATAGGTAACGCCTTCTAAACTCTTCCGAGCACTCTCTTACCTTTAACTTACTCTATGCACCTTCACCTTATTTATAGCGGGAGGACCTAGCATAACCCATAAATTTTTAATTAAGCCTGAGCCTTCCATTATTTTATTATATTTAAAAATAAAATAATATTTAATTAAAAATTTCATCTAAATTTCAAACAACTAAGACTATTGATAATGTCATACAAAATTACTTATTTTTAAATAAGATGGAGATATATTAATGAATTTCTCCATATAAATTTTAAATATATAATAAAAATTCAATGTAACAATTAGTAAATACGTTTGTTAAAAATTATTTAAAATTTTAGGTTAATTACAAAAAACCTCAAATTTTGCAAGTATAGCTTAAACTTAAAAAAGCGTCAATTAAATACTCAAACTTTTGATTTTTTTAAAATTCTAATCTAACGTTAGTGTCTCCATTAAGTTTGTTAACATGGCTTGCCACATGTTCTAGAAACTCTAAACAATTATACACGTCAGGTTTAATTAAACTAACTAATCAAGTTTAACTAAACTGCATCATTTATTTAAACTATTTGATTAAACTACATCATTTTGAAACTATTTTGTTGGGGCCGAGTCCCGTTACTATCCCGAGATGACAATTTAAGACGGTAAGGTAATGGTCGTTCGAATGAAAAGTTGAAAACTTCTATTGAGGAGAAAATTTTTGTTGTCAGTAGTGGCGGGTTTGCTGTTGTAAAAATATGGAAAATTTCCAAGGATCTTTCGAGAGAAGTTTTCTGCGGCCAACATTTGGCTTTGTCATGGTGAAGTCCTAAGGTTGAGTAACCATACCCTTCGGGACAAAGACTTAAGTCCCCGGATCAAATTCAAGAACCTCTTGGGAAAAAATACGCTGCAGCAAAGTCACCAAAAATCAGACAAAAACACCTTCAAGAAAGGTTCGCCATGGCCAAAGTCATACCTTCTCCACGGTGAAACCTTCATTTTGCAACCCAGAACCCAACATTCGACCTCTATCATACATTTCTATTTCCAACCACAATAATCAACAACTCAACCAAAGAAAAATGCGAACATACACAAAAGAAACATTCTTTAATTTTCAATGTCATTGCAAAAACAAAATAGTGTTTGAACAAAGTTTTAGTTACATATCAACCATTACATCATTAGCTTAATACAAATTACAATGAATGCTCATGTTCGATATGCTGCTAAAGCTACCAAAAAGTAATTAAACTAATTTAATTACTATATCTTGGAGTTGCTAAATGCCTTGCAAGGATCGCTAACCTTCTCGTTCTGCACCCAAGGAGTGAAAAATAATGGGTTGAACTACAAAGCTTAGTGGCTAATATATTTATAATCATTAGCAACGAGCCACACAATCAAACATATATACATACCTTTATATCTCAATTTATTATAGCAAATCAATCATTAACTAATTTAGCTCAAAAACTCATAATTAAGGAAGTTAATGCATAACCAATAACATGGACATTTAACCATCAAAAATAACACTCAAATGCATCATACTTGACAATTCAAAGATGCCATGCACAACAAATAGCTCGAGAATTCCATGGATCGCAATGACGAAATCGAAGTTTACACCATGAACAAAATGAGTCAATTCTTTGGATCTCATATGCCACAAGCGGGCGGCTAGGAGAAAACTTAGTCAACATGCACGTGATGAATGAAATGATTTCTCTTGCCCAAACACAAGCAATTATTCATGCTCAATTCAATTCATCACATATATTCATTCTCAAGCATCTCATGCTTTTCCTTTTTTTTTCGAATATACAAAATGTCATGGCATCTTCCGAGGCATGACATAATAATACATCATAATGTAATTTTCAACATTCATAATAATTCAAAATTAAGCAATTAAACATACACACATTGGCAAAAAATTAACCTCTTTAAACAATAACTATAAATATATTACCTACCTAAATTTCTTGTGAACTCAAGTTCAATTATGCCTTTCCTCTTGCTTTGGGGTATGGTTTTCTTGGTTTCCTAAAGCAAACCAATTTCCATTTAATCCAAATTAAAATGTAAATTTATAAAACTTCAATAATAAAAAATGCTAAAATTAAGTTTAAGCTTAACCTACCTATAGTCTATCTAGTTTAGAAAAACCAAAACCTAGTTTAGAAACCCTAAAAAATCAATATGGGTTCTCTTGTTTCTTCCAACACAACTCATTTCTCTCTCTAATCCCTTTTTCTAACCAAACAAGAAGAAAAGTAATGGAGTTTACCTTAACAAGTTGATTTCCTCTTCTTTTTCTTCCTCTTTCTTCCTCTCCGACGATTTTCTTTTCTTTTTCCCTAGCTTCCACAATTTTTCTTCTTCTTTTCTCTTCTCTCACATTTTTCTTCTTTCTCTCCTCTCTTCCACGACATTTCTCCCTTCTCTCTTCTTAATTCAAGACCTTTCTTAATCCATGGTCTTCCAATTATACCCCTCCTTTTTTAACCTAATGCCTATTAAGTCCTTAGTCTATTAATACTATACTATACTCTAATTTAATTCTAACATTTCCATTCTAATTTCTAATTCCAACTTATGCTCACTAAATTAATGGACTCAATTATAAACTAAATAAATAACCAAACACATCATAAATAAATAATTAAACAAATAATAAATAATTTTTAAAAAATTTCAGATCCAACAACTCTCCTTCCCTATAAGAATTTCGTCCTTAAAATTCTTACTTGAGTCATTGAAGAGGTATAGATACTTCTCCTTCATTGCTTCCAAAGACTCCTATGTCGCCTCCTCTCTTGCATGGTTTTTCCATAAGAGTTTAAGTAGCTTCACAGTTTTGTTTCTCAAAACCTTTTCCTTTGAATCCAGAATCTCCACTAGTTGTTCTTTATAAGTCAAATCCTCCCTTAATTGATCCTCTAAAGGTTGGACTATATGTGAAGGATCTGATCGATATTTCCTTAACATTGATACATGAAAGACATTGTGAATCTTAGATAACTCTGGTGGCAAAGCTATAAAGACCCAATCTTCTCAATAATCTAATACAGGGCCTATGTATCTTGGACTAATCTTGCCCTTCTTACCAAATCTTAAAATCCTTTTCCATAACGAGGCTCTAAGAAACACTTTGTCTCTAACTTCAAATTCCATCTCCTTTCTATGTGCATCCGTATAGCTCTTCATTCTGTCTTGAGCTACTTTAAGTCTTTGTTTCACTTGTTTAATCTTGTTAATTGTAACTTATACTAACTCAAATCCTAAAAGTCTTCTTTCACCTTCCTCATCCCAATAAATAGGAATTCTGCACCTCCTACCATACAAAGCTTCATAAGGTTCCATTTGTATTCTTTAGTGGTAGGAATTATTATAAACGAATTCAATTAAAGGCAGATGATCATCCCATGAGCCTTTGAAATCCATAACACAAGCTCTTAACATTGCCTTCAAAGTTTGTATTGTCCTCCTTGATTGACCGTCGGTCTGTGGATGAAAAACTGTGCTAAAATGTAACTTAGTTCCTAAAGACTTTTGTAAGCTTTCCCAAAATCTGGAGGTGAACTTGGGATCTCTATCCGTGACTATAGAACTTGGAATCCCATGATGTTTGATTATTTCATCTAGGTATTTCTTGGACAAAGCATTCAAAGAATCTACTTGTCTAATTTGCAAGAAATGTACTGACTTAGTTAGCTTATCAATAATTACCTATATTGCATCATGCTTCTTGCTAGTCCTTGGTAATCCCATCAAGAAATCCATCGTAATTTTCTCCCATTTTCATTCAGGAATAGACAAAGATTTAAGCTTACCGATAGGCACTTGATGTTCTACTTTAATTTGCAGACACACTATGCATTTTCTAGCATACTCAGTAACATCTCTCTTCATTCCTCTCCACCAAAAATGCTCTTTCAAATCTCTATATATTCTCATACTCTTGGGGTGCATTGCATTGGGAGCATTGTGTGCCTCATCAAGAATTTCACCCTTCAACTCTAATATGTCTAAAATACATAATCTGATACCTATCACCATTAATTCATCTTATCTTATGTTTATTTCAGAGGGTTTACCATTCTTAATTTCTTCTCTGAGCTTACTCAAATACTCATTTTGTTCCTGCAATTCCTTGATCTTCTCATCAATACTAGTATTATTCTAAAATTAGCCAATACATAACCAGATTCGACTTGCCTCAATGTCACCTTAAGTCTAGCTAATTCCTTCAACAAAGGAAGATATACTGTCGCCATATATGCCATAATAAATTTTTCTACTCAGTGCATCCGCTACTACATTAGCTTTCCTAGGGTGGTAATCTATCATCAAGTCATAATCCTTCAATATTTCTAACCACCTTCTATGTCTTAAATTCAACTCTTTTTGGCTCATGAAATACTTAAGACTTTTGTGGTCTATAAAAATCCTTGTCTGAACTCCATATAGATAATGTCTCCAAATTTTCAATGCAAAAATTATGGCAACCAATTCTAAATCATGCGTAGGATAATTCATCTCATAGGGTTTTAATTGCCTAGAAGCATAGGCAATCACTTTATCTCCTTGCATCAACACACATCCCAATCCCTTTCTTGAGGAGTCAATATATACTATATATCCATCACTGCTAGAAGGCAACGTCAAAATTGGTGCAATTGTGAGCCTATTATTCAATTCCTCAAAACTATTCTGGCACACTTCTGTCCATAAAAACTTCTGATTCTTCCTTGTCAATTTGGTAAGTGAGGCCGCTATCATGGAAAAGCCCTCTACATATCTTCTGTAATAGCCAGCTGCACCCAAGAAACTCCTCACTTCTGTTATATTCTTAGGTGTTTCCTATTTAACCACGGCTTCTATTTTTCTTAGATCCACATGTACTCCTTTTTCTGAAATTACATGTCTAAGAAACATCACTTCCCTTAGCCAAAATTCACATTTTTCAAATTTGGCATACAGCTCTTCCGTTCTCAGTGTCTCCAAGGCAATCCTTAAATGACCCTTATGCTCTTTGTCACTCTTAGAATAAACCAATATATCGTCAATACAGACAATGATAAATAGGTCTAAGAAAGTCTTAAAGACTCCATTCATTAAGTTCATGAAAGTTGCAGGTGCATTTGTTAATCCAAGGGGCATAACTAAGAACTTAAAATGTCCATATCTTGTTTTAAAAGCAGTCTTCGACATAGCAGACTCTTTACCCTCAATTGGGGATAACCTGATCTCAAGTCTATTTTGAAAAAGACTTTTTCTCCTTGCAATTGATCAAACAAATCATCTATACGTGGAAGTGGTTATCTATTCTTGATAGTGACATGATTAAGTTTCCTATAAGGCACACACATCCTCAACGCTCCATCTTTCTTTCTCACAAAAAGAACCAGAGCACCCCAAGGTGAAGAGCTAGGTCTAATATAACCTTTCTCCAACAACTCTTCTAACTGCTCTTTAAGCTCTTCAATTCTACCGGAGTCATTTTATAAGGTGGAATTGATATCGGTGCTGTACTTGAAAAAAGCTTGATGAGAAACTCAATTTCCCTAGGTGGTGGTAGTCTTACAATTCCTTTGGAAAGACATTCGGGAATTCTATGACTACAGGAATATCTTCTAACTTCCCTCCATCTACCTTTGTGTTTACCACATAGGCCAAGAAGGGTTCACATCCTTTCCTTTTCATTTTCTCTACTGTCAAAGCTGAAATAATTATAGGAAGACTTGCTTTCTTGTCCCCCATAAACAACACCTTTCTTCCTTTTTCTAACTCGAACTCCATTGTCTTTTGTTTGCAATCTAGATTGGCATTATACTTTTCTAGCATATCCATGCCCAAAATCACTTCTAATCTTCCCATCTTCAATGGGATTAAATCCACCACTAATTTTCCTCCACCAATACATATTTCACAATCTCTATCAACTTGACTTATAATAATATACTGGCTAATTGGAGTACTAACCATCAAAGGAGTATCCAATGGGCTCAAACTTCTATCATGCATAGTTTTATTTGATGAAATAAATGAATGGGTAGATCCCAGATCAATCAAAGTAATAACATCATCATAAAATAATTTAACCATACCAGTCATAACTTATGGAGCTGTTTTTGCGACCTCCCATGTCATTGCAAATACTTTAGCTGGTGTTTGTCCTTTGGTCTTCTTGGAGGATTCACTTTCTTGACTGCCTCAAAACTGCCAACTTCAGTTGCAGTCTTGTATCTTATATTCTCAGTCCTTTTTGAAGCTTACAGCTATGTTACCTTTCTTCTTACATACTGTGGGCACTCTCTAGCCATGTTCCCTTTCTCTCCACAGTTGAAGCAAGCTTCCGTCAACCAATAACATTCCCCTTTATGAAATTTGCCACAATGATCACACTTAGGAATGGATGATTTGTCCCCCCCCCCTCCTCTTCTACTTCCCTCAGCTGCTGAGGCTTGATGAGAAATAGTTCTCACCTGTCTGGACCTGCTTGCGCCATTGTTCCTATCCTCAAACAGTATAGGGAAAGTCCTGACACTCTTCTCTGACATAGAAGCATCACCTCCCCTCCTGAACTATTCTCTCCCTTTCCTCTTTTTGTTTACAACGCTCTTTATGTTTTCTACATTCTCAACCCTCAATGCTTCTTCAACTAGTTGTTGAAAATCAAAAAAATTCTACGTCACCACTTTTTCCTTGATGGCTAAATGCAATCCCGACTTAAACCTACAGCACTTAGCCAGCTCACTCATCATTATCTCAGCTGCATATCGTGACAGGTGCGTAAATATGTGCTTATACTAGCTCACTGTCATCTCCCTATGGGTAAGGCTCATAAATTCCCTCTGTTTCTACTAAATATACACCTCATACAAATACTTCTTTTTATAAGCAGTTAGGAAGTCCTTCCATGCCAACACTGATGGTTTCATCTCACTCTCTGGAACACTTTCCCACTAATTTATAGCATCTCCCTAAAACATACTTGCAACATACTTAACCTTCTCATTTTCTTCACAATCCATTTGCTCCAATACCCTTTTTGGTCTTCCTCAGCCAGGTTTCAGCTTCTTTTAGATCGGTTGTCCCATAAAAGACTACTACTCTATACTTCCTGAGCTTATCAAACTACTTTCCCTTCTTAACTAGGGCTGTAGTAGAATTTTGCGATATTTTGCCCATGGCCTAGACAAAAACCTAAGCAAATACCTAAAATAGCCGAAGATCTAATGGAGTAGGCGGTTGCTCTTGTAGAAGAGGAGACTCTTGTGCCTGCAATCGAGAGGGCCCACTATCGTGCCCTACAGAAGCCTAAGCATTTCCTGAGTCTCTAGACTTATCCGTACTCTCCTCTCTTAGTGGAGAGTTAGGTCCAATTGATCCTTGCAAAACTCCTTGTGTCTTTCTACGAGGTGGCATCTTACTGCTTTAATTTAAACGTTAACGATTTAAGACGGTCGAGTAATGGTCGTTCGAACAAAAATTTGAAAACTTTCATTGAGAAGAAAATTTTTATCGTCATTAGTGGTGGGTTTGCCGTGGCAAAGTATATGTTTACCTCGACAAAAATATGGAAAATTCAAAGGATCTTTCGAGAGAAGTTTGCCACGGTCAACGTTTGGCTTGGCTGTGACAAAGTCCCAAGGTCAAGTAACCGCACCCTTTAGGAAAGGTTCTCCACGACCAAAGTCACACCATCGTCTCGGCGAAACCTTCGTTTCACAATCCAAAACTTAACATTCAAACTCTATCATACATTTGTATTTCCAACCACAACAATCAACAACTCAACCAAAGAAAAATGTGAACATACACGAAAGAAACTTCTTCAATTCTCAATGTCATTACTAAAACAAAATAGTGTTTGAACAAAGCTTTAATTACATATCAACCATTACATCATTAGCTTAATACAAAAATACAATAAATGCTCATGTTTGATATGCTGCTAAAGCTACTTAAAAGTAATCAAATTAACTTAATTATTATATCTTGGGGTTGTCGAATGCCTTGTAAGGATCACTAACCTTCTCGTTCTATACTTGAGGAGTGAAAAATAATGAGTTGAGCTGCAAAGCTCAGTGGCTAATATATTTATAACCATTGGCAACGAGCCACAATAACATATATACATACCTTTATATCTCAATTTATTCTAGCAAATCAATCATTAACCAATTTACTTCAAAAACTCATAATTATGGAAGCTAACGCATAACACATAACATGGACATTTAACCATCAAACATAGCACTCAAATGCATCATACCTAACAATTCAAAGATGCAATGCATAATAAACGACTTGAGAGTTCCACTAATCGAAATGGAAAAATCGAAGTTTACACTATGAACAAAATGAGTCCATTCTTTAGATCTCATATGCCACAAGCGAGCAGCCGGGAGAAGACTTAGTCAACATGCATGTGACAAACGAAATAGTTTCTCTCTTGCCCAAACATAAGCAATTATTCATGCTCAGTTCAATTCATCACATATATTCATTCTCATGCATCTTATGCTTTTTCTTCTTTTCCAAATATACAAAATGTCATGGCATCTTCCAAGGTATGACATAATAATACATCATAATGCAATTTCCCTCATTCATAGCAATTCACAATTAAACAATTAAGATAGGCAAGAAAATTGCACCTTTACACAATAACTATAAATACATTACCCACCTAAATTTCTTGTGAATCCAAGTTCAATTGTGCCTTTCCTCTTACTCTTAGATAGGATTTCCTCTTGCTTTTGGATAGGGTTTCCTTAGTTTCTTAAAACAAACCAATTTCCCATTTAATCGAAATTCAAATGTAAATTCATAAAACTTCAATCATAAAAAATGCTAAAATTGAGTTTAAGCTTAACCTACTCTAGTTCATATAGGTTAGAAAAACCAAAACCTAGTTTAGAAACCCTAAAAAATCAAGATAGGTTCTCTTCTTTCTTCCAACATAACCAATTTCTCTCTCTAATCCCTTTTTCTAACCAAACAACAAAAAATTAATGGAGTTTATGTATAGCACCTTACTCCCGCAAGGACCCGAACTTGACATCATAGGTGATATTCGAGTCTGTGCCCGACGATGGTGGTGTGCTAAAGCACTCAATCGTTCAGAAATTGTTATTTTTTTTTGAATCATAAACACATTATGCGGAAATATATATCCAATTTAGGCTCATTTACAAATACAATACTGTTGGAGCCCAAATCCGGAACCCAACTACTTAATCCGAAACCCTCATACCTATATACAAGTATACAGTCAATGAAAGTCCCCCGTACAAAATTCATAAGATTCATCGTAATTAACCTCGAATTAAAATAATATTCTTAGGACCCAAAATTAAAATCCAATTCCTAAGCTAATATGAAATTTCCTGCCGTTATAAAATTAGCAATAAAAATCACTTCAATCGGAGCTTCCTTGATTTCGCTAGAATTT
>JANZLF010000221.1:17846513-17857719 GCA_026546835.1 Erythroxylum foetidum
GATGTGTTGTAGCAATATTCAGCCCATCCCACCCATCGTGTCCATTGTTGAGGCTGCTGGCTAGTAAAGCATCTGAGGTAAGATTATAATATTAAATATCCTGTAATAATTATTTTAATACCTAAAATATAATATAATAATTATTTATTATATAATACATTTTATTTTATCGATCTTCTTACCAATTTAATTTTTGGCTTTCATTATTTTAATTAAAATGTTAGTATGTACAGTGTCCGTCCGCTGATCTAATAGCAACAGAGTGATAAACGAAAGAGGAACAAGAGCAAGAAAAGAAAGATTGTGGTTTGTTAACATACTCTGTTTCCAGAGAGAAAAATATGAGGCAGAGGCAGAGGCCAGATGGTGCTAAAGCAACTAAAGAAAACTCCCACCTTACCAAACAAGAAGAATCAGTGAACAAATCCCAGAAAACAAGCTTCTTTTCTTCTCAAAAACGTGTTTTTCTACTCTGTTTGGCATTTCGAATTGCTAATTCTCTGCTTATTCAAACCTATTTCAACCCCGATGAGCACTGGCAAGCCCTTGAAGTCGCCCATCGGATTGTGTTCGGGTGAGTCCTGTTGGATTTTGAAAATGCCCTCTCGTTTTTGTTAGACATGTCTCTACCAATTTTCTTTTTCTTATTACATTTAGTTAGAAGTGTTTTACATTTGGCACAGGAATTTTGGAAACTACCCTACTTTCTTCTTTCTACCTTGGGAAAAAAAAAAAAATCCATGTTGTATTTGTTCATGGAAGTAACTATTCGAGCTTCTTTATTGTGTCAAGTGCAAATCGATTTTAGAATTACTTTTTTCTTTTTTGAAGCTTCGTTTAATCGATTTCATGGCTTTAACTTTTTAGTCTTCAGTTTGAAGCCATTTTAGAAGATGTTTCATTTAGGAAGGAGTGAACATTTTTCAACGTGATCACTAGTAGTTCCTTAGATGGCAGGTATGGGCATTTGACGTGGGAGTGGAAGAAAGGGATTCGTAGCTATTTGCACCCGTTGGTGTTTTCGCTGCTCTACAAAGGTCTTGCATTGTTCGGTCTTGATACTCCGTTATTCATGGTAAATTTTATGTTAAATCTGACATGACTTGTTATGGTGCTATATATATAATGCTATTATTATTGAACTGTGCCGATTCACGGTTCACAGAATTCCAGAGTAGCTCCTCTTCATATACCGCTAATATCCATCTAAGCAAGACTAAAAAGAAGCATAAGATGGATATGCTAACTACAAAACCACAATGCAGCGATTTGTGGTTCATCCTTTACAATAAATCAGATGAGAAGATAAGAAGAAATGTTTATGCACCAGTGACCTCGTCATGTCTTTTACTTTATTCTAGAAATTACAAAGATCTGTGAACTTCCTTTAGTTTTCAGTCCATACTAATATTGATGCATTTTTTCTCTGCTACTTACGTACCATTGAGTTTTATTCCATTCTTATTGCGCATAAGTTTCTTCAGGCACAGAAAAAAACATATTGCTTCAGGTCAAATCTGAAATGATTGCTTGTTGTTGTACTTTTGTTTTCTTGACTGCTTTATCTAGTTGTGTTTTGCATGTATTGCCTCCATAAACTATGCAAATGGCTGGTGTATGAGTTAACAAGTTTTGGCTATTTGAAAGATTAGTTAAACGCATATTTATATGCTTGGAATGCTGGCTTTCAAAGTTTTGGTTATTATGTCCCTTGTTTTGTAGACAAGAGCTCCACGGTTGCTGCAAGCCCTGTTCTCAGCCGTTGGTGATTTGTATATGTACAAGCTGTCTTATGTAGTTTTTGGTGACTCTGTAGCACAATGGGCAGTATCCTTAAGTTATTTATTCCTTTAACCCAGCCCTTGCTTGGGTTGAGGTATCATTTGCTTTATTCCGCCTGTTTCTCCATATAATCAACTTATCTGTGTTTATTGCTTCTAATGATCACTAACTTTTGCCTGCTGTGATGCACTTAACTTTATTAGCTCTTTTCTCAGTTGTGCAATTGGTTCATGTTTTTCTGCTTTAATCGTACGCTGTCAAATAGTATGGAAACTGTTCTTACATTGGTGGGTCTATACTACTGGCCATCTATGAGATTGAGACATTCTCCTAGCAAAGTTGTGTTGGTTTCAAGGAAGTGGGGTTTGGTTACAGCAGCAATTGCCTGCGCAATTCGACCAACAAGTGCTATTACATGGATATATGTTGGCCTTGTTGAGCTTTACCTTACACATGATAGGTTGAGATTCATTTTCCTGGAGGTGTTCCCCATTGGGTAAGCAATTATACAATTTGCTCTATCTTCATCAAAGTATTTTCACCATTGCTTACCATCTGTGAACTTCAAGTTTCTTATCTACTTGTTGAATTTATTAAACTGCATTAGAACAAATAATATTTCTTTTGAATTGAATGACATGACCTTGCATAATCAAATGGCTTCAAATCAAGTGCAAAGTATTCTGATGCCACTGCTGATGATTGGACATTCAAAAAGATGTAGATTGATTACTGCCATAACCTTTTAACTGAACTAAAATTTATTTTAGGTACTAAAACAAAAGAAAAGGCATATTAAAAAATTTGGATCATCACCACCATGCCAATAATAAACACACTTCAGCATAGCTGGCCTCCAAATACTTCTTAAATTCTTGTTTATAGTGCAATGGTATGTTAATTGTGAAAGTCTGTCAAGAGGATTTGTCTCCCAAATCCCGTGGCTCAGCGGGATTCATAGTGGATGCTATTGTTATTGTTGTTGTTGTCAACAGGACTTGTCTCTTCTTGTGAGCACTCAAAGTTTTCATGTTGTTGCTCTGGATATATTTTATGTCGAAGGAAGTCTCACCCTTCACCATATTTTTATGCACAAATCTTTTTGAGATATTTCAGGATAGCTTCCTGATCTTCAGCAAGGTCAGCAAAGTTTTATACAGAATACCTAAGTTAAAGTTTGTTGTTGATTTGAGCCTTATAAGCAACTTATGTAAAAAGAGTGAAATTTCTTTACTTCTCTTTGCTAAAGGCCACTATTACTGGATTGCTATGGGGCAATGCTCTACTGATTATTAGAAGTTATAAGTGCTTCTCTTTTTCTGCTAAAGCGCTATGATCACTATGACCTCTCCAATGAGTTAAGACCTGCTGGTTTATACTTACTGTTTTTCTCTAGCTTCTTGTGGCTTCAAATTTTTGCCTTTTTATCTGGTTATTGGCAAGATTATGATACTTTTTAGTTATGTGGAGACATTTTATATAAAATTACATGTACTCCTTTGCTGCTTTCACTGCATCAAGTGATTGTGGTAGTTGGATGTTCTTTTCAGATTCTTGGCTTTATATGGTACGGATTGTCAGTTGTGAGGATATCGAATCCCCTTTGATGCAAATTTTCTTGACTGGATTGAGTCTACCAATTGACTTTGAGGAGGAAGAAAATAAAATTTCTCTGAACCGCATCTAATTGATTACACCTGTTAACAAAAGAAATCTTTCCTCAAATAATATGGAAAACGGAAGGAAAGGAAATTTCTGTGGACCCTTTCTTTTGGGTCCCATTTGTTATTGTATTTGGTGGAGTTCTTACTATTTCACTCGTGCATCAGGTTTTTGGTGTTTGGGCTGTTGTGTTTGTTGGATCGTTTGATGTATGGTTCATGGGTCTTGGTGCAACTCAATTTTCTGAAGTTCAATTTTCTTTCCTCTGGCGGGGATTACTATGGAACTCATAAGTGGCACTGGTACTTCTCTCAAGGATTTTCGGTCATGCTTTTCACCTTTTTGCCATTTGCAATTGCTGGCATCATCAGATGTAAACATTGGAAGCTTTCTGGCCTGATTTTTTGGGTTTTAACTCTTTACAGTCTATTAGGTCACAAAGAATTTAGGTATTTTATATTTCTTCACTATGTTTTCTTATATTCTTGGTATCTACTTGAAGCGTAGATTTGACTTATTTTCCGCCGGTCATCAACATCTAATTGGGCTGCTGAACTGCAGGTTCGTCTTGCCTGTACTTCCAATAGCTTTAATATTTTCTGGATATTCACTAGCTGTGATGGCTAGGTTTGATACTTCATCAGTCAAAAGAAAAGGCTCTTCAAACACTCTTCTTAAAGGGCCATCTAAAAGTGGGTTTGCAATCTTCTTCTTGCTTGCCACGAATATTCCAATGGCCTTGTACATGAGCCTGGTACATCAGGTAGAAAAGGAGTTCTCAGTCATACTGGAGTTTAGTACAAGCTTTTTCTTCTTCAGTGTCACAAAACGTGGTTTTAGTGGTGAATTCCAAACATTTTGAGAAAAGTGATATCAGTTATGGTTTTTTTTTTTTTTCCTGTCCTTCAGTCTACACCCGGACTTCATTGAGTAATGAGACAGGAAATTCCTTTTATCGGTGACCTAAAAAGTCCTCTGATTTCCTTTTTTATTGACCTTTTACTGTTTCTTACTGCTAAACCTTCCCAACAGAGAGGAACTGAAGATGTGATGATCTATCTATCAAAGGAAGCACGCAATGAGAAAGTAAAAAGTATTCTCTTCCTAATGCCCTGTCATGCAACGCCTTACTACTCCACTTTGCATTCCAGTCTACCCATGCGATTTTTAGATTGCACACCAAGGTTTGAACTTTCAGATTTGATTGCTGTGAGTTGCATTTTTCATGCTGCCTGGATCTCCAGTTGCTTCAAATCATCAATTTTCCTTTCTCACTTCTTCTCTGGCAGTGAAGTGAGAGGAATAGCAGATGAGTCGGACAGGTTCATGATGGATCCTGTTGGATTTGCATCGGAACTGAGAAGAAACTGGTCTGAACCTAGTCACATTGTCTTATTCGAATCAGAAGAGAAATTGTTGAAAGATTTTCTGGTTTCACATTCCTTCAAAGAGGTAGGTAAAGGTTAGGCTAACAATTTTCTGTATTCGACATTCACGTGCTTTGCTCTGCATTTGTCATTTTGAATTGTATTGGCAGATAAGAAGGTTCTTCCATGCTCATTTCAAAGTGGATCGTGATTTGCAAGCTTCAGTTGTTGTATATGCCTCCACCATGTAGTGGCAATTCTTTATAGCCAGACATTACAGTTGGCTTGCAGCTTTCTTCAGAGTTTTGAGAGGATTAATATGGATAACAACCGAAGTAGGAAATAGACTTGATGCATGCCACTTCGGTTGCTGAAAAGGAGTGTTCTTTAGAAGTCCCTCAACATCTTTGAGCTTTCCATTGGCTTATTGGGCCACTTGTCTCTTCCCTAACTTTTTGGAATTTCGTTATGCATTCTTGTACGATTTGTACAATCGTTTGGTAGATGTGTTAAACAAGATTATTCATTTTTGTTTGAGAAACCATCAATTTTTTCCTTTTTGGAGAGAGACGAACACCCTCAACATTTTTCATAATGTTTAGCACAATTTATCACAAAATAAAACTTTCTTTTGTTTTAGGCTGGTTCTTCTGTAAGGATTGAAAATTAGGTTGCAACTTGCGTTTTCAAAAGATTAATTACTTACAAAAGGCTTGAAACGATTGGTCATGCTGTCAAAAACATGAGCTTAAGACCAAACTTCTCTTGAATAAGAGAAATTATTTTATTGGAAAAAGAAAAAGAAAAAGAAAAGCATTTATTTGTATACAAGCACGAGCTAAGGTGTTAAGGCTGCATAGGCAAGGGGGACAGGGAATAGATTTAAAGCTGACAAAAGTTGTGTGCATCTGATCAGCATCAAACAGAAACAAAAGAGATGGAAATCGGTGCAGTTTTTACATTAAGTTTTCAATCTTGATACGGTGAACTCAAGGGACGCTTTCCGAGAAGTGTCATGCGGTGTCTGCAAGTTGGCCTACTTGACTGATCAACAGGATGCATTCTCTGAATCTCCACCACATTGGGTCTTGGAGAGATCAAGTTCCAATACTTGTGCCTTGCATTGCATGCCCATAATGAGCGGTGCATGACCAGCTTATCTATATAGCCATAGCCCACTGGAGTTGCCAGATCCTCTGGGAAGCTATTTTTATGCTTTTAAACAGCTGTTGGTGGTTGGATAAGTGAACCCGACTCCACTAGCTGCACCAAGATTAGGTTCCTGCAATATAAAGCTGCAGATGTTCCAAGGACCACATGTTGCTGCAGATGTTCCAAGGACCACATGTTGCTACAGAAGGATCATGTATGCTATTAACTACTAAGTTTCCAAGTTTAAACCATTTGTTTTGTTTCTGATCTTAAGAAACGGAACTGATCAATGTGGCAGTGAAGATGAATAAGAAAACAAATGGTAGACGATAAATTCCTCGAGGCTTGGTCTCTCCAAATGTTCCTAAAATTCAATGCAGTTTTTAAAGCGTGGTAAATAAGCATACTATACACAAAAGCAGAGAAAGAGTTCTGAGTTCAGAAACGACATGGTGAATTATCACATCATAGCCAGAAAGGCAGATAAACCAAACTTGGAAAACGTGAATTGAACATGATAAAACATGGATATTCTCATTCCAAGTTCATCTAAGTAAAACTTACCTGGAAAGCATTGGGCATCCAAATGTGGGAAGGCTTAGTTCTTAAGATCAATTATACTGTTGACCTTTTGAGTTACTATGACAAGTCCCAATTGCCTGCCCATAAAACTTGGGGGAACTTAAATCTGCAAGACATAATCATTTCTGACAGACTGAAAAGGACCGCCAGACAACCTTTGGCTTGGTCTATATGTTCCCCACATTGCTTTGTAAAATTGCCCTCGAGTGTATTGTAGCTAAATATAAACCTCCATTGTCAGCTTGAGTTCTATAAACTTCCCAAAATTGCTCTTGACAATTTCTGAGTTTCTCTTAGTGTTTCAATCTCAATGAACAGAAGAAACCTCCCCAAGACAAAGAAAATCGGTTGTTTGATAGCAAAAAATAAAGTGAACCCGGAAATATTTGCAATGCAGTGAAATGTGGCGACTCTGAGGAGGATGATTCCAGGTTTCCAGGAGTTAAAATTATACCAATTTAATGCCACACTATCTTCCCATATTTAAAGCATGCAAGGATCAACCATGTTCACATACGTAGTGTTATTAAGTCCAAAAGGCCCTTTACCTGTAGTTCTCAACCGCTTTGGTTATTCTGTGGATTCTGTTTACCTAGCCCTGCTAAGATGACCTATTTTCTACATCGTAAGCAATAATCATTGACCATGTCAATGGGATTGACCTTCTTTTCCGTTATTGGAAATCGAGATTAATTCCTGTTCTTTTACAATATAATTGATGCTTCTCATTAATATTCCTTCTGCTAGAAAATTGTTAGCCGTATCTTAATCTGATGAGATACCTGGTGGCTTCGTTTCTGAGTTCCTGGAAATTTTGTAAACCTTAAGCCATAAGTATATTGAACAGTTCATACTATATTCACTTAGTAAACAAAAAATTACAATATGATACATTATAATTACATAATTAAAGTACACACTGATAAGCAAATGAATTCAGTACATGGGAGCTTAGTGGATTCATTTCTTGTAAAATGGAAGATCATATTTATTCAAGGAACTAGAGAGCGGGAGCATATGACTAATGGTTGTGGCCCATGTCTTGTAGAAATGATAATCATCACCCATGTCCAGCTTGATGACACCCTGATTTGTGGTTAACACAATCAGATAGCATGTATCAGCCTCTGAATCTGAATCTTTGTACAACTCAGCATGCATGTCCAGTATTATACCTACACCAAAATTCATAATTACACGCGACTTGATTTCTATCATCGCCTTGATTTATCAAAATTAACTTCAAAAGCAGAACTTACTTTCCTTCTTGCTTTTCAAAAGGTTGAGCTTCCTCATTCTAAGTATAACCTGTAAAGTTTAAATCAAGTTTCAAAGATCTTTCTTCACCTCATTTCACTCAAATTGGCCACATAACATGACAAAAATATTCATAGGGGAAATTAATTACTGTGTAGCTTAGTCTAACCTTGGCTTGGCTGTTTAGGATGATAGACACTGATCTCACTCTAAAATTTCCTGTTTGCATGAGAAAAATTTATGACAAGCAGACATGACAGGAACAAAGTTAGAAGTACGAAACCAAAGGGCGGCGAATGTTGTTAGCAGATGTTTGGAGCCTTGGGCTCATCATCTATTATGTATGTTTTACATACCATCTGGGGTTTCAACATGGAGCTCCGCACCATTGGCAAGGATAGACCTACATTCCTCCAAGTTGAAGTCCAAGTCTTCGTTGCCCTCATCAATAGGAAGCACCGGTGCACTTCCATTTAACCTGTTCTTGCATTCTGTTCTTGCTTTAAGTGTGGCAGCTCCTCTCAAAGCTGCTTGTTAAAGCATAACATACACAATTAGCTGAAGCAATTCACTTGGCATATGATTCATGGGCTTTATTCACTTGGTAAACTTAAAGATTTCAGCAAAGGGTGAGGTCATGACCCTACTACTGTCACTTTTCTCATCTCAGAAACCCACCATGGTCGTTGTTATTAGGAGGCAACATTTGAAACAAAGTAGGAGCCATTCGACAGGCTAGAAAACGTTGCTTATGCCTAGCAAAATTATAGTCAACACAGTTTATTGTTATGGTGACACTGTAACAAACAATAATTAGCTGATATGAGGTTCTTCTGCAAAAACAAAACATAATATAAATTTAACTGTTTGAGCTAGCAATTTTAAGTCACGTTACCGTGTGGGAATTCAGGAAGTTGAAAATAATTAGAGTCAAGGAATGAGTTATTACAAGTAGCAGCAGCAGCAGTGAGTGTTAATACGTCACTTGCACTTGTACTACTCATGGCTGAACCTATCACACTACTAAGCTGTTCTCTCTTTGCTCCCATGGCTTCTGCGACTTGTGCACATTGAGCAGCCACCAGAGCCGCCGCGGAGGCCACTGCAGCCTCCTTGTTTGAGCTCACCACCAAATCTTCTTTCTCTGAGCTCTCAGCGGCAATTGCAGCTAAAGCAGCAGCCACTCCTGCTACTGATATGGCCGCATGAACTTCAGCTCTTTGTAACCTCTCTTCTTCTTTTCTCTTTTGCTTTATGTCTTTCAACCATTTCTTGATTGATAAGACCTTAAAGGGTATTATTTTCCATGGCAACTGCTTCACGAATATCTCCGCATCAACTTTGTTTACAAACTAGTCATATATTTCTATTCTAACGTAGCATAACCAAATGATCACTATCTAGCTACTTACCCATTTCCTACGGAAACAACTGTTGTAATTGAGTTCAGGATGCATTGCCTGTTGCATCCATATCCATGACTGCAAGAGAGAATTAAGAAGATTGATTCAACAGAAACCTTTTTTTGTTTCAGATATGTATGCTCTGATCATGTATTTGTTTAACTCTATCTATCACCTTCACATCATTGGATTTCCATGGCGGCAGAGGCTTGAAGTCTGCTTCCTCCATTTTCACACTCTTTTCCACCTTCTGCAAGTGAGGAAATCATGTCACTTTCATTGTTTAACTCCTATATCTCTTACCAATACAAGAATAATATGTTGAAATGCTAAGCATGGATTGACTCACCGAGAACGAAGTCTTAACTTTGCAACCCAATTTCTTTATTTGATTATCCAGGAGGAAAATGGACTGATGGTCTTGCAGTTCTGGTTGCAGAGTCTGAACTGCGAAGTTGCACCAAGTACGCGAAAGAAAATCCATGGACTCCGGATATGCTTCTGATGGTGATAGCTTCATATTTGATTCCATGCAATTAGGAGCTAACTATCTTCTTACTTTTGATCAACGTATAACAGAGTGAGAAAAGTGTAGACTTAGCTTCAGATCATATAATACTTAAGTTGAAGTGTAACTAATAAATAGCTAGCCATGGTTCATTATAGCGATTCCAACAGTATGATGTGGGTACCAAACTTATGGTCCGTGCACATCTAGGCAAATGCAAAGGCTAGATTGGGGATGCTAGCAGGGAATAAAGTGTCCTGGAATCATTTCCATCAGTTGGTTGACCCACATTGCAGATCAGATTCAAATAGCTGTGAGTAGGATTTTTGGTCAGGCGTTAAAAGGGTGACATTGCACTTAGGTACAGCTTGTTCCTGCCCCTTCAGTGCAGCTCAAAAAGGCTATGTGGACAGAGGAGGGTAATAGGTGGAAAGTGAAACAAAATGTTTAAAAATATACAGGCATGCGAACTTTGGATAAAATAAGGACCTACCAGATATTAGAAGAGTTGATACAGATATAGATTTTGATTGAAGAGGGTTCAAGATGCATAGTTTTTGATTGATAAGAAAGAAAACACATGGAAACCATTATAGGAGCATGGAAACTAGGTGGAAGAAAATCATAAAGGGAAGCAAGAGGGCCCTTATTTGGTATCTTTAAATGGAAACCATAAATTTGAGCTAAGTATGAAGAGATGGTTTTTTTTTTTCTCTTTATGGTGAAGTGACCTTGAATTTCTTGCTAGAGCTGTCCAGGGCCACCACATCTAACAATCACATTAAGAGAGCAGGTTAAGAAAAGGTACAAGAATTGTGAGGCAAGCATGCACTTGGGATCCAACATTGCTAAAAAAAAATAGACGACAAGCATGATTGACAATGATGTATCATTGAATCTAAAACATTCACTTCTTTAGAATAAACAAATACCAATGAAGGTTAGCTTTTAGTTAATTAAGAAGGTTAGCTGAGTAGCTTTAGAGGGGTTGATTATCGTTCAAGATGGCTAATGGGGTCGCCACATTCTTTTTTGATGATGGATTAATGGAGTTAAGGAGACTTGGTTAAAGGCATTCTCATTAAGCTCATGTGATCGAGTAGGGAATATAGCTTTCAATTTAGAGTCCGGATCGTCTGTCCATTACTACTCTGTCCAACTTTGTCTAATTTTAAAACGGCGCCGTCTCCTTTACAAATTTTGCATCGCTGTCTTTAAATCCAGAGGGCTCCCACAGGCGCCGTTTTCTTCCAAGCCGGCTACGCCAGAATTTTCGTTTCTGAAGAATAGTATTTGCGCCTTTCTTTATAAAAGCTTATTCTTAAAAGTACTAATACTAAACGGCGTACCACTATAATTAGTATTTTTAGATTTTTATTTCTATTGTTATTTTTTTTCTTAATAGCTAATTTTATTATTATTATTATTATTATTATTATTTTATTTTTATTTTTATTTTTATTTTTATTGCGAAAGTAAATAAGTTAATTGGA
>JANZLF010000221.1:17869300-17881537 GCA_026546835.1 Erythroxylum foetidum
CATTATAATTTCTAATTGCATAATAATTATTCCAGGGATTTTATCTTTATGATTAATAATTAAATAATTAAAATGCACAAAGATAAAGAATACCTTTTATTGAATAAAACAAATTTTATACAATTAAAATTACAACCAAGATTGGCTACAAGGGCATAAACCAACACTTTAAGCCATCCACTCCCAGATTAATCCCCGTTTACACCGGGTTAGCCTGTAAGGGATAAAGTGCTGGCCAAACAGATTTTTCCATTCCCAGGATTCGAACTCGAGACCTCTGGTTATTGTTATAAACATAATATTAATAGTAAACAGATCATATCCTTTTTTTTCTTTTAAATCAAGCAAACCATGAATGGAAAATGAACGAGGGATAATTACAAATCTAATACTGAATTTTCACTCTCACAATTATTTAGACATTCCTACTGCACTTAATTATATAAGAAATCATTTGACCAAATCCAAGAACATATTATGAGGTTTAGCTTAGGCAATTGAGAACATAAGGGATTCATGTGAACAGATAAATAGAAATCTACAGCATAGTGTTTTGAAGATCGAAGTTAGAAATTCCTTTGATAAGAAGTAAGAAGTACCATTTTCAAATTTAAACAAAAACAAAGAAACACTTCTTTTGAATATAATTAGTTAATTACCAACCGGGGCAAGATTTAGTACTGCCTAATGAAAACATGAATAATTAGGTCTTCAGTCTACTTGTCAATGGATTTATATGGGCCTCTTGTCAGGCATGATGGACTTGGGCCTTGGACAAGCCGTTGAGCCATAAACCTAATGGCCTGTACGAAATCTGACCATCACAAGAAGCTACCTGAAAAATGCAATAAGATCAGGTGAAGACTATAACATAACATAACGGACTTTCAGCAGCGAAAAAAAATCATTGCTAAAAAGTCCAAAAATTGCGGCTAATATTAATTCGCAACGATTTACATTTGTCAGAAACATCGTCAAATTTTCGTAGCTGAAAACTATAGACAATGCTTTTCCCTATTCATCACTAAAATATTTTGCCTATGCTTCATTTTTGTAGCTAAAAAGGATTAGTGAAAATTTGAGAAATCGTCACCAATATATTTTCGCTACAAAATATTATTTGCTACATTTTTTAAAATGTAGCTAAAAGTTTTTAGCTATCTTTTTATAAACATAGTCAAAAATTATTAGCGACGTTTTTGAAAACGTAGTAGAAAATTTTTAGATACATTTTCAAAAATATAGTCAAAAGTTTAATATATATTTTAACTAAATGTTTTACTATATTAATTATAATTATTTGTGACATTTTTAATCCATATTGTTGTATATAATATTTCAATTTTTGTTGTCAATTTATTATTTAAAAATATAATACAAAATAATTAAAAATTAGAAGCATTGTATAATAAAAAAAGTTATTAAATTATATTGTTTACAAAATTTTAATTACAAATTAAAAAATATTTATATATAAAATAAAAATAAAAAATAAAATTAATCACTTATATCATCTTCGCTACTTACCAAGTAATTTTATTAAGTACTTTTAATGCTTGGCCAAATTAAAGTCATAAAGCATGAAAGAAGGGTGAAGTGGACTTTTAGCACTCATTAAGGGTATAATAGGAAGAGGAAAATGTTGTCTTGCCTTAGAGAGGAAGAAATCGTGAATTGAAGGGAGAGAAGCAGAGAATAAAGAAAACAAAAAGAGAAAGAAGAGAAGTTAGGGTTTCATCATTTCTTAGTTTTGAAGAAGGAATTTGAGGTTGTTCAAGAAGAGAAAAAGAAAGAGGAAGAAAAGAGTTTTCATTTAAGCCAAGAATCTTGTTATTTGGTGAAGACTCAAGGTAAGCACATTTTCAATCATTTGGATTTTTGGAAGAGTTTTGATTCATGAAGCTTAGTAAATGTAGGAGTTTAAGTATTCTAAGATCAATTTTAGTGAATATGTTTTCTTTGGGTTTTCAATTTGAATTCTTATTAAATAGAATTTTGCTATTTTAAAGGAAATCAAAAAGGGCATGAGGAGCAAGAGGAGAGGCATCCTTAAACAAATTTTAAGCAAGGAATTCAAGGTAGGTTACATGTTTATAAGTGAGTTAATAAGCCATTAATGTTTCTTTCAAATAATGGAAATAAATGATTTCAACTACTTTATAAGTGTGCATTTATTGCTCTTTAAATGCTTTGAGAAAGAGTTATATGTTTATGGTGGAATCTATGAGCCATGAACATTTTTTCAAATCAAGAAAGTTAAATGTTTTCAATTATGTTATAAATGTTGCATTTATTGCTTCTTGAATGAGTTGAGAGATTGCTATATGTTTGATATATGAATTGTGTTGATGATTTATGGAAAGAATGTGAAAATAATTTTTGAAAAGATATTATGTTTATGAAATCATGTTTCAAAAATGTTTCATTTTGGGCAATATATTTACAAGTTGTAAAATGCATGATTATGTGGGTTTGTGGTGGTCCATTCTGTTATGTCATGTGCATTTTGACTTTATTAAAGGCTTCTTTTACCTATTTACTAATGACATAGAGCTCCTTTTTGGACTCCCTCATGTTTACAACTACGCATAACTATTATGTGGGATTGTGATAGTATGTTCTGTTTACGACTATAAAAGACCATTATATGATAATGTGTTAGTACGTTATGTTTATAAACCTACTCAAACCATTCTGATTTGCTTATATGTTTATGATTGGTCGGCAAGTTTTGTTGCATATGTGAATTATGTGTTTATGAATTGTTTGATAAGTTCATAATTTGGGAGATAAGTTCTTTATGGTTTTGATACAAAGTTATTATGACATTGAATATTTTCAAGGGTTTTGCTTATTATCGATTATAAACTTGTTACCGGCGATCTTTTAAGCTCATCCCCATTCCTTCCTATCTCCATATGATGAGCAAAAGATCTAGTGAAAGAGAGTCAAGGCATCACTCCGATTATGCATATTTTTGTATTTTAAGCTAGATTTTGTAAACACAAGGCTTTAGTCGTATTTCAAGTATTGTTAGTTCAAATATCTTTTGAATTTGGATATTTTGAGGCATTGATTTATTGTAGCTTGAAATGCCCATTAAAGCTTTGTAAAGCTCTTATCTTTTGACGCTAATGAAATATGTTTGTAGTTTGCTCATGAATTTTCAAGTTTTCACCTACCATTTCTCAAGTATTTTATAGGAAGTTTCTTGGGTTGGTTTGTGCTTATTTCTTTGAGGTTAAGTGGTTAAGGGTTGTGAAAATGATAGGTGTAAAATTTAGTGTGGATTGTTAGGACCGGGCTATGAATCTAAAGGTTTCACCGCGGTGAAGCCAAGCTGGCCGCGACAAACCTTTCCTAAGGGTGTATTCTGTGTGATTTTTGGCGACTTCACCGTAGCAAAGCCCAGCTTTTCCCGTGGTGTATTTTTTCCAAAAGGAGTTTCTACATGATTTGGTAGGAAAAAGGTATACAGTGCGACCATGAGGAATAATAGTGTGAGCGCAATTGAAGCTGTAGATTTAAGGAAGAACAAGGTGCGATTGTGAGAGGGTGTGGTGTGATGGCACTCGAGATGTTTGACCAGGAGTTAGGTATTTGCACACTAGTGAAATCGCAAGAGTCTTGGTGCGATCACACTTCGTAACTTCAAGGGTAATTCTGTCATTTCATCAACTTTGTATGGGAAGTCACGATCGTGGCTTGTCACAATTGTGCACTCGAAGGTTTTCTCAAACTAGACTATGTTTAATTATTTTGGCCATAACTTTTTCATCCGACCTCCAAATGACTTGATTCTTGAACCAATAGATTCCTAACGGATTTCTCCATCTATCCATAAAAATTGATAGCCTTTGTTGTTGATTGAAAAAGATTGATGGAAAGAAAGTCAGGTAATCGGTTGGAAGTACACGAATTAGTTACGAACATACTTCGACTTTTTAATCATATCTTGATCTATAGAATGAGATGGTTCTTATTTCAAAATAAACTAGACACATAGAGCTACAATTATTTTGAAGAAGTCAATTCGCGATTTTGGTGACTAACTCGTATAAGCACGCCACCCTTGTGGGATGCGTATTCAGATGTCACTTAAGACGTCAGACATGTGTCTTGTGAGGGTGAGGTGCCCAACAAATAGGGGCAAAAACAAAAGAGTAAGAATAAGTATCAATTAACCAAGTCTTACAAATATATAGCAAAATAGTCCAAACTATCCCTAAGAGACATTTCATCGAACACTTTATAAGCTTCACAAATTCATCCCTAACTAATAACAAAACCACTGCATTTTTCCATTATTCACCAACATAGGATCAAGTGTATCATCAAAAAAAGAATTGGTTCAAATGTAATGTTGGACTTAAGTTATGTTGTTTTTGATCATAATAAATAACATGTTGATGAGGAAAAAGTTGTTTTTTAGCATCATTGAAAAGGAATGTCCTTTTCTTTTTATTGCTAGAATTTATATGGTAAAGTTACATTCAATTTTGGATCAGTTCATTCCTCCCTTTATAATTTATGAGATTTGATTAACAAAAGAATTTAATTAAACATAATGAAATTTTATATTAAATTGACTTTTCAACAGTATAGATCCTGCCTTGCAATCCACGATCTTTTATATGGAGATTGTCAAGGAAAATAGGACAATCTGCAAAAGTGTTTCTTGATCGACAATGAATTTATTAATTAAAGTTTAAAATTGCTAACTACAAACACACGGGTTTAGATGTAAGTTGTATATATCATAATAAATTGAAGAGCATGTGGGAAGAGTTTGGGACTCATACTAAACAACCAAAGTGTACGTGCAAAGGATGCAATTGCGGCGCGATCAGAGAATTAGCCCAACAATGTGAAAAAGACAAAATCTATCAATTCGTTATAGGTTTGGATGATGCCAGCTTTGAAACAATGAGGTATTGAGTTTGGATCCGTTGACAACTCTCAATTGAGTTCTTTCCACCATAAGCCAAGAAGAAGGACATCAGTATGTGGCTTAGGGAAAAGAAGAGCAAAATGAGCTGTAAGCTTCACTGTCCAAACTACTACAAAAACTCAGAGGTTAGGAAGTGACAGCAGTGTTCCTGCTTTAGGCGATAAGCTGCCTACGTACACGCTCTGAAACAAGGTGGCGTCCTAGGTCAAAGACTGTTTTATGCTTATTAGGAATCCGTGCTAGTGGTATATGTTTTAATTTGATAGCAAAATAAAAATTGTTCGAAGTGATAACCAAACAGAATTCCAGGCCCTAAATACATCTTTTATACAATAAGGAATTCTCCTTGAGACGTCAATAGTTGGCACTCTCTAACAAAACAGTCTGGTGGAGCACAAACATCATCATATATTGAATGTTACATGAGCAATTGCCAATGTTTTTGGAGTAAGTGTACATATTCTAGCTATTGGATATTTAGTTAGCTGAGCTCCCACAACTATACATAATTTAAAATGTTCATCTAAGATTAATTTGATCTAGGAAGGAACCCATGTTTAATCTCATTCTAACATTTGAGTGTCTTTAATTGATATCCTCTTCTTCTATGGTCATGTGCTCTATGCCTCTTGTCATTGACGAAGAAGAAATGGACACGTCGCTACTTGCTTCTTTACCATAGCCTATTAATCAACCCGAGGCTTGAAAAGAAAAGGAAAGTCTTGTGTATGTATCTAACTCTCAAGTAAGGAGGAGTGACTAGTCCACCTTATCCGTTACCAATGAAAGGGGGACTTTAACAAATGATGTGCTACCCATAATACATAGTGAACCACCTGGCCAAAGACTTTGAGTTTGACGACCTCTAGAAAAGTTGAAAGATTGTTGATGACTCCCCTGCTAACTCGTCTGCCAAGTTAAAGTATCATGTGTCTTATTGCTTACTATATGACGGCATTCCTATTGGCGTGAGACCATGAAATGAGAAATTATAACTCTAAAACGTAAAGGCACTAAGACTTTGCAGGATTTACCCTTGGATAAAAAGGCTATCAATTGCAAATGGGTCTAAAACTTAGGTATTATTCGGATGATATGATTGAAAATTATTAAGCTTGATTGGTAATTCTTGGAAACGAACAAGTTGAGAGGATAGACTTTACTGAAACGTTTGCATCGGTTGCTAAAATGGTTTTAGTATACACCTTTCTAGTAGTAGCTTAGGACCTCTAACAGATGAATATTCACAATGCATTCTTGCATTGCAAGAGATTTAATAGAGGACATACATATGCGCTTGCCTCTCCAATAATTTACAGACTATGGCAAAGTGTGCAAATTACAAAAATCACTTTATGGCTTACAGTAGGCTCCTAGGAATTGGTTTGCTAGTTGACTATTGCATTTGAGGCTTTTGGGTTTTTCTAATTTATATTCCAAGCATAATGTTTTTTTGAGTGTCCTTATTTATGTTGATGACTTAACATTGCTATTATTGCTAGCAAAGGGATATTTCTTTGCTAACAAACTGATATTATTGTTGAAACAAGATTACTCAGAGCAGGGATAGATCTAGGGGAGGCTAGCAAAGGCTATAGCTCCTACAAATTTTTTTTTTCAGAATATATATATATATATATAGTAAACTAAGTAGGGCTATAGCTCCTATAAAACTAAGTTCTTTGCCCTCCTAAGATTAAAATCCTGGATTCGTCTCTAACTCAGAGGAAAGACAAAATTAGCACCTAACTCTTGCAGAGGGGTGTTCCTTAATGATCCTGAGACATATCACCATCTTATTAATGGATTGATTTATTTGATTATTTCTCAGGCTAAGCTCAGTTATTCAGTTCATATTTTAGCACTTGCATCATTCACGTGTGGACCACTGGGAAGCTACCTTGGAAGTTTTTCACTATCTGAAGGAAAGTCTTTGACAAGGAATTTTTTGCGATCGAGCTGACAATGATCTTTAATTGTACGCATATTGTGATTATGATTGGGCAAGCTACCCCTTTACTCGATGCTCATTCATTGGATATTTTATCATGTTGAGTCGATCAATCATTTCTTAGAAGACTAAGAAATAACAAATTGTCTCCTGCTCGTCTATTGAAGCTGATTACTAGTCGAAGACTACCTCTACTTGTGAATTGAAGTGGCTCAAAAGCCTACTTTGTGATAGGGAGTTGCACATCCACAACTAATTTGTCTCTGCTATTACAGTCAGGCTGAAATTCATATTACATATAATTTGGTATTTCATGAACATATCAAGCATATAGAACTTGGCTGTCACTTTGTACGTGATAAAATTTGAAATGATACCATAATGACTGTTCATGCTCCTACTTACAATATGTTAGTTGATATTTTGACCAAAGTTCTTAGGAAGTATGAGTGTGAATACTTACTTTCGAAGTTGGCAATTCAAAATCTGTATGCTTTAACTTAAGAGCGAGTATTGAAAAATATTGTGAATAATTGTATATGTTAATATTAGACAAGAGATGAGTTTTGTATTTATATATTTAATTTGTGTTACCTTGGGTAACTAGTATTTATGTTAGTTTACGTAGTACATGTTTAAATGGACTTATATCAGTAGAGCTTTTATCAGTAGAACTTTTTTTTAGAAGAACTTTTTAAGAAGTCAGTTGACTGTTTGACTGTAAATTAAAAAAAAACTTTTTTAAAAAAGTTTCATACAGTAGATTGTTTGGTAATATAAAATAAAAAGTACTTTTATTAATTTTAACTATATTTTATTTTGTAATAAAATTATTTATGCATGTAAATATTATTTATAGTATATTAAACAATATACAAAGCACAATATATTAATTATTAGAAAATTTTAAACCATATAAAATATAAATGAAAATATATCTAACTAAATTTTTTATATGGACTATAATATAAGTAAAATTAATATCAAAAATAAATATTAAAACATATAAAAAGTTAAATAATATTATATAGATCTCAAAATAAACGTGAAGTTTATGGGTATTGTGAAAATTAAGTGTAAAACATAAGAGCAAAAGGAACTAAAAATAGACTCATTAATTGATTTGAAAATCTATATAAAAAAGAAATTTTTTGAAAAATTTCAAATTTAAGCTTTTAAAAAAGGTATATTTCGGCAGCTAAAAAAGATATATTTACTAAAAAGTAATTTTCTATTTTACAATCAAATAGTAATTTTTCTTAAAAAAGACTTTTACGGTAAACAAAATATTTATTCATCGTACAAAAAACTTAACCAAACAGGCACGTAATTTAGTATTGCCTTGAACTATTATTCTAGGCTAGATCATATGAGTTGTATTTATATTAATCATTTTCAGAAATAATGGATAAGAGGCAAATTTCTCAAATTTGTTCAGAGTCCAATGTCCTAATAATTATAGTACGAGAATTTGGCAGCATTGAAACTAGCAGTTGAACAGATGTGCGTTAAAAAGCACAGTTTTAAGCAGTTGAGTGCGTGACCTTACAGCTTCTTCCTCGAAATCATATAAATGTGGTATGCAGAAGGCTTTGCACGAGCGTGCAGTTCGGCCTTTCATCGGTATCTCGTGCAAACACCAGCTTTATATTTTCTCGCCTATACGTTATGCCTCAATGATACAGATACCTTCTCAGTTTTTCTATCAAAATAAGTAGACAAGAATGTAACAATTGTCCAAACAATGCTTCATATGGTAAACAACTTTCATGAATGAACCTAACTTCTTTCCTGTTTTGCCAGAATATGTATATATTTAGTTAGTTGACAATGACAGAAACAAGAAAAGTTACTAAGATCTATTCAGCTTTCTGTTATCGATCAACCTTCTACTCCTTGAAAAACAGGAGGAAGTAGTATGATGAGTAGATAACATAGGAGCTAAGCTGAATTCACGGATGACTGAAGTAAGGACAAGTAAAAGAGAAAAGGATGCACTTGGTTTTAGTACTCAAAATATGCTTCTTATCTGTACATATTGGTGCTACATCATCTCTCTTTTTTCCTTATACTACTCTTGAAAACAAAAATATATGATAATAGTAACATTAACCAGAGAACTAAAAGGTAGAAGGATAGATTAAACAAGATCCCCATTGATGTCCTATTTACCAATCATTGCATCTCTAGCCTTAGCGAGAGTTCTCATTACAACAACCTGATCTCGTAGAGACTTAATGTAGTCTAGGGCTTCCTGAATCAAGGAGAGTTCATCCATTGATTCTCCTCCTGGAACAAGACTCTTTAACATAAGTGTTCTTTTTTTTACCATTCTAGTCGCAATAGATTTAGCAAGAACCACTTGAGATCTATTACTTCTTGTCGTCGACATCATCAATCTGCGAGCGCGGCAACTTCTCTTCAAGATCCTCTTGCTCCGAATTATCTTCATGGGCACGGATGATTCGGTCGACACTTTCTTCAAAGTCTCGCACTCTGGAGCTAACAAGTGTCCAACAAGGACTTTATTATCGCCTTGCTTTGAAGCATCGGCAATGATTGCTCGACTCCACCTAGTCCTACCATTCCTAGTACAGGCCATGGCAATATCTGCCCATAACTTTATTGCCTTCTTTCTCTCTAACACGCTCATGTTCTGCTTTGTGGAGCTGCATAATTGAATACCCTTTACCCATTTCTTGAGAAAGTCCTGCCGTAGTGATATAGGGGCACGCATTCTACGACAGAATAAGACAGTACAAGGAAAACTATGGATCAATTTACAGGAAGCTTGCTGGAATCTTATCATAGTGCTGTGTGAAATTCTTAGGGCATAAAGTCAAAGTATAAACTACACTATGATGAATTACACGTCATAATGCAACATTGTCACTTCTTTCTCCTTTCTTTATAGTGTTATTATTGTCTATACATCCAACTATTTCTTTCAAGAGAGGACACAAACAATAAAGCAGTGAACTTTCGAGATGAAGCCAGAGAAGAAACAAACAAGTTACAAAAGAATGGAACCAGGGTTTTGAACATGGCATCGACACTGTACCTAACAATGAAATAATAGTAATGCGTAAAGCCATAATACACCAAAACCTCACGTTACCTTGCTAGATTATATGATCTTTCTATTCTTTGTACCGAAAAGGAGAAAATTTAGTTAAACTCAGACCTAGTAGAGGCGATTTACAGGGAGATGCAGTACTTCTCATAAATTCTAGCCCTGCAGATCCAAGAAAGTGTACCTTATAATTCTGGGATTTCAGAGAGATATGGGAATGCGAGAGAGAAGAATGTGGAGAAGCCTCATTTATTTCCGGAAAGAAAAGAAGTGGTGGGCCTCAGAGAAATACACAGCACATGCGAGCACATGGTGGCTGAGGCCCACCGCACAAACGCTTCAGTATATTAAAAAAATTTAGGTGTCTTTGATTGTTTAAAAAAAAACCATTCAACATTTGCGAATGCAAACAAAACCTCGCTAACAATCGGACATTTCGTGAGACCTGTCTACTACTCTTCAGTTCTTCATCGTGGATCTCTGTTCGTCATATGCTTATGTTTAGCTTGACACCACACAGATAAAAGCGTAGTCATAATTATAATTATTATTGTCTTTTTAACGAGGTAACATATAAATTATATGGTTATAAGAAGTTGCATTGCAATAAGTATAAGGCAATGCAATTTTTTGATTAGATAACAAAATAAAAAAATTACTTTAAGTTTTGACTAATTAAGGCAATACATTAATTTCAAATTATAGTAACAATATTAAATAGATATTACAACACTGTCTTTTTCAGGCAACAAAGTGAATTTTTTTAGGTAACAATTTGTAATAATAAAGGTAACAATTTATTCTTTCGTTACCAATGTTATTTAATATAAAATCAAACTCTTATCATTATGTAAATAACGTTCATATATACATTAAAAGAAATATTTAAATATTAATATACATCTTAGTTACATATGTACTATCAAATATAAATGACCAAAAAGCTGCATTTATATATAATATATAGTCTATAAGAACTTGCAAAATTCAACATTTAATATATTCAAAATACAAAAGCAAATTACATGTGCTTTTATTGTTACAAAATACAGAAGTGACTTCTACAATTCTCAACAATTGCAAGGAAAATTACATGTGCTTCAACAACTCTTCATCATTTGCAAAATTAGAAGTTGGTGTCAAGCTTCTTCACATTAACTCTATAACCTTTCTCAAAATACTTTGGAAATATGCATGCATTCTAGCTTCTTGACCGATAGTTACAATCTGTGAGCAGATATCTAGTTATGATGAAGACAAGATTCTTTTCAATATTAGATATTATGGTAGATATATTGAGCACTAAGGGGCCAAAATTAAATGTTGACAATTATTACAGACAGCTATTCGTCAAGAAAAATATAAGAGGTGCAGCTTCATTTTGTTTATACCATATGCTTCTTGCAAGATCATGTTGTTCATACCACATGCATCTTACAAGCTAATCTATTAGTGTCAAAAACTAATGAAAATGTTGTAACTTTTTTCACGTTGTTCACATTCACTAATAAAAGATTGATAACCATATACAATAATCACACAATAACTACATAATGAAGAGAAACCCAACTAACCTCAACATTAACTTTATCAAGATGAGAAACATAATCTTCCAAGTTCATCTCATTACTTAGATTCATTTTAGAAGTGCAAACCTATAGAAAGAAAATTAATAATTTCATAATCCCAAGTCTACATAATCTCAAAGGTGCATAAAAGCAAAAAAAATAGCCGAGAAAAGTCAAAAAAAGCAAATCCTTTTACTACTTTAGCTACAACTTAACTAACCAAACATTGTTGGAGGCAATAATATTCACACAACTTTTAATAAACTGAAGCAGTTCTTCAGAGTAGCATGACTCATTAAATGTCCCTAGGTAAAGGTCCTTATTCCCTATAGCCCTGCCAATCCTAGCTTGCCATCTTCCATGTTAATGATGCCTATAAAGTATCGAAACATAAAGATTTAGTAGTTCCCAGTATTCCATCCCTAAGTAAATGTTTAATCAATGTTGTGCTAGCAATCTAAAGCCACACTAGACCTAATTTTAGTTTCCTATTTTCTAGTTTTTGGTCATGTATAATGGATAGTTCATTTAGCCAACATAGCAACTATTTCTTGGTCTTTGTTTCCTTGAAAACTAAATTGCTAGATGTGTTGGACCCCGAATATTTTTTTTTATTAGCCTTGGCAAATATTATGGCATTTTGCAAGAATGAAAAGTATGAAAGCTTTGATAAAATGAATTGAGTATGAAATAA
>JANZLF010000221.1:17884494-17895066 GCA_026546835.1 Erythroxylum foetidum
GCTTGGTATGCCATGAGAACTTGTAAATTCTATTCTTTGATGTAAATGAATTATGTATGGCTGATAACTAGTGGAAGGATGCATTTGTGTATACAGACCGGATTGAGTAAGAATTTGGTTTACTTGAGGGAGTTATGGTTATGATATGATTTTTTTTGGATAGTGAATTTTGGTTATGCATATATATTTATATACCGAGATGAGATGTGTTATAGAAAAAGGAAGGTAGAAATGAAAGGAGATTGTAAGTTTCACGATTTCTGTGGTGTTCGCCAACATTTTTGGTTCAGTGGTCGGGCTTCGAGTTCGGGGCCCGGCATTTGCGGTATCAAAGCAGGTTAGTAAGTGTTATGGTTTTGGTTTGAGTTGGATTCCAGAAACGAGGGTCCGACAAACCAAGTAAGATTTGCTTGAACTGACTTACCATTAAAGAAAACCTCATTAGCATTAATCATCAACCTTACTGAACAAATAATATAATTGGCAAATAATGCTAAATGCAAAAATCTTATATAGATTGACCTACTAGGCCAAGCGAGGAAACTAATAAAAAGGAAGGGAATAAAAACAATATAAATGAGAAAGAACAACTTGATTGGACAGATTGAACAAAAATCTTCTCCCTCTATCTTCTACTTATTTCTTACTCATGGCTAACGAATGTCCAGGAATCTCAACCTCGATTAACAACACCACCTAACAACTGTGGGTTAACAATCATCACAATGGAGTAAGCTCTCGAAGCTCTAACAAGATAGGCATTACCAGTCCCATTGATTTTGCAAGATTTAAACACAAATCCATTAGAATAAGAAGTAAAACATGGCATGCAAATGAGTATTAGATTAAGAAGAAATAAAGCAAGAATCCAATAAAACAAAAATCGAGAAGAATCAAATAATCGTAGAAGATGAAATCTTAAACAAAAGCTCGAAATTGAGGAAAAATAATTTTTTCTATGCCAATCACATACTTTGATTATCGAAAAAGACGGAACCAAGATTTTCAAATACCTAAACAGAAATAAAAATACCCGATTTTAAAAGAAATCATATTACTACATTGACCACAAAATGAGGGAAGAATTCAAAATATTGTTTTTCAAAAGAATGAGAGAAAGAGAGAAAGAAAAGAGGAACAGATATTCAAGTGCAGATCACGGAGCTATGTCTACAAGAAAAGAGAATAAAAATAAGAAAAGGATAGAGTTGTGTATGTGTGTGTTTTGAGGAGAATACGAGGGAGATTGAAGATGAAAGAAGAAATGATAAAAAGGTAAAAGGACATTGGTAATAGGGTGGGCTAATGTTGATTTTTTATTTTTTAGTTTTCCTTTGGTTGATTGATCAAACACATGTCTACATTTGCAAAAGAGTAAATGTATGTGTGATCAAAGATCCAAGTCAAAAGATGAATTAACTCTATAAGGTAATAGAACAAAAAAATGATAAAAAGACAATAGAACTTTTACAGAGGAGATTGGGTGGGTAGAGAGCATTCACGACTCATACTGTCATGCCTTGGTGGGCTCTATCGATGAAGAGCTTAAAGGCACGACCGACATCTATGGATGACGGCCAATTGCTAGAAAAGTTGGTATCAAAATTAGGGGGAAATTGGAGATAGTAGTGGTTTAGGTTATGAGTTCATCAACTTAGTGGGTTGCCGCTCTGTTGAGCCTTTCATTTTGTTTATGTTTTTTTTTCCACTTGAAAGACATGTGTGTAATAAAGTAATGTTTATTAGTTTATGCTTACATGATATAATATATAATAGAACTATAGCAATAATTTTAAATGTTGCATATATAAAATTTTATTGCATTCTTTTTTAATTTTGTTGTCTTTTTATATATAACAATAAATTATTATTTTCGTTGCTTTTTAATATTATTAAATGTAACATTTTAAAAATTATTACATTATATTAATTTTTAACAATATATTTTTAAACTATTGCAAACATTTAGTCGCCTAAATCACTTTTTGCTATAAGTGACTATTACTCGAGTTTTGTGATACGATCCCGAGTTGCTATAAATGGAAGCTCTGATCATTGATAACGTGCGTCTATTACGTGCACAGTTTGTCCACATAATGGTCACGTAAAAAGTTTTAGTCCCTTTGTCGCATAACAAGTTAGGTTTTGTCCGAATAACAAACCATTGTCTTTGGACTTCTCAGATAGTGGGATATCACCTTTTGTGATTTTACCAACATGTCGAAGGTTTAGGGTCATACCTTAACCAGCCACACAAATCATGTAACAAGATTTATTAATTAATTAAGTTCAAATCATTCATTGGAATTCATAAACTTTTCGAGAACGTTACTTTCCATGATCCTGTGCGCAAGCTGCCTCTGGCCTTTTGCACCGAAGAGAAACCGAAGACGGTAATTAATAGAAGACAATAAGATTTGGTGAATTAATAAACGAAAGAGAGATTTGAGGTAGTCTTGCCTCGTAGAAAACTTTTTGCACTCCCATGTAACAACAGTGAAGTCTTTAATGCTGTAGATCACTGTTGCACCAGCTGTGTTAATGACCTATCAATAGTGTGTCTACAATTCTAGCAATTTGTTTGATATCATGTTTAAAGTAGTCCCGATTACAAGAAAAGTCATGAATGCAAAATCCTCTTTTACTTTCTTTGTTCAATATGTAGAGGCCAATTTCAATTTATTTACTAAATTTCCCATTAACCCTACAAAATGTATTTTATCTAATGATCCATATGATCGTATAAGCTGTATGACTTATAATTTTGCTCCTCTTTAAAGGAATTGTTAAGTTTAATAATAAATGTTTAAATATCTAACTCTTCAATTCATTGTGAACGTAAGTATATTGACAAAGGTTACCAAACATTACAAATCAACAAGCTCAATTGTCCTTTTACTTGTTATAATACCTTCATACTGGAATAGATCTGGAGAAGAAGAAGTGCAATATTTTAGCAATTTCTGACAAAGCAATTAAGATTATTTTAGTTAATCGTGAAGTAGACTCATGCAATCAAGAATTAAATTAATAATTTAAAATAATTAAATTCGAAAGTTTGGTAAGATTGAAAATCTACCAAGTGGTAATGAAAAGTAGGGTTTTCGAATTAATTCATAAAACAAAAGGAAGGAAATGGGAGTTAGAGTTGGGAATGTAGTTAGAAGAATTGGCAGGATCCGGAAAGCATGGAGAAGCAAATAAGAGAGGCAAAAAGTGACCCACAAGAAGAGAAATTCTAGGGCATGAGATTTGGCTTCGGCTATTTGGAGTAACTTAAAGAAGAGAAAAAAAAAAAAAAGGAAAAGAAGAAAATCCCCCACATGCTCTCCACATGGAGGTTTTAAAAGCTGTGTACTTTCTTTCTCTCAAACATGCATATCTTCCCTTAATCATTGGTCCTGTGTGCTTCTCTACATTTAAGCTCTCTTACCCTCTTTATACATTTCCTTACGTACGTCTTCTCCGTTTAGCCATGATTCTTTCCCGAGTTTGTAATGCATTAAGCTCAACAAATAAGGAAATTATCTTCAACGTGAAAATTTGAAGAAGTTCATGCTTGATTTCGGGGATATTGTGGCTGAGGTGGTGGTGCTCCCAATTCATCTATCAGCTAGCGCACTTTAATTAATGCAAACACCTGAAACCATGCATGTCGCAGCACACAAACCAGTGCAACTGATTCTCTCTTGATACGATCAACTTTTTTTTCGGTACAAACAATTCAAATGTAATTCTGAGTTGCATTTTATGCCAACTAAAAAAGCTTTATACAGTGGCATCATCTTTATATACGTATCCAAATGAATTTCACCCAGACCAACTATGTTTCTTTTTACTTTTTTTTTAACAAATTAACTCATTCGATCACATTACAAAGTGCGAAACATCTGAGATATGGAAGACCGCGAGGGAAGTAGTTAGTGTGCATGGACAAAGAAGGACCATGAACATACACATAACACAAGGTGAAGGGACAAAAGTGGGGAAAAATTCAGCCCATCTCAAGCTGGCCGTCTCTTCTGGAAACTAAAGAAGAAGGGTCAAAACCCCCGTGATTCACGCGTAACCTTCCATTTTCTGATTTACAGAAGAACAATTCAGTTATACCCCACCATGTATTATATAAACACTATTTTAATTTCCTGTGAAAAAATGAAAAATAAATATATATAATTTTTAAAATGGTTTTTGCATTTGGGTCCACTTCTCGTACGCTACGCACTTAGCCTTCTCAGTTTGGTACTAGCCTCTGTTCCATTTGTTTCTTAAAGTGTTTCTCATGGCGGATCAAGTACTAACTAGTGTATTGAGGAGAAGGTAAAACTATTTGCAGTGGGAATGATCACACACAAACGCATGTGAACACATGGATGGGACCCCCAATTGTCTACAGAAAGGTATACATGACTAAATGGCGCAATGATGTTCATAGGTGTAAAAGTAGAGGGCTAGCATCTTGCTGTCAACCCATGCAAGTCTCACTATTGGCTTTTCATGCCTACGCCCATGGATACATGTGCACCTAATTTTGGCATCTTTATCCTTGTTTTCTTGCTTCTCTTTGTCTTTAATTCACCGCCCTCTTTGGTGGGTCTGACCCTTTCTCCTTGTTTCCTGTTTGATGGTTCACAAACTAATTAAGTTTCAAATATGGAAGTGACGTATGCCTACTCGCCCAATTGGAATATAGTAACACATCAAGAGTGTGCTTGCATACAAAATGGGGTGTTTAATTTCTGTATAATTAAGCATTTTTTGGGAATGGAGGTACTTTGTAATAATGGAAATGCACATTGAAAGAGAGAGAGATATGGTTTAGTATATTATCTTTACAGCTGTTAGTCCATTTGGTTAGTTGATGACTTTTCTCTGTAATAATGCCCCTAAAATCAAGGCCATGGTCACCTCTACCTCACTCTGATTGAGGGATTGGAGTTAGAGATGCCCCTTCCTCTCCGGAAACTGCAAATCTAAACTATTTGGATCATTAATACATCTAGGGTCTATCTAACGTAGCTTATAGTGCAGCCACATAACATCAGGTTAAAGCCAAACTTCAAATCAGCGGCCACAGTACTTGTAAAAGGGATCCGTTTGGATTGTATCGAAGATTGCTGTTCCACTGGCAATAAAAATAGGTGCAAATATTGTAAGGATGCAAATGGAATAACTTAGGACCTATTGGTGGGTTGTATTATGAAATTTTTACATTTAATTTTTAGTTTATTTTATTCTTATACTATATGAAAATTACAGAATTTTTTAATCATTTTGACATAATTTAATTTACTATTAGTTAAATATATACGATTTAGTTATTTAATATTAATTACTAATAAGAATTATGAGTAATATAATATAATTATTTAATTTATAATTAATCTAAAAATACAAATATTGATAATATTTTAATAAATATATATTTAAAATTTAAAATATCAAATCTATAAAATTTAAAGCATTTATTATGTGATAATTTTTAAATATAAAAATATTGATCAAATTAGTTTTAGTAATCAAAATTTATATTAACAAATAAAAATTATTTTATGGTTACAATTTTTACTCCTTTTAATTATTTATTTTAATGAAATAAACTAAAATAAAAAATAAAAATCACAACCAAGAAAAAAAGTGGAACCAAAACCACTCTTTTTAGTTCTTGAATGTTTTTCCGGGGCCATCACCTCCACTGCAGTAGCAAAAATTATTGGTATATATAGTGCATTGGTCCTACTCATGAGCAGAGCAGTATGTTTATTGGTATATATAGTGCATTGTTTCTACTCATGTGTGTATTAATTACGATGTTTGAAGGTCTTAATATTGTTTATCATTTCTTCTTAATATGAGCTAAGTATAGTTCTAAGGTATGTTAAAATTGGAAACCATCATGGCATTACCTGGAATGATTTATAAGGAGAAGGGCAGTGCTTTCCTTGTGAATTCAATAAACAAATGAGAAATTACAGTTTAACCTATAATTTCAGTTTCTCTCAATAATACTTATTTTCAAATACTACTTTAATTATGAAAACTTAGTTACTAAAAGGTATATCTGCAAACTTTCACTGATGACACCAAAATCAAAGTCCTTGTGTACGATATGTGCTAGAAAGTTGGGGTTTAATTCAGAGCCAGATCCTCTATGCCCATTATGGTATTCCAACCCTGTGCACATAGGCACAGGGTTGGAATACCATAATGGGCATAGAAGATCTCATGTGGTTAAATTGGTCGAGCGTGAGACTCTCAGGCCTTGGCAAAAAAGATGTTTTTAACCCTAATTCTAATGGAAAAAAACATCTTTGGGTTATCAACTTCACACCCAATTTTGATACCACCAAGAGACACATAAAAAAAAGAAAGAAAAACTCTTTTTGAAAACAACCAAGATCGAACTAGATCAACAAAATTAACAATAATGTAGTTACACACACGAAAAACTCAAGATATAACTTAAATCACTTAATTACCCTCACATGTAATTTCTAATTTTTGAAGTGCCAAAAAATATACTTGATTGATACTCCCTCCTATCTAAAATAAGTGTCGTTTTAGAGAGATGCACACTTATTAAGAAAGCTAGTGAAATGTTTGATATACCCTTATTAATTACATATTGAATTGCCTTGAAAATGTAATTGAATTGCCTTGAAAATGTAATATGTATAATTAGGATGTGAGAGAAATTAAAGGGTAATTTTGGAAATAAAATTATAAATATGCATGAAAAATCGTGAACGACACTTATTTTGAATAATTAAAATCCCTTTAAAACAACTTTTATTTTGAATAGGAATGAGTATTAGATATATAGAAATAGACTCTCCAAATATATTATACTTGATACTTAAGTCAAAGAGGTAGCCATTCAATTTTGTCCTTCAAATCATCTTCTTCATTATTGGCTATTTGTACATATAACTTCAAGGCGATGAGAAAAAAAATACACATCTCTCTAAGAGATCAACCAGATATTAACAACAAAAAAGAACTTTTCATGTTGTAACAGTAGTAGAATATGAGAATAAGAAACTAACAATGAAATAGATACTAAGATTTAACATTAAAAAAAAACTCTCTAATGTAGAGGAAAAAATTATAAGACAAACCCACAAATAACTCCATTCATCTCAAAAAAGATTTATGGGAAAAAGTTGATGTGGTTCAATTTGTTGAGTGTGAGACTCTTAGGCCTTGGCAAAAAAGTTGTGTTTGACCCTGATTTCACTGGAAAAACATCTTTTGGGTTATCAACTTTACACCTAACTTTAATGCCACCGAGAGACACATGAAGAAAAGAAAGAAAATCACTTTTTAGAAATAACCAGAGTAGAACTAGATTGACAAATTACACATACGAAAAACCTAAGACATAACTTGAATCACTTAATTACCCTCACTTGTAATTTTTGATTTTTGTAGTGCTAAAAAATATACTTGATTTATATTAGATATACAAAAATAAACTCTCCAAATACATTATACTTGATAATTAAGTCAAAGAGGTGGCCTTTCAATTTTGTCCTTCAAATCATTTCCATCTTCTTCATTATTGGCTATTTGTACATATAACTTCAAGGTGTTATAAGCAAATACACATCCTATGAAGAGATTAACTAGATATTAATAACAAAAAAGAACTTTTCGTGTTGCAATAGTAGTAGAATATTAGAATAAGAAACTAATGATGAAACAAATACCAAGATTTAATGTAAAATTCTTTCCAATGTAGAGAAAAAATCATAAGACAAGCTGACAAATAACTCCACTCAATTCAATAAAGATTTATGGGAAAAAGTTGATGTGTTTCAACTGGTTGAGCGTGAGGTTCTCAGGCCTTAGCAAAAAAGTTGTGTTTGACCCTAATTCCACTAGAAATAACATCGCTTAGGTTATCAACTTCATACCCAACTTTGATGCCACCGAGAGACACATATAAAAAAAGAAAGAAAAACTCTTTTTGGAAACAACCAAGGTAGAACTAGATCGAAAAAAATTAACAATAATGTAATTACACGTATGAAAAACCCAATATATAACTTAAATCACTTAATTACCTTCACTTGTAATTTCTGATTTTTGAAGTGCCAAAAATATACTTGATTGATATTAGATATATAGAAATAAACTCTCCAAATATATTATACTTGATAATTAAGTCAAAGAGGTAGCCTTTCAATTGTGTCGTTCAAATCATTTTCATCTTCTTCATTATTGGTTACATATAACTTCTCTCTAGGAATACACATCTCTCTAGGAGATTAACTAGATATTAACAATAAAAAAGAACTTTTCATGTTGTAATAGTAGTAGAATATGAGAATAAGAAACTAATGATGAAACAAATATCAAGATTTAACGTAAAATACTCTCCAATGTAGAGGAGAAAATCATGAGACAAACCGACAAATAACTCCACTCAATTTAATAAAGATTTATGGGAAAAAGTTGATGTGGTTCAATTGGTCGAGTGTCAGACTCTCAGGCCCTGGCAAAAAAGTTGTGTTTGACCTTGATTCCACTGGAAAGAACATCATTGGGTTTATCAACTTCACACCCAACTTTGATGCCACCGAGAGACACATATAAAGAAAGAGAGGAAAACTCTTTTTGGAAACAACCAGGGTAGAACTAGATAGACAAAATTAACAATAATGTAATTACATAAACAAAAAACCCAACATATAACTTAAATCACTTAGTTACCTTCACCTGTAATTTTTGATTTTTGAAGTGCCAGAAAATATACTTAATTGATATTAGATATATAGAAATAAACTCTCCAAATATATTATATTTGATAAGTAACTCAAAGAGGTAGCCTTTCAATTTTGTCCTTCAAATAATTTTCATCTTCTTCATTAATGGTTATTTGTACATATAACTTCAAGGTTTTAGGAGAGAAACACACATCTCTTTAAGAGATCAACCAGATATTAACAAAAAAAAAACTTTTCATGTTGCACCAGTAGTAGAATATGAGAATAATAAACTAACAATGAAAATGACATTTTAGGTAATCTAAGTTAATTAGATCTACCTATATATGAGCATTGTTTAGTCGGTAAAATGACAAGAAAGCTATTTGGAAAGGGAATAAAAGCTTTATATCCATTGCTATTAATTCATTATGAAATCAATGGTCCAATGAATGTAAGGGCTAGACGTGGGGCAATTTATTTCATCACCTTCATTGATAAATATACTCAGTATGGTCATGTTTATTTGATTTCTCATAAATTGGAAGCATTCGATTGTTTCATAAAATACATAAACATAGTTGAGAATCAATTAAATAAGAAAATAAAAGCATTACGAACTGATCGTGGATAATACTTGTCAGACAAGTTTAAGCCTTTATGTGATGAGAAAGGAATAGAACGGTAGTTAACAATTCCTAAAACCCTACAACAAAATGGCTTCGCTGAAAGATGAAATAGGATGCTATTAAAAATGATTAGGTCTATGATGGCCAGTACAAATTTACCAATCACCTTTTAGGGTGATGCGTTGCTAGCAGCCATTTATGTACTTAATCGTGTGCCTGTAAAATCAGTTACTAGCATACTATATGAGTTATGGACTAGTAGGAGACCTGATATGTCAAGTCTCAGACCTTTGGGTGTGCAGCCTATGTTCATGGTCTCTCTCATAAATATGGAAAATTAGGCCTAAGAGGGAGAAAAAGTACCTTTTTAGATATTCATAACACTTAAAAGGATAAGTGTTCATTGGTGAATAGGGTAATGGAGGTGTAACCGAATTTGAATCACGAGAAGTAACATTCTTAGAGAATGATTTTCCTAAGCAAAGAAAAATAGGTAAAGACCTATTGTTATATGAGTCACTTGATTAGAATGATTCTATTATAAAGAATCAAGAAGAGGAACTTTAACTAAGTAGGAGCAATTCCACACAAAAGTTCTCCATGATGATTGATCCGAGTGGGAGCAATCAGATCAATGATGAATTTGTTTACAATGAACCTCATTTAAGACGAAGTAAGCAAGGAATAATTCCTCGACGTCATTTTGAGATTGAAGGAGAAATTAAGTTAATTGTTCCACAAGAGGAAGAAGAGCTAAGGAATGTAAATGAGGCCCTTACTGGACTTGTTAAAGAAGAATGGATGAAAGCAATGAAAGAAGAAATGAATTATTTAAGCTCCAATCAAGTATGGTACTTGTTTGACCTTCTTAAAGGGTGTAAAGCAATTGGGAACAAGTGGGCTCTAAAAAAAAACAAAAAGTTGATGGCAGTAAAACGTTGATAGCAGTACTGAAAGATATAAGGCCTGCCTTGTTGCAAAAAGATATACACAACAGGAGCGAATTGATTACAAGGAAAGTTTTTCACCTATTGTGAAGTTTGCTTCAATTTGTCTTATTCTAGCTATAGTAGCCAGTATGGATCTTGAATTATATCAAATGGACGTAAAAACTGCTTTTCTTAATGGAGAATTAGAGGAAGAAATCTATATAGAGCATGGTGATGCTGTCGCCTGCAACCAAATATAAAAGAAATCACTTCCGTTAAAACAATTTAATGTAGTAGCGGTAAGCG
>JANZLF010000221.1:17935996-17963259 GCA_026546835.1 Erythroxylum foetidum
CAACCTCTTACTAATCTTTTGAAGAAAGGAAATTTTAAATGGGATAATTCTGCAGAAACAGCATTTAGGCGACTCCAGAATGCTCTAACCAATGCTCCGGTTTTGATGTTACCAATTTTCAGTAACCCTTTTCCGGTGGAGTGTGATGCATCAGGTAAAGGTGTTGGAGCTGTGTTGATACAAGGAAAAAAACCAGCAGCGTTTTTCAGCAAAGCATTAGCTGAATCATCGCTGAATAAATCCATATATTAAAAGAAACTCATGGCGTTAGTGTTGGCCATTCAACATTGGAGACTGTATCTGGTGGGAAGAACATTTATAGTCTATACTGATCAAAAAAGCCTCAAACATTTGCTGGAACAGAGAATTACAACTCAAAATCAATAGAATTGGTCGGCAAAATTGCTGGGATATGATTTTGATATTGTGTACAAGATAGGAATTTCCAACAGGGCAGCAGATGCACTCTCCGGAGTATTTGAGGACAAGGAGTTGCACGTTATTTCTAAGCCATTTTGGCAAGATCTGGAACAGATTGATAAGGAGGTAAAGGCAAATCCACAGTTGAGCCGAATCATTAAAGAAATTAAGAGGGAACTGGATTCTCATCCTTCTTATACCTTGAAAAATGGGAGGCTATATTATAAAGGACGGTTAGTAGTCTCAACATCCTCAGAATGGATTCCCAAGCTTTTACAAGAGTTTCACACAACCCCTACCGGGGGACACTCGGGAATTTACAAGATTTACAAGAGGATAGCTCAATCTATTTTTTGGCATGGCATGAAAAGGACTGTAACTGATTTTGTAGCAGCTTGTCACACTTGTCAGCGTAACAAATATCAAGCTACGCCCCCAGCAAGTTTACTCCAACCGTTACCTATTCCCAACACCATTTGGGAAGAGTTGAGCATGGACTTCATTGTGGGACTTCCCAAATTGAAAGTCTATGATAACTTGTTGGTCATAGTGGATAGGTTGAGCAAATATGGGCATTTTATTCCCGTCAAACATCCCTACTCAACCCGCTCTATTGCTGAAATTTTCACAAAAGAAGTTGTCCGATTGCATGGCATTCCGTTTCCATTGTCAATGACCGAGATTTGATGTTCTTAAGTAATTTATGGCAAGAACTGTTTACACTCTAGGAGGTAGTTAACCGCATCATTGAGACATATTTACGTTGTTTTAGTTCGGAACAACCCAAGGTTTGGTTAGAGTATTTACCTTGGGCAAAATATTGGTATAATACCAGATGTCATTCAGCAGCTAAATGTTCTCCTTTCGAGATAGTTTATGGAAGACCTCCTCCCTCAATCACACATTTTATTCCTGGAGAAACGAGGCTCTGTCACAATTAAAACATCATTTAGAACGCGCTCACGATCACATGATACGTTTTGCGGATGCACGTAGGCATCCTCATGAAATTTAGGTAGGGGATTGGGTGTATTTGAAGATTCGTCCACATGGGCAAGGGTCTAGGCCTAAGCGGCCACATCCAAAACTGTCGGCACGATATTATGGACCGTTTTTGGTGGACAAACAGGTGGGTGCCGTTGCATTTCAACTGCAACTTCCCCCTCAAGTTCATATACATCCAGTATTTCATGTGTCCCAATTGAAAAAGGCTATCGAGCACCACCATGTTCAGGATGAATTACCTCAGAGTTAGACTATACTCCTGATGTGTGTACACCAACTGCGGTGTTGGGTAGCAGGACAGTTCATAATTGAGGAGCTGTTCGTGATCAATGGTTGATTCATTGGCAAGGCAAGCCATTGGAGGAAGCTACACGGGAGGACCAAGAGCTTATTCGGGGCCAATTCCCAGAGCTTAACGTTGGGGACAAGGTTAATTCTTCAACGGGTGGTATTGTTAGGAATAAAGGTCATAAAGAAGGAGAATGGATAGTTTACACACGAAAAAAGCAGTAGAGCAGTAAAGTTATAGTTAAATAGTGACAGTAGTTAGTTAGATAGCGATATACTATATCAGGTTGTTAGCAAAAGATAGATAGGAGATAGATACTCATATAAGTGGGTTAGGATAAGGAGATATAAAGTTGAGTTTACGAGTGAAGAGGGGAGAGATTAGTTTTGAGAATAATTCTCGGAAGTTTTTCCTGAGGAGTTGACCCTTGTGCAGAAGGTGGATGGTTCTTTTGAATAATATTGAGCTATTGCCCGTTAAATGGTGTTATCTAACGCATCAATACATTACATTTAAGAGTTACCTAACATCATTCTTCACAGGATTGCATGAAAATGTAGAGGATAACAAAGGATTTCTACACTTCAATAGTATGAATATCATGCAATCATATTAGTTAACTATAGACATAAATATTCACTTTCACTTGATATTTTCTTGAAGACTAACATACAACCACCAAAATTGTTGAATGTAAGAGATTAAGCAATTACCCTGAATAACACTTTGCCTTCAATAAGGGCATAAGGTATAGGCCCAAAAAGTCGTGAATCAATTGAGTCATATATATTATCTCCTTGAATCCAAACATGCCCTTCGGGTACCTATCAATAAGATACAATTGTTAAATAAAAAAGGTTAAGAACCTTAACATTAATGAATATATACAGCATGAGATTAGGTAATGAAAGGGTAAATAAATAAAGGTCAAGTAATGAAAGGGTAAAAGAAAATAGATATTTAGGTGATCTTGACAGATTAATTTGGCACTCATCATGAAGAAATATAAAAAAGCTGACCTTCACTCTGCATCACAATATAGCCTCTTAAAAAGTATGCTTTCCAATTTCCATTTAAGAGAAGAGAAAAATGCAAAGCAGAGGAATGTGAAAATTTCAAAACACTTCATCACCGAATATGAAAATCACTAAGCTCATACTTTGTGCACCAGTATGAAATTAACATCTGCCACTTCCTCAGCTCAACAACCCTATTGACTTTTGGATCAGTTATGGGCATTGTAGCAACAGAGACAGGGAATGAAAAAAAGGAAACAGTACAAAATTAAACCAAGTTCATATTGTCTTAGGCTCAACAGACACAATCCCATGTTCCCCAATATAACTAAGTCCAAGGAAAAATGTAAATGTTAAAATAATCGAGATTAAAGATTGTCCATTTATTTGATGAAATTGAGAAGAATAAAAACGAAGTCTATAACTGATACCTACAAAATGAATGAAACGATATAATGAAAGAAGTATGATACGAGATAATGAAAGAAGTATGATAAGATACCACAACAGTGCGGGAGCGGCGACCAAGAACAGGGTCGGGCATGAAGGTGACGGAATGACCCGCCATACCCACGATGCGCTTTGTCAAAATCTTACGAGGATCAAGTGGTGATCGAACCACCACGACATCCCCAGGACGCACCTTCCCAAAGCGTTGGGACAGGTGTTCTACTAGTAACACATCACCCGTCATATTCAAAGTCGGGAACATGCTCGGCCCGTATGCCTGCATTCATTTCACAAGTGCGAAGAAGAAAAATTAAAGCGAGAGAGAGGGGGCGAGTGAGAGCGAGAGCGAGAGCGAGAGCGAGAGCGAGAGAGAGAGAGAGTGATGCAGTAGTATGCATACGAGAGTGGGTGAGCAGAGGTAGGTGTTGGTGACGTGGAGCAAACAAAGAAACCTGGCAACTAAGGCTGTTCTACCAAGCAATTCTTGTATTGCGCTTCTCCATTTACTCATCAAACCCGCCACCATTCTCAATTCAATTCTCACCCAAACCTCCACAGTACACATTACTGTTATCTTATAAAGGCTTTTCTTCAGTACGCATAGGACCAGAACGGCAGAACATAAGCGATGAAAGCGCGAACTCAAATGACCGTAGTTGCAAGCTTAATTAGTAAAAGAATCCAAATAACTTCCTTATTAAAAAAAAAAAAACTTAAGTGTTTGAATTTTGAAACCTTTCTAATTAAATTTATTAACGAATTTGATTCAATTTTATTAATTAAATTAAATTTATACTATTTGAAACAAACCTAATAATATTATAATTGAATTCAATTTCAATTCTTAGAACATAATCAAAATAAATTAAATTATTTCATATGACATTTTTACCTTTGACTAAAAAATAATCTTATTAAATAATAAACATTCACACTTACATAGAACAACTTATAAACATCAATTTCATTATAAATAATATCATCAAAAAGTTCATTATTAAAATTAAAAAAAAAGATTGCAAATAATATTAGATTAGACCGAGCTATAATAATAATAAAAAAACTATTATAACTTGAAAGCTTAAAAATGCATGAACGAGCAGTAGTTCTTTTGCGTTGACAACTACAAGGCACTATCAAATTTTGAAATTTCACTTCAAATTATATATAATATCATAACAAGTTTAACATGTCTTCTTGTGATAAAGAGACATAAGATCATTACATCAAAAACTTAAATAAAAAACATTCATACTTGCATAGAGCAAATTACATCATCCATAAAATTCTACACTTAAATAGAACAAGCTATAAAAATCTAGCACCAACTCATCTTCCTAGACAATCAATTTAAACGTAGTTCAATTGGACATGCAAAAAATACACCAATAAAGTTAGGATGCTCTACAAGCCAATCAACTGCATCCAAAAAAACGCGTCCTTCCTATCCTAATTCTTTCATTGCGTCAAATATTTCCTCCTCTTTTCTAACACGAGGGTTTGTGGCTACAATAGCTTGTGTAATTTCTTACATTACATTGGACGTAACTTGTAATTCCGAAGAAATTTGATCTTGCACTCGTGCTTTTCTTTTCTTACCCGTGTAGGATGGCTTTGACACTAAAGGAGTTCATAATAAGGGAGCTTGAGTTGTTGGTTTTGTCGGAGTACTCTCGCTCTCAAATGGATAAAAACTCTCTAAATGAACCTCATTATTTGCTTGCATATTATCAATGTCCTCAATATTCATATCTCACCTTTTCTTTTCTCATCTTTGAACCTTCTCCTTTGAACTTTCAGCTTCAGATCCGGTAGCTCTATCTTTCTCATAGATCTTACGAACAAGGTCCAAATTAGGTAAAAGCTTTCCTCAAATATGTTTCACCTTTTCGTTAACCTATCAATCAAAATACAAGAAACTATATCAACAAACTTCATGCATAAGAAATAATACAAATAAAAAATTAACCATATAAGTATAAATAAAATACCCGTATCAAACTTTGCCACACCTCTAGAATCGCTTCAAATGTCTTGGTAACATCATTCCATCCAATTCCACTTTTGCCGTCAAGAAATATTGTCAAATGCATTTCTTCCCTTAAAGTTCTCAACCGATTTACAATTTTGCTCCGATTAATCTTAACCCCAAATTTTTCATTAATTTCCTTTATTACCTCTCTATATATACCAGTACTAAAATTTCTATCATCTTTTGAGCTTTTATTTTTTTTCTCCCTAAGAACTTGAAGCAAGCACTTATTCATTTCATAATTCCACCTCAAATATCTGTCAACTTTTTTTTCATCATAATTCACCTCTACGTCCATCGTCACCTATTTTTTCCAAACACAATCTAACATAAACCATCTTATACTGTTATTAACTCTTACTTTTCTCAATAACATAAACAAGCATAAAATTGTTAAAGACAATTACATTCAAAGGACGAACAATCATGTTTTACAAGTGGTGGTAAAAAAAAGAGAAAAAAACATAAACAAAGTTACATAATATAATAACAAAAATTTCAACAAATCAATGTCAAGAAGTGTAATCATTCCACATATGCACAGTTATACTATTTCTTATTATTTCTCCTTTTCTACCATCTTTATTTCTAGAAATTCCTCTAAAGATACTATCATCCTCATGATCACTATTTAATAGCTCTCTATTAACTCTTGCAACAAGTTCTTCATCCGGATCATATTGTATCAAAAAGTTATGTAAAAAACAACAAGCTAACATAATTTCAGGTAATGTGTTCACATCATATCTTGATATCTCAGATAAAATGGGAAATCTACACTTCAAAACCCCGAATGCCCTTTCAATTGCATTACGTAATGAAGCATGTCTCAAGTTGAATAACTCTTTTGCATTAGTTGGAGCTTACCAAGAATACTCTTTTAAATGATATCGAGTGCTTCTATAAAGAGCAATAAATCCGTACCTCAGCATATACTCAGCATTAACTAAATAGAATTTACTATAAAACCATTTACTATATGCTTATTGACAATAACACTTTTTGTACATAATATGGAATTTAATAATCTTAAACTAAAAGATACCTTAAGGAACAATGATCTTATCTTCTCTAGCTAATGCATTATCTAAAATTCTTGAATCTGAGGCTGAACCTTCCCATCCAAGTAGGACGTATGTAAATTTCAAGTAAAAAATGCATGCAACTAAGACATTTATTGTAGGATAAGTACTCTTCCTTCCTCTGTACTTTGATATATTTTCCTTTGAAACTTTTACTTTGATATGTATTCCATCAAGAGCACCAATACAATTCTAAAAAGCCTATAAAATATATTAGATTTTTTATTAATATAAAAAGTATGTTTTGTATATAAATTGTTTAAAAAAATACCTAAAAATATTGATAAAATCTTCCTCTATTATTGATTATTTCGGGAGGGACAACCAAATCATTTGGTTGAACCAAAAATTGCTCCTTGAGGGTATTATTGCTCTGAGTACTTGGTGGAAGTGACGACTAATTGTTTCAGTAAATTGTCGGAAAAAGAAACTTTGTGAACAAGTGCTAGCTCTACCACTTAAAATATGTAAAAATGTTCCAATTTGTTCCTTAGCTAAACTATATTGGTTATCTCTTAACAGTCCCCTCCCACAAAAAATTGAACATAAGCGAATAAATGCATCATAACTCGTGCGTAAAATGCTATGTGCATTATAATGTATCTCTATTGCGGTTAGTAATTCTTGAGTAAAATTTCTCTATGATCTCTTTTTGGATGCACTAGTTGTCTATTAGCTCGAGATATATATTGATACATATAACTCAAGCAAACCAAATAACCTGTATAAGCTACCATAGCAAATAGAGCATTTCTTTCAAACCCTCTCATATTGCTTGAATTTAAATTTTATTTATTATCACAAAACAAGTAGAAAAAAATATTGACATTGGCTAAAATCATTTCATTAAGTGTTTAAAAAAAGTAAAATAATATATAATAGTCTAAAGGTGAGATAAGCTGCAAAAACACAAAGTATCTGCTTCCTCCCTTCCTGATCATCGAAGTTTGTTGGGTCGTAGTCAACCAAAACATATATTTTGACAAATATACGGGCAGGGTAGTGAAAGATTTGGAAAATTGGGATGGTTATATAGTTCTTTGTTCAAAAGTTTGCGAACATGAAGAAGTTGTTTTCTTAGGTGCACTACTAGTTTCGATTAACTAAAAAAAACAAACTAAAAAGTATGAATAATAATTATGCGAAAGCAATGGCTTTTGTCACTGGGGAAAGCAAAACTGTAAAATGAATTTGTAAGGAATGGCAAAACCAAGAAGGAAAGGAACAGACTGCAGTCAAGTCAACACGAAGAAAGTCTGTTTCTCAATATTGAACAAAACTAGCATACTCTCACAACTAGATGAAGCCAAATCATAACAAAAAAAGAAAGTAAAACTCAATTTATAAAACACCCAAATTTCTAAACCCACCAAACTTCCAAGAGATCCTGAGTAACTCATGGTCATACCTTTACCATCAACCAAAAAATATACTATAACAAATGCAGAATTCAATGGTCCCTACGTATAAGAACGAAGAAACTGTTTCAACCTCTTGAGAATTTATGGATCTAAAAGAGAACGATGAGGAAAATGGAAAACTTGTGGGTGGTGTTGATTCATAGAGAAGGTTTTGTTGTTCTTCTTGGTGGGAGGGGCTCCTTAAGGCTGCGTCAATTGAAGAGTAGTGAGATGGGAGGGGCTACGTTAGTTAAAGAGATAAGGTTATTGCACGGGTATTATTGGAAGAGTAATTTTCAACGTTTAAAAAAAAGAATTAAAGTTAGTTTGTAATTTAATTCTCAGTATTTTTTTAGCTGAATTGAATTTATAAAGAATAGTAGGTTTCAATTATGTATGTGAATTAAACTCATCTTTTTTTGCTATTCCAAACAGTTAAATTGAATTCAATGTTGCAATTGAATTCAATTCCTATTGTTCCAAACAGGATGTTAGCACTGAGATTTCTGAAATCATAACCTGGAAGCCAAAAGATTCAAGGACTATGCCCAGGTTAGGTTGAAGAAGGGAGTTGTACTTCCAAAAATTTGATGAAGTTATTTCTTAGACGGTGAAAGTGTCATAAACCCTGAAGCATTTATACTTTGGTGAAGAGTATCAAAATCTAGTTGTGATTGGCTGATTTCTTCTAAGGAATCATACTAATCCCTTTTCCCATTTGAGTGTTCAATTGTTTTTGAATGAGATGGTTTCTAAGATGGGCAAACCCTGTTTCTATTTTTGTTTTTGTTTGACTCCAATATTCTGATCCCCATTGCCTTGTAACTTTCAACTTCACTGGAAGAATGGTGCGCAATGGGTGCGACGGAATGAGTTCCATCTTGCTATAAGAAAAACCAAGGCAATGGTGTGACCTATTCAAGAGAAGAGAAACCTCTAATAAGTTTTTAAACGTCATCATATGACTGTTATTGCTTTTTCCAAAAAACAAAAGGGGGGGAAAGAAAACAAGATTACATAACAAGGCGCGAGAAACAAGTTCCTGAACTATCCTCTACAAGGATCATGTGGCACTCTATAGGTGTAGTGTTAAAAAAAGTGACCCCCGACATCAAAACGGTTATTGCTTTGTGGAGTGAGAGGCAGTGGAAAATCCTAAATGTTTTAGGTTAGTCTAACCTAAAACATTTAGGATATCGAAAATGTCAGTACTTCCGTTGGCAAGAAAATGACTGCCGAATTTTTTTTTTTAAAAAAAACCTCACTTCCGTTGAGTATAAATTAATTCCAAAAGCACAGGTGATAACACATACTGGATTGAATTTGCAACTCAACAGACTGCTTTTTGTGGCAGTTCCAGTTTTTAATAATACAACAGAAAACAAAAACAGAAGATTTGGGGTAGAGAGAGGCAAATATAACAATATTAAAGATGAGAAATTTTGGCACCGAAGAAAACAGGTGCTATGTGGAGGTACTTGCCACAGGTTTCAACCCATGCTTCAGAGCACAATTCCATACAAGATCAATCTTTTCAACGTCGATAGCTCCAACTTCGTGGTGAGTCCAGCCCTCTAGGAGGTGAACCACTCCTCCTGCATGGCACGCGTGAACCACTCCTCTTTCCATGGTGTACTGTTTACAACAACAATTTCTTTCAGCCCTTAATCAATGCTACGCAAATATTGTATAACCTTTGTACAACTAGTTCTTGTCTGAAATTCTTGTCATGTAACTGTATGTAATTATTAGTATGAATTTCCGCATAGAGATTGGGATTCTTATATAATATGGAAATGAAGAACAGCTATACCCCTGTTCCCCTTTCTGAGTTAATAATAGTCTTCGTCTGTCGCTTTCTTGAAGAGTTCAACTAAGCAAGCGTACCCATCTCCTGAATCTATTGTTTGATTTATAGAGAATGATAGCATCCAAAGATTGAAGGGTACTTGTATGTGATTTGGTGCATTCAGAAATTCAAAATTTTAATGCTTTCATATTGATCCATCCATTGGCAGTATAGAAGAAAAGGCTAAGGAGGTGGTCACCTCGCAACATCCGAGGCCTTGAACATCATTCGGTAGTCTCATTGCTGCAAGATCACCATAGGTGCAGTCCCTTCTGAATGGCAAGATGGGTGGTACCACAAATTGGTGGAAATGCGTACCACGTGGGGCCAATCTTTGCTCTCTTGGTGTGATCCACTTTCCAACTATCCACGTCTACAAATTATATTTCAACACAATAATAAACCTCACAGTTCAATTTCACATCTAAATCCCATGCACTGCGTTGTAGAAAGATATCATTTTTATTTGCATATTTGACCTTCTTTATTACTCATATGGGTTCACCTGAAATGAATGTCAGGTTCCATATTAGAAAGTGTCATTTTGCTTTTCTAATTTTGGGTAAGAGCATATACCTTGCAATGTTGAGCTGCTTGATACTTGGTCACTTGGACGAGAAAGCTTTGGCAATCCAGTGGGGCTTCCTTTTGAATATTTTGGAATCTTTCGGTTGATAGTGTCAACATCTGTATTGAGTCATCAAAATTTCAAATCAGTTCTATAACACTGACCACATAACCATAAACTAATTGATTAACCCACAATAATTGGCATTGCCAATCCCTATTGATGTTGGTCACTTCAACTCATAACCAACCGGAGACCACATATGCCTCCCAACCTAAATCTGATGTTAAATACCTTGGTCTGCTATAGACAATAATTCCTTTCATGTGTAACTGATTTAATTATGAGTGACTTCCTTCTATCTTTCATGCTTCACCCCCACCTAATATATATCAGTTCTGGAAACTGGGACTTAAAAGGCTAAAGCTCTCAATCACATAGTTAAATATATTACTGCCCGAGGTCACTTACAAGGACTCTGACTTTCTTTTGGCAGAGGTAAAGAGCAATTGCTCTTCCAAGCTTGGAAGTGGCTCCACTTAGAAAGACTTCCTTCACATCCTTGGGGAGCTCATTGAGGATAACTGCAGCAGTTAAGGTGTTCCCATGAACGACTCGAACTTTAAGGTCTGGAAGCTTGTTGACAAACAGTGTTCCGCCGCCATTAAGTGCTTCATTCTGTACCCAAAATGTTTTATTTTCGCAGAAAAATGAGAATAGTACACAGAAACATCATTTAATGGTTCATGCCCATTAATGGCAAATGCAATCGTGTCAACAAGCATTGGAATTAACAACAGTATCTATCAAGCCTCGAGGCGGTTTAGGGACGTGGGATTCTACTAGACATGCAATGAGGCATCTGAACTCTTTCAAGGACTAAATTTTAATCGGAAAAAGAAGAAAATGAAAATCATTGATTGAAGTGACACTTGCGTCTAGGAATGTTACTTCAAATCACTGTTTGCTGCACAGGCAGTAATTGATAATTGCAACCAAGAAAATCTACAGGGCCCGAAGTTTTTGAATGCTGCTATTTACATTACTACTTCATTAAGAAGGTGTTATTTGATATAGAATTTCTCTAACAGGATTTAGCCAAGAAGAGATTATGTCATGAGTCATGATCATTACAGAAAACAGTTCAGATGATAATTACGGACCTACTTCATTAATCAGCTGTTATTTGACAATAAAGGTTCTCCACAGGTTCAAGAAGAGAGAGGTCCCAGTTCCCACTATAGATTGTTTAATACCATGCATTTATTTTTTTCAACTACCATAATCAGAGCAAATTAACTTTTGTTTATCTCTGGCCTTACAAGTCCAAGTAGCGAGAGCAAAACTAGAACTTGCTGCCAGCAAGCCTCATAACTTGATTAGATGTCACTTGTCCCTCACACCCCACCTATCCGAGCCTTCTTAAGGCAAAGCCAATGGAAAACAAGATTTGACGTAATAACTTGCTAAGGAATGCCGAGTTAATTACTTACCTTGTTCAAAGCGGCAAGGCTAATGACCTTGACACCGAGTTTGTCAGCCCTCAGAATGGCGTCTTCTATGTGATTATTAATGCCCTTTGCAGCAAATGGCAAGAAGTACTGAGAAGAAAAGGAATAATAAGATAAAATTATGAGTCTATAACAACAAGATTTAACAGCGTTTATTAAACAAATTATGATTCCCCCACCTGAAAGCCAAACCTAGGTACAACCCATGTTTGGTGCAACCTGCCTCTGAGATTGTAGAAAGATGCATAGAAAGTCTTAGCAGCAGCCCACAGTATGAACATGAAAGTAAAAGCCAGTGGCCAGAAAGGCGGCAGAAAGAATCTCATCGAGTAGGGTAAGGACGCAAATGATCGATTAACGAATGGCCCGTGCATTGAAGATGATACATCTACCACATGAGCTAAGAACACGAAATCAGCTACCTTTTCGTCTGCATTAAAACCAAGATCACGAATCAGCCGAAATTCAAAATATTAATGTGATATAGCAATTCAAGCGAACCCATTATTCTTGCATTTCTCAACACAGTATGCCATTTCCAGATACAAACTTTGATGACATGCGCTAGCCTGTTCATGGAAATTTTTTACTGGAATGGTCCTATGTAAATTTTTGTCCAGTGTGATTGTGAGTAGGAAAACCCCATTTTAATGCATTACAAGTCGTCCATTTAATATCATGATTCAGGATTTACCGCCGTTTGAGCTCATTTTCTTGTGCAGATCCCAAGAGTTGGGATTCAGAGTGTTCCACAAGGCATCAAAGAGCGGCATAAAGAGGCAGAAATTGGTCTTCTTATCTGTGTGATGCAAACTGTGGTACCTGCAATCCGCCATTGGTAAGTCAATAGATAATAAAGAAAATTAGGAGCTAGAAAATGTGATGTAGCAAAATTTCCTTTGGTAAATTTGGTGGCATAACAAATTTTGTGTGCACTGACGCGTATGTGGTATATACTGATATGCAATTATCCTGCCACCCACTCGCATCTGATGTTGAACAGATAAAAACTGGTGACAAAGCATTCGTAAAGTTTGGGCTGAAGTTAATGGCCTCCATTAATGGGGTTCACAAAATGTATGGATTCAAGCGATTATAAGGGGACTACGCAACCATATCATTGCTGTACATTGTGATGAAGTTGCTCGTGCACATTTCTTCCTAAGTTTCATGTGAGAAAGAAAGTAAAATGGACTTTCCAATAGGATGGTGTGTGTAGAATCGCATTGGGGACTACAACTCCATGAGCTTGTAGACGGGTATTGTTTCTTTGAAACATTGAATGCACTATTTTGTGGCTGTTTGATGTGCCAAATGTGGTTCTAATCGAGCATGTGAAGAGAATATTTAGCTTAGGCTGCTTAGCACTTACGTTGGGGTATAGAGAAGGTATCTAAAGAACGGAAATGTCTCAAACAGTTGATTGGGCACAACTTCAACATTACAATGTCCCAAGCATCTGAGAAAATCAAAAGCCAGAAGGTAGCCATAGATCATGCTCTTTGATCCATATCCCAACGCAGAAGCTCCAATTATTGGAATACTGGTTAAAACTGTTAGTATCAAATGTTCCAAAAATGTTGCATTTGCACCTGCACAAGAGAGGATAAACAAATAAAGACGAGCATTTAAAGACATTAATCCACGGGCTAAAAATTTTATGCCTGTTCTTTACCTGTGAAAGGGTGTAGGACCGGACTCGAATGGTGGAGTGAATGGTAATGAGTAAAGAGATATCCGTTGTGAAACCATCTGTGAACCCAATAGTACAGGGGCTCTGAAATAGCTACATGAAGGATCAAGGTGGTAATAAAACCATATGTGTTCCAGAGCGGAGCATTTTCAAGGTATGATGGAAAAATAAGACATGCCACTGAAGCAATCAGTGCCTGGAGAAGAATGAAGTTGTCCCTGCAAAATCCCCCGTAAACAAAGATGCAACTGTAAATCCTAGCAGGTCAATTTCCAGCTACCAGTAGCATAATGACAAACCATCATAATAATTCAGGGGAAGAAACAAAAAGACAGATCTTTCTTTTTTCCAGGAAAATCTTACCAATCCCATTCACTGTCTATCTGCTTGAAATCATACCCATCCTTGTTAATCCGGAGTTTGCGATTCAGGAAAAGCATGCTAGAGAAGGAACTCCACAGAAAATAAACAAATTCTCTGAGAGTAAATAATACGACAACATGCAGGTACCAATCGACCTTGAAAGTTCCGTCCTGAATTCTTGAATACGCAACTTTCGAGAGAACAGGTGCATAGAGCAGATACTGCAAAGAGACAAATCACGTCAACGTCAAGCAAACAGAAAATATTCCAAGAATCAACTCCATGGACTTCAGGCAGTGACACCGTGAGAAAACAGAGTGCGGTAAGAGATTTCTCTACCTTATAAACTCCCATGTTCTCCCATGGCCAAGTTGACAATGGAGCAACCATTTTTCCCCAATGAATAAATTGGATATTCTGATGATAATCTACCTCAGCTTCTTTCCCCTGGGGCTGTATAACATAAACCCTTCTATTTCAGAAAGATGAACCAAAGAAATTAGTGGCACAAAAAAGGCCAAAAACGAAGTCCTAGAGAAGAAGGAAACCAAACAGGAAACACCACAAGAATAAGGTGAAGGAAATTGATTTGAGTGTTCTCTTGGTTTTTCTAAATCTAGACGTTTTGGAGCTCTTCTCTACAAAAGGCTGTAGTGAAAGGCCACCTTCTTATATAGCTAGAATAAGTTTGTTTCGGAAACAGCCAAAAATAAAAAATAAAAAATTTCTTATAACACTTGGAAAAGAAGCTTGTGTTACGATTATGGGCGGTGGCCAAAAGTCTTCCTACGTGCACAGTTGGGATATCAACATGTTCTCATTTTCAATAACTTCGTCTAATTGCATCGGCTGCGAGTTACGGCCTGTAGTACCAGAAATTAATGCCTTTGTGTGGTTGGGGAGTGGGGGGATCATATAGGTCACCGTTGGGGGTCGATTCGTTATTAACTGAATTGAAGTGCTCGGAGACATCATCGACACATCTGTAGTCCCTCCCTAACTTGCATGTTTCTCTTACACAACCAATCTTCTCTTAATATCGAAATTCTCAATCATGCTTTGGCTATTCATCTAGAAGGGTACAAGCCTTAACAATGATAATTACGTGTTTAGGAATGCATGAAAGAATTTGCTTTAAAATTCAACAAGCGAAATGATTGTGTAGCTAATAAAGTGCGCAAAGGGGGATCCTTCACTACTTTAAGATCGACTAGACATGGTTTTATGATAATGAAGTTAAGTTGCTTAGACACCGCAAAATTTGAAACAAGTTATAATATTTCCAAAACCAACAAAATCCAAATACGGGAAACTTGACAATGAGTAAGATAAAGCAACTAACTAACTTTGTCAAAAGTGCCCATGCAAGGTGTTAACTTTTTTATCATTATGGACAATTTTCTTTTTTTTCCTATTAAGTAGACAACTATTAATTGTAATTTTAGTTTTCAATAAATTATTAGTTAAGTTACGTAATTTGATCTAGATAAGGATAATAAAGTGACCCAATAAATAATCTAGATTAATAGGTCAAAATTCGGATGAAAAATGGATCTCTTTCAATGTGGATCTGATCCATATCGGCCTTGTGTTATGAAAGTCTGATATAGAAGCTATATAAAGGCTAAGGCCTTCTATAGTTGCTCATATCAATCGTAAGCATATGGTTCTTTGACCCGTTAAGAGAACTTTCGTATTGAGAAAACTATAAAAAGGCCTAAATCGAATGCGGTGAACAATTTCCTCAACTATCCCGAAAAGATTAGAGCTCATTTCGGCGTCAAAAACTACTTCGGAACTCATATTGTAGAGATGAAGTAGAATAGTGGAATCACAGATGGTGAAGTTTCTAGAATATAATGTCTATGATGAGGGAGGATCCTCACATCCTCTAGAAGATAGTAGGACAGATACTACAATTATTGTGTATCTGCTTCTTATGCAGTTAGTTCCAGTGGATGAAGGCCCGAGTACTGTACCTATGCAGGCATAGAAACCTATTCCTATTCAGGAAGTGATTTATGAGGTACAAGAGCCTATGTAGTTATGTAGATCTACCAGAAAGAGGCGATTGACTATCTCATCATATTACATAGTCTATTTAGGTGAACAAGACTATGACATAGGACATGTTGTGGATCCAATGACTTTTACAGAAGCCGCTTCTAGACCCTATACAAATATGTAGTGGGAAGTAATGAAGGATGAGATGCAGTCTATAAGGTATAATAAGGTATGGGAGCTTGTTTATTTACCTCAACATTGCAAGTTTATCAGCTGCAAGTAGCTATTTAAGACTAAGAAGGACACACAAGGTCAAGTTGAGTGATTTAAGGTGTGTCTAGCTGCTAGGGGATTCACTCAGAGAGAATGAGTTGATTTCAATATTACCTTCTCTCCTGTATCCTCGAAGAATGCATTTGGAGTGATTATGGCAATAGTATCTTATTATGATATGGAGCAATATCAGATGGACATTAAGACCACTTTCCTAAATGGTGACCTTTATGAGAAGGTCTATATAGAGCAACCTGAAGATTTTCAAGATCAAGATGCAAGCGACAAAGTCTATAAGTTGAATAAATCAATATACAACCTAAAACAAGCTTCCAGACAATTGTACCTAAAGTTTGGTGAGGTTTTGACCTCATTCGGCTTTTGTGGAGAGCAAAGTCAAAAGATGCTTATACTATAAGGACAGGAGTATCAAAGTCATCTTCATACTATTGCATGTCGTTGATATCTTGCTCGCGTCAAATGATTTGACCATGTTGCTTCAAATAAAGCAACTTTTGCCCAAACATTTTGACATGAAGGATTTGGGTGAAGCATCTTTTTGTCCTCGATATGCAGAGTCACTGGGACAGATCTTAATACTCCCTAGGCCTTTCACAAAGAGCATACATTAAGTGAGTGTTACAAAGGTTTAATATGGCTTATTGTAGACCTGTTACAACACCTATCTCACATAGTGAGAGATTATCTTTGGCACAGTGTACAAAGAATGAAGTTGAGAGAGAGACTATAAAGAATGACCCATACTCTACTACAATTGGTAGCTTGATGTATGCGCAGGTGTATACTAGATCGGACATTGCATTTGTTGTAGACTACTAGATTGATATCTGGCAAACCTAGGTATGGGCTATTGGAATGCAGTCAAACGGGTGTTGAGATATCTAAAAGGTACCAAGGATTATACATTAATATATAAAAAAAATCAACGATTTGAACCTTATAGGGTATACAGACTCCAATTTCGCTATGTGTCTAGATGATCGCAAATCTATATCAGGGTACATTTTTATGTTTGCAGATGGTGCAGTATCATAGAAGAGTGTTAAGCAAATACTAGTAACTTCCTCGACCATGCATGCAGAGTTTGTTGCATTTTATGGAGCTACTACATAAGCGGTTTAGCTCAGAAACTTGATTTCTAAGTTGTCTATAGTGGATTCGATAATTAGACCCATTCGGTTGTATTATGATAATCTTGCTACAGTGTTGTTTAGTAACAACAACAAGAATATCATAGGGTCTAAGTATTTGGAGGTCAAGTATTTGACCATAAAGGAGTTGATTCAGAAATGTGATGTTGAAGTGGAGCACATCAGGACTAAGGAGATGTTAGTTGATCCTTTGATTAAAGGACTTCGCTCATTAGTGTTTATTAGACAAGTATCCAATATGGGCGTGTTAAAGTTCTTAAATAGTAGCAGTTAGGATCATTGTATTTACTCCTTAATATTTTGTGTATTTTGATGTATTATGACATTATGATTATTTATTAATAAAGATGATCATGCTCTTTTATCCTCAATAATAAATGCTTTTGTATATAGTCATAATACATACTGAAGCCTTAAGATTTGTGTTGATCTTAAGCATTTCAAAGGTTATTGGGCATTTGTAAAGATTGAGCTTGAGTCTATGTCATTAAACACATAAAATTTATATAGATATCCTTAAAGTTTCATATGACATAGAGGGATATAAGGTTTTAATCTCATAAATATTCTCTAATGCAGTTTAGCATTTAGTTGAAAAATATAAAGGTTTTCTCTAATATTGTTTAGCATTCGGTGAGAGAAAACAGGACTTCTTTGTTTTACTTTAACACAAGCAGTTTAACATAAAAGTTATTGAAATCGAGACTTACAAAGAAAGATGATACATTTTAGATCATACATATATCATCTTAGTTTGTCACACATCATTTTCTCATTCATGTTAGTAAGGTATCAGATATTCATGATTATATTGAACCTATGTCATATATTACATGTGTGTTTGATATTTTTTAGTATCGAAAGCCTTGCAGAACGGAATGTAGGACTTTTATTACCTTTGGATCAATTTTTTTTTAATTTAGTACCAATACAGTAACGTGACTTAACTGAGTTTTAAAACTATTTTAAACTTTAAAAAACTGCAATTAATAATTGTCCAATAGGAAGAATGTTAGACATTTTTGTCTTTAGGGACAATTTTGTCTTTTTTCTATTAAGTGGACAATTATTAATTATAATTTTGTTTTTTAATAAATTATCAGTTAAGTTACGTAATTTGATTCAGATAAGGATAATAAAGTGACTCAATAAATGATCTAGATTGATGAGTCAAAGTTTGGGTAAAAAATAAATCCCTTTTAGTATTAAACCTAGTCTATATCGACTTGTGATGGAGAAGCCCGATATAAAAATTATATAAAGGTTAAGGTCTACTATAATTGCTCATATCAATCGTAAGTATACAATTCTATGACTTGTTAAGAAAGCTTATGTATTGAGAAAACTGTAGAAAGGCCTAAACCGAGTGTAGTGAAAAACTTCTTCAACTATCCCGAAAAGATTGAAGCTCGTTTCGACATTAAAAACTGCTTCTAAAATCAGAATGGATTCGAAATCAGGTATTCCATATTTCCTTCATTTTTACCCTTTCATGTATGAGCCTAGGTACGTAATAAGGCCTATACTATGTATGAGACGAGGCCATATAATTAAGGACGAATGAACCATCGAAACATTACCGCAAAATGAGTTTGAAATGCATACCCACATCGACTATCATTAATTGTAGGTTATAACCCCCCTAAAAGATGGAGAGCTATTGATATGTCACATGTTAAATACGCAAAGTGGGGAAGGGGGCCGTTTGATTAATATGTTGAAACTGACCAATTCGTCAATTAGGACCAATTAAAAACAAGAGAACTGCAAGTTCACCTAAAGGATTGCATTTGTTTTTTTTCCCGATAAAAGGCATACAACTAGGAATTCGGTGCCTTTGGACAGTAGTGGAGGCAGTCTATCCTCAATGAACGACTCATATAAACCATGCGACTTCGGTGATATCTAATGTTCCACAATTAAGTTAGATGAGATAAAGACCATGTCTTGTCCTTGCAGTTATCTGTTGGAACCAATTTTTAGCTTACCCTACACTTAAGATACATCAAACATGTTGCTTGTTATATCAAATCAAACTATACTAAGGAAGAATATAAAAAACGAAAATAAATTCAATTCATTTAACCCTTGCTGGTTGCTATATGAGCACAACCCGCAAAACTAATAAATATGTTCTATCTCTTTAATGAATGGAAATATAAAACTGTTTGTTCTTATACGTGAAGCATCCATTTTTTCAGCAGTGAAGTGCTTATCTTTTCTTTATATAAAATTATTATTATTATTATTATTAGTATTATTATTATTATTATTATTATTATTATTATTATTATTATTATTATTATTATTATTATTATTATCTATTTATTGATGTTCAAAGTCAGGACATTATGTATTATTATTATGGCCACTTAACTATTCGTACTAACTCTGAATAATGCTTTTTATCATTTATATACATCCAATTTTTTCTTAATTTTTATAATTTTTTTTTGCCTTATAAGAGATTAATGATTTGCCAAGATAATACCAAAGCCATCGGTATATCTTCGATCGTCACAACCAAACCAATCAATGTTACCAAAGCATTATAAATGAAAGTAATTACTGTTAGAAAAGAAAAGTTACTTATTGGTTTTATATTGCAAATACCAAAAGATGCATTTCACTGCTTTCCAATTTTCATCTATGGAAGAGTGCAAAGATTAGCAATAGTTGGAGTCGTATGATGTGCCGCTGTTGTGTCAAGGTACTATCGCATGTAAGATTAAACTAATTGCATTGTTGATTCATTACTTAAGCATCATAGGAGTTGTTGGGGCCTAGGTATGATTATAATATGCAGGTCATATTAGTTTGAAGATCAAAGTATTGGCGAGGTATATATCTACATCATTATCGATGAACTATATAGTTTTGTAAATTTGAAAAGGCACTTTCTTTTCTCCGTCCCCCTTTAGAGTTGGCAGATCTATTTTAATTAATGTTTAGCTTGAAAAATTTTAGAGTAGATTGTTTGGGTTGTTTCATAGCAACATTAGCTAAATAAGAGTCTTAAGAGTAGATTGTTTGGGTTGTTTCATAGCATCATTAGCTAAATGAGAGTCTTACATACTTTTTAGTAACATTTCATAAGTTGAGAGTTGTTCATGCAATTCAAGAAAGGAGACAGGTTCATGTCCTAAATTTAATGCTGCAATGATGGGAAAGAATTTGGAGCCAATATTGATATAGATTATCACATTGATTTTAGCATCAGAAATGGATCTACCAGCAATGTAAGTTCATCAGCATGAGCTTTTACCGTTTGGACATATTGTGTCACACTCATAACATTTTTTTTCAATTCTTAAAGTTCTATATTAAGCTGAAGTTGTCGCGTCTGTTCTGAAATATAGAGAGTTAAGGAGGAAAATAACTATGACAAGAGAAATTAATTCTTAATGAACCAAGTTTCTGAGAATCTGTTCATCTAGATTGTTAAGAGAAGGTATTGTTTTGGACGGAATATGCATGGAACTGTCAATAAAACTAGTTAATTTGTGATAATTCAAAAGAAGAATAAATTGTGTTTCCAAATCAAGTAGTTTTGACTTGTTAATTTAATAGAAAGGGCATGATGTCAAATTAGGGTTCCTCTGATACTATGTGAAAGTGGGAGTTTTTGTGTGTATTCTCATTACATGATTGTAACATATGTACATATTGTGAGCTGAACATTAGTAATTTACAACTGTGCTAACAAGAAAGATACGACTAAACATGAAAACATACGATAGATGGTACTAATCAAGGGTTATGGCTAAGACTTATCATGATTGGCGATGATCAAGTAATCAAAATATAATAATATTCTATTTCCTTAACAGGCCTAATGAACTATCCACGCATACTAAAATTTTAGCAATTTGGGTTGCAAAACTTTGAATTTATTGAAGAGATTTATAATTTCAAGGGAAACTTGGCCTCTTTCTCGCGTCCCTCAATTAATTTATATGAAGCATTATTCCAAAAATAACCATTTCAAAAATTATAGACATATTTAATTTGTTTTCTCTTCTTTACTTTTTTCCTTTGTAATTGTGTGTTGAATAAATTTGATTATTTCAGTTCGTAAATATATTTATTTTATGGTCTTTGATTAGGCATTAAGAGTAAATGAAAATGTTATTTCGTTTTAACATTGAAGATTTAATTGCATCTCTCCTAATACAGCAACGTCTCTAGCTAGTTTGGATTTTACAGTCACTAAATGAAGAATCTAACAAAAAACAAACACACTCATTATGTGCAGGGAGAAAAAGGGAAAAGTCTTCTACACTTGTTTTAAGACTATCAAGAAAAGGGAGGCAAAACAAAACCTATTAACTTTGTAGTGTTCGAATTCATTTTCCCACGTGACTATCACTAAAATCTAGGAATGTCCAGGCACTGTTGGCCTGGACATTCCTAGATTTTAATGTTTTAGTTAATCTATCATTCTTAATGTTTTAGTTAATCTATCATTCTTAATGTTTTAGTTAATCTATCGTGTGCATGCCTTTCCATGAAGGCAACGTCTGAGAGTTTCTTCTTTTCCCTAGATAGAAAATTATTGATTAAGATGAGTGGAATAGAATATAATTATTTATGGTCGATTTTGATAGAATACATGGAAGGATTTCAGTTAATCTTCGATTGATGGTACAAAGACTGAAAAAACACAAAGAAGCCCTTTGAAGTTAGATAACTGAATTAACAATAAGTACTACATCCCCACATCATTCATTCATTCTCAAATTCGAGTTTTCTTTATATAATTAACAAGTTTTAAGTGGACCCTTGATTCATAGCAGGCATGAGCATTATCTCCTATTCATAGATATCATGGAAGATCAATAATGCCATAAACCCACATGGTGCAAACAATGACTCCAACCCAAATTCATTTCTGTTGAAAAACGTAACACACTCTATACATTAGGAACGTGTAAGAGAACGACCAAGGAAGTTTTGTCATCTAATTAATTCTCAGCATCTATAAGCTTTTGCCTTATTTCCTTGTAAGGAAAAGTCGCAAATGTAAAACCCTTTGTCTCTTCATTTATGAAGGGAAGAGAACTAGCGGATGAGAACACATTACGTGTTCACAGACTGTGGTTTAACAATATGTACTTTTCTTGGTCCTTTCCGCTAAGAATAAGCGTCTTATCAGCCCGGATAGCTCAACTGATTATTATCAAGAAAATTGAGTGTAAGGTCTCAGGTTTGAGTCTCGACAGAGATAGTGTAGGAATTCATCCAATGTGGTGGTTCCTTGTACGCACCGAAAAAAAAATAACCGCCTAGCTAATAACTTAAGTGAAATTTAACCATGATTTACCCCCCTCACAACTCTGTCGAGCCGAGGTGTAGGGACGCCTAGGATGGGCGATTCCACCTTTTAAGTACAAAAGCGTCTTATCAAAAAGGACGGATGCATATAGGAAGCAAATGGGGCCATAGACCTCACTTTTTTTAAAAAAAAATTATATAAAAATATTATTATTTTTGATTTTTTCATAAAATAAAATAAAATTTTACCTCACTCAAAATTTTTTTATTCTTATTAAAATTTTACTTCTATTAAAAATAAAATTTTATCCCTGCTTAAAAAAAATTCTGGATCCGTTGTCGCTGCTTATCAAAACTAAATTTCGTAATCATCATATGAACATCAGCTTAATTGTTGCCTTGAGATGGAAAATTAAATAATTTCCTTTTTTCTCCAAATAATCGACATAGGTAGTTTTCCAAATGGTTGGAAGTTGGGAGAAATGTTTTACTTGAATTTAAGTCAGTCACTTTCGTCCTCTTACCAGTCGGTGTCACCACCTGCCCTCCTCCCTCTCTAATGGGCCGGTGAATCTACGTACAGTTTGGAAAGAAATGTTGAAGATAGATGCTTAACTGTTTAACTAACAAAAAACAAAACAAGAAAGCAGTATTATTTAGAGAAGAATAGTGGAGTCCAAAATACCTAACGTTTAATCACGCAAGAACGCTTTATAATGATAAAAATATGAGGCTTAGTTAGGTAACTGGAGACTAAATTAATAGTACATAAAAGTTTGATATGTTTATATTCGGTGATCTTGACATCATCACCATTTTTAAAACGTTACCAGAACTATTTTCATAGATATGTATGTTCAACCTGGCCCTGCAAAAGCATTCATAGTGATTGGTATTTTCTTCAAGTCTTAAGTATTATTGGCCACATACGTGTCACCTTCCCCCGCACAACAGATACCAAACCAAGTCCTGTGAAGCCGACTCGTGTATTTGATGATCCTATTCAATAGTTTGATTACTACGTCTAGTCTTGCCCTGTCACAGCTGGGTCCCAGTTCCCAAAACGAGCTGAGCCTCGGGACCTTGGGCAACGAACGTAAGGGAAGGGCCCCTCAAAGTCAACAGTCTAGTATTGTTCATGATTTGGCGTGCAATTACTTCATATGCCCTCGTCACTTTCACGTTGGCCACATACGTTTCTATTTGCATACTTTTATCTTTTAATGCAGCATTGAATCTTCAATCAACTATGTAACGAGTGGGTTATGTTTACTAAAATCGGTTCGAACTTTAAGTGATAACCGACGGAAATTCATTGCATCTACTCACCCAATTTGTAGAAAGTAGCTGGAGGATGAATCGCAATGTTAAGCTTAGCCATGGCAAGGTCGTAACCAATAACTTATTAGCTGTACTGGTTGTCTTCTTAATGCCTCCTTTACTGGTAAGACGACAATATCTCTAGTGGGCTTCCACACTTCGCCGAAAGTGTTCCATTAGCATCTCATTGGCACTTAATGGCAATTGAATGTTAATTGACTAATTAACTAAAATGACACCCCCAAGTCATGTTAAAATTATAGATGTCTTGAAATAAACTATAAACTTTGAATTTAGTGCACTAAAATGGTCCCCTGTGATGAAGTTACGAGGTTGATCTCCTGGATATGAGATTTTTATTTTCTTCTACTTATCCATTTCATTCAACTAAAATTTGATCAGAGGTTAAGAATTCATTTCAGTCAAGTTTGTAACAAACAACGGAAGTCGAAAGCCTGCTTGAACGAGAAAAGTTGACACTGGTTGGCCGAAGGGTGAGTTATACTGTGCTCTCCAACAGATTACGCAGTCTATGGAACCTCCGGCGCCTTATGAAGCTCGTAGACTTGGATTATGACTTCTATCTGGTGAAATTTCAAACGGAAGAGGACTATCTCCACGTCCTCACCAACGGTCCTTGGACAGTCTTTGGACAAGTGGTTGCGGTCCAACGGTGGGTGCCCAGCTTTCTTCCCTCCCACGCCCAGATAACCCATGCGGTGGTGTGGGTTCGCATACCGAACTTACCTATCACTAGGTACCACCCGGAGATTCTGAAGGCTATAGGCAACCTGGTTGGTGCCACCGTCCGAATCGATGAAGCTTCATTGCATGCACAGCGGGGTCGGTATACGCGACTGGCGGTGGAGGTGAACTTGAAGGAGCCGCTGCGATCCATTTTAGAACTCGATGGAGAAACTCTGCTGGTTACGTATGATGGCTTACCCCAGGTGTGCTATACCTGTGGGATAGTGGGTCATTCCCCCACGGCCTGCGCTAAAGCCAGGCCAACGCCAGCAATTGCCACTCTACTGGAGTCTAGTTCTGCTACAGGGGAGCGTAGTCCAGACGAGTCGTTGGTGTCTGTGGAAGGTAGCCGATGTGATGAGACATCCAACGGTTATGGCCCGCAGACGAACGTGCAACACAGGCGTCCTCGCTCCAGTGTGAAGGGACAACTCAATGCTGAAAGCCGTGGGGCGCGTGCGGGGTCAACATCTAAAGGATCCAGATTTGCGGTGTTTCACTCGGTGGAATTAGACAGAGACGAGAACGTTGGGCCGAGCTATGCCATTCTGCAACTCCCGTTGCCTGGGCTGGGCCACAGATGCCATGTGGCCTCTTCAGGTGGGCCAGAGCCCATATCCTCTCCAGCAGCTACGCCACAGCCTATAGCCAAGACCCCCAACCTTTGAAGGCCTCTAAAGGCAAGGCTGTCCAGATCCCTTCACTGCTCCGTAAGAAAAAGGGGCAGGTTGGTGGGCCCGCCCAAGCATCCAAGGATTCCCTTCAGCTCCCTTTACAGCCCACAGACTAGTAGCGACACTTAGCAGTTGCTATTCCGACCCACTCCGAGATGGTCTGTGTGAGCCAGCTCGTGGAGGATCTGAGTGAGGTGCCTGCGGAGAGCCCCCAGCACATGGAAGGGGTCGAGGACCCCGGGACGGGGGACAGCCCCCAGGCCCTCCTGCCCTCAGAACCTCCTGACATTCAGATTGCATTGACGGGACTGGAGCGTTGCCCTCCGACAGGCTCGGAGATGGGGACCACACCCGAATTACATGAAGAGGAGCCCCGAGCGCCTAGTGGTGAGTGTGGTGCGGAGCTTCCGAGGTAGGTTTCCTCTCTCATTTTCTTAGTTATGTCAATATTTATCTGGAACTATCAAGGGGTAGGAGGATCGGCGTTTCAGACCCTCCTGCGTAATTACATTCGTAATTACAAACCGGGCGTTTTGACCTTATTGGAACCCCGTCTTAGTGGCCCTAGAGCCAGTAATATTATCTGATCCTTTGGGTTTGATTATTCGTTTCGAGTCGAAGCAGAAGGATTCTCAGGTGGGATTTGACTTATGTGGACAACGGAGGTCTCTGTGTCTATTGTCACTGTGCATAGACAGTTCCTTAACACCACTGTCCGATTTGGGTCGGATTCTTTTGACCTGACGGTGGTGTATGCCAGTCCGCAAGGGGCCACGCAGGCACTCATGTGGCCGACCCTTTCCTGGGTTGGTCGTACTACTACGGGCTCGTGGATCGTGCGTGGTGATTTTAATGCGAAACTTGCTCTCGCTGATAAGAAGGGTGGAGCTCTCTCGACCCCTGTCATTAGTAGACGATTTCAAGATTGGGTGCAGAGTTGTGGTCTTCACGATTTAGGGTATGTTGGTTCCCGTTTTACATGGCGTCGTGGTTCGTAGCAAGCTCGCCTGGATAGGGTGCTCGATTCGACGAAGTGGGTGCAACAATTTCCCCACACTGTGAACCTGCACCTGCCCTTCCGTGGGTCCGACCATCGACCTATGCTCCTCCAATTTCGTCCGTCCCAACCCAGATCCCATGGGCTGCCGCCTTTCAGATTTCAAAATGCGTGGATCACTCACTCGACCTTTCCAGCAGTGGTAGCGCAACATTCGACACCTAAGGAGGGGGCCATGAGTAGGTCCTTAGCCTAGTTTTCTCGCCACCTTTCGCATTGGAACCAGCATGTCTTTGGCAATATTTTCTCCAGGAAGAGGAAGCTGGTTGCTAGGCTGGAAGGGATCCAGCGTGCTATGACGACCTGTCCACGCTACTCGTTGCTGGATCTGGAGGACACTTTGAGTGGTGAGCTCCTTCAGGTGCTTTGCGAGGAAAAGCTGCTTTGGCACTAACGAGCCCGGTGTGAATGGCTTTCCAAGGGCGATTGGAATACTAAGTATTACCATACTCTCACTCTCGCCAAGCGAAAGCAGTTACGCATTGAGCGGCTCCAGGATCAGGCTAGGATTGTAGTATCTGACCCTGATCAGCTGCGTCGTCTGGTTCAGTAGTATTTTGTCCAGCTATATACGATGGGGGCGGAGCTGACCTCCGGCTTCCTGATCTCGGGAGCCTTTATTCCCCTGTCGGAGGGGCACCTTCAGGCACTTTCTAGTCCTCTCCTCTGGGAGGAAATCCGAACGGCTGTCTTTGACATGCATCCCCATAAAGCCCCGGTGTTGGGCCCGGGCCCCGGGATCCCTATTCCCGAGGCGGCCCCTCGGGCTGCGCCCAAGGCGGGCTACACGAACCTCGGACCTGATCTCAACATCCATACGCAAATTTCGATTTGCACATACATATAACATACTTACACATTCATCACATACATTCTAATCAAACACCCCATAACTAAGGGGCGTCATGCCATTACATTCTGAAAGAAATTAAACAAGTGTTCATATTTTTACAAAATACAAAATGAACTTAAATCCAAAATACATGAAATATGCTCCATGCTAATATGCTCGGAGGGCCAACCAAAATACGAACTTAATACAAAGTTCCTAACTAGCTTGAAGT
>JANZLF010000221.1:17969113-17984393 GCA_026546835.1 Erythroxylum foetidum
TAAGCAATCTTCCCAAAAATGCCCTTACACATTTTTATCCCTTACTTCTCATTTAAACCACATTATAACTAATTAATCTCAAGTAAACCGAAGTTATCCATTAATACTCCCAAATTAATCGAACTAAGGCATAATCACACAATTATCAAAATTTATGCTTAATGACATCATAAAAAAAATTCGGGGTCCAACACCCGAGGCCTGATGGGTTTAACGCTCTCTTCTTCGAGAACTAATGGACGACTGTTGGGCCGGCTGTGGAATCGTTTCTTCATCAGGTCTTCCGGATGGAAACATGGGATCAGGCGTTAAATCGTACAACTTTGGTACTTATCCCTAAAATCCCTTCACCTCTCCAGATCTCTCAGTTTCATCCGATTAGCCTATGTAATGTCATGTACAAGATTATTTCGAAGGTAGTGGTCAATCGTTTGAAAGCGCACATGGCTTACCTCACTGCTAATAACCAATGTAGCTTCATTCCAGGCCGCCATATCACTGATAATATTATTATTTCCTAGGAGGATATCCATTCTATGCTTAAGCGGACATGACGTGTTGGGTACATGGCATTAAAGGTCAATCTGGAGAAGGCCTACGACCGACTTAGTTGGCAGTTTATTCAGGATACTTTGGTTGAGGTCGAACTTCTAGAGAATTTAATCTGGGTCATCATGCAGTGCGTCACGACTACTACTTTCCAAGTGGATTGGCAGGGGGAGGTTTTGGAGCCTTTCCGACCCTCACGCGGGCTTCGACAAGGCAATCCAATATCCCCATTCCTGTTTGTTCTCTGTATGGAACATCTTGGGCACCTTATCACTCACGAGGTCAATAGCGGGGCGTGGAAACCGATCAAGTTCAGTCGCACCCCCCTCTCCCATCTGTTCTTTGCTGATGACCTTGTGTTATTCGCAGAAGCTACTTAGTTGCAAACATAAGTCATCGCTAGGACTCTGGAGATCTTCTGTTCCGTCGCGGGACAGAAAGGGAATACTACCAAGACGTGGGTTTTTTTCTTGAAGAACGTCCCCCAGGATGTAGCGAGGCGCCTTAGTCACGGACTTCAGGTCTCCCATACATCTAATTTGGGTCGGTACCTCGCCGTTCCTCTGCTTTATGAGAGGACAAGCAGACATACATACCAACATATTCTCGATAAGGCTCAATTGAAACCCCCGGGCTGGCACTCCAAGATGCTGTCTCTTGCAGGTTGGGCTACTTTAACCCAAGCGGTACTCTCGGCGTTGCCCATCTTCACGATGCAGATTGTCCGCCTCCCACGCCAGCTGTGTGATGACCTAGAAAAGTTGAGGCGTGACTTTATTTGGGGGTCTGCCCTGGGGGGCCGGAAAGTGCCTCTTGTCCAATGGGACGCTGTGTGTAAGCCTAAGGCCAAAGGGGGCCTAGGGCTTAAACGGCTTCGGTCTACCAATGAAGCACTGCTGGCCAAGCTTGGTTGGGATCTCCTCACGAGGCCCAATGCCCTGTGTGTTCATGTCCTCCGGGCTAAATACCGTCTCGACACCACAACAGTACCTTTTCAGATTTCCCAGCCTGGGGCCTCTGTTATTTGGAGAGGGATCTCGACTTCCTGGCATGTAGTTCAGACGGGCCTTTCGTGGGTCTGCGGAGATGGGAGACGAATTTTCTTTTAGTTGGATAATTGGCTAGAAGGTTGGGGCCCACTCATTCGTGTCGTCAGCTCACCGGTCCCGACCCACAGGCAGTTTGATACCGTAGCGTCCCCCCTAGATGGCCAGGGTACTTGGCGGTGGCCTGAATTTCAAAGATATCTTCCAACTACTGTCTGTTTGGCCCTAGCATAGTTAGACCCTGCTTCGGAGGGTAATGGGGAGGACCAGGTGAAGTGGGCTCCTTCCCCCCATGAGTGGTTCACGGTGGAGTCGACGTATGATATCATAGAGGGGCGTCCTAGGGCGTCCCATTCCCAGTTATGGGCAGTTATTGGGAAGTGGGATGGTCACCAGTGGATCAAATCGTTTCTTTGGCTAGTGGCCAAACGTCATCTGCTGACGAATCACCAGCAGGTGGTGCATCATATTGCTACGGATCCGACTTGTCCTTTCTGTGGACAGAACGAGACTACCATACATATGGTGCGTGATTGTCTGCGGGTGGTTGTGTTTTAGAGCTAATTTCCTAGAGAGGTGTTGACTCTGAGTTTTTCTTACAAGCTGAGGATCTGTGGCTACAGTCTAACCTCACTCAGCCCATTCAGGTCTAGGGAGCTATATGGGCCACCGTATTTGGAGTCGCATGCTGGTATCTATGGAAGTGGTGCAACCGTAGTCTGTTTGAGCTTGGATTTAGTTGGCCGGAGGAGGGGTCCCGGCTTAACTTTGCTTATGTTGACTGGATTGTGCGATCCCGACTGATGGAACACAAGGTCTTTCCGGCTCTGGGGGTTCCAGTGGGCACCCTGGTGGGCTGGACAAAACCCCTCGAGGGATGGTTTAAAGTCAATATAGATGGGGCAGTTCAGCTTGGAGCCTCTAAGGCCTTTGCGAGAGGTTTGATTCGGGACTGCCGTGGTAATTGGTGTGATCTCTTTCAACAAAACATCAGTCGGGCCTCGTCGTTAATGGCGGAGCTGTGAGGGTTGTTATCAGGCCTCTCTCTGGCCTGGGAGATGGGGTATCGTAGGGTGATCGCCGAGATGGACCCCCTTGAGGTTATTAACATCCTCTCTGACCCGCATTGTGAACTCACTGGGGTTACTTTTTTGGTGGCAGGTATTTGGGAGCTATTACAGCAGCCTTGGAAGCTTCATCTGAGCATGTTGTTCGCGAGGGGAACCAGTGCAGGGACCGGTTGGCGACCCTTACAGGCCTCCTTTCCCCAGGCCTCCGGGTCCTCCAGAAGCCTCCATTGGGAGTCCAAGAGCTCATTTGTAGCGATGCGATTGGCCTTTTATATTCTAGAGCTGTAAATTGATCTAGGTGTTGTTTCCTTTGTATTAAAAAAAATGATCAGAGGTTAATCTGTGATGGATCATGAGCTTTCATTATATGAAAATGGGTAAGTTAAAATTTTTTCTATTTTTATTTGAAATATACAGAATATGAAGAGCACATGACTGTCTTCATTCCAATACAAAATATTACACCTTTAATTCTTACAAATTGAAAATTATTAAAAAAATTATTAACTACAAAGCTTAAATTTTCATTCCGTCGTAAAAATGGACACTTAAAGTGTTAATTGAGTCTAATACTAGAAAGGAAGCAATAATTTGTTTGACTTCTATAAAGAATTTCAAGTAATAAACAAGCTGACGACATACATTCAAATTTCATGATATTCCTCTTAGATGAGACTTCGACTTACTTTTGGATAATAATTTAAACTTTTAACTTATAGTTGTGTCTAAATTTCAATCCTTAAACATAGTGACATAGAACTACAAAAGAAAAGCTTATCCCAAAATAAATATAAAAAATTGCTTGTATTTTAAGTATTTGTAAGATACACAAAATATTTTGGGTTTGTATTGCATTGATTAGTATGCGTTCATTGATTAAAAATGGTACCAAAATATCATGTACTGTATTGAGGTGTATCATGAAAATTTGAATTTCAATAGTGGAAATCTAAATATCCAAAAATACTAAATAAGAAATATAAATTAAGAAAAGTTTAAAGAATAAATTGAAAATAAAATATAATTATACCCTTCCCTAGTTTTCCCCAAGTTGTCACTGTTACAATTACCAACATTAGTTATGGTTTTAATTAACCAAGTATATTATTAGTTTGTTTAGTAGTTCTTTTTTTAGTTAAAATAGTTTGTATTCCAATTGTTCATAGTCGCTAGGAAGTAGAATTTGTTCCAATAATTAAGGAACCTATCTTCTCTTATATGCCTATACAAAGGCCATTATTTGCACTGAATAAAATATGGATTGATTCTTGTGAGCTGTTAGTTAATGGGCATTTTAGGGAGCACATTTTCTTAATCCTTGACAAAATGATTGATCACTGAGTTACCGGTAAAGTTAAGAAGCTCAATAACTAGAATTATAATTCTTGGTCTATATGTATGATGTCATATATGCAAGGTTAGGACTTGTGTGAGGTCATCAACAGTGGTGAAGTGACATAACCAGTGGTTGAGGATGCAAATAATACCTTGCGAAAATAGAAGATAAAAGTAGGCAAAGTCATGTTTGTCTTGAAGACAACGGTTGAGGAATATTTGCTACACTATATTTAGAATGCCAAAACATCCAAAAAAAAGCATGAGATACATTCTCCAAGATGTTCTCTAAGAGAAATGACATGAGGTTCCAACTTCTCGAGAGGGAGTTACTATCAGTAACATAATGTTACATGATAGTTACTCATTATTTTCACAAGGTGGAGGCATTATGCCATGATGTTTCTGATTTGGATCCTTAAGCACCAATAGAAGAAACCAGGATGAAGAGAATAATTATCCATAGTTTGGGACCTAAATACATAAGCTTTATTGCTACAATACAAGGATGGAAAATCAACCATCACTTATTTATAAGTTAGAAAATCTTCTTATTGGACAAGAAGCATTGGCTAAGCAAATGGGGGGAGTTTCATTGAAGAGTCAAGAGGAAGCATTCACTAACAAAGGTAGGTGGAATTCTAGGTAACATAGCTACTGTAGATCCAAAAAGAATAGTCATGAGGCAACAAATCATCTAGGAAATATGAGCACTCATGCATAGGGAGGTTTGAAGAACCATAGAAATAACATGAAATTTGAAGGGAAGTGTTATATTTTTTTAAAAAATTAATGAATTTATATTAAATATAAAAGATGAACATCCATTAAAGGTTACAATCTAAATGTAAACTATAAGAGGATCAAAGGACCTCTTCTTAACAAAAAAGTAAGAAAAATACATTTATTTAGTTTCTCTTTATAACACTCTCATTCAAAGTTCCAAGTTGGTTTGATGTTGGGGGAGAGGTTATCTATTACTCCTCTTGCTAGCATCGAGAACCGGCTACGTAGAATTATTTTTTGGTAGACTTATTTCATCTCTTTTGCTTCCCTTCTGCAGATTCTTTTATTCCTCTCCTACCATATGAAATACACCAATGTTGCAAAACATACTTTTAAAGCTTTATAGACACTTCTGGCTATATTCAGTCTGGTGACTAGGTTTATCAATTCTTCCCATTGTTGAGTTGGTAATCAAACCCCCAATCTAGCTTGTATCCTTCCCTAGATTGGTCTTGTGTACCTGTAGGTTACCAACAGATGGTCCACTGTTTCTCTCTCAACTTTGCATAATTCACAGTTTGGATTGTTAATATTGATCTTCATTATGTCTTTTGTATCTAGCTTTCCTACAGCTCCTAGCCAAAGGATTATCACATGTGTAGGTTAGATGTTTACTTCCCAGACCATGTTACTCCACTTCACTCTTCTTGTTGGCATTTCCTTAAGATGCTTCTAGCAGGATTTTATGCCAAAGACCTTATTACTAATCACTGTCTACACTATCTTGTCATTCCTTGTTGTTTGAATCATTGAGAGATTGTTCATTAGGTGTTTTGCTCCTCTTTTTCTATGAAATGGCCATTTCCATTGATTGTTATTGATGAAACTATAGACTTTAGTACTTGAGCTAATTATTCGTTTGAGATGTTGTAGCTTCTATACTTTATTCAAAGGTCCTCTTTGATGTCAGTTATCAAACCAAAAAAAAAATTTGATTTTCCTATTATCTATTTTACTCATAATCAAATCTTGCATACACTCTCTAATCTTAAGGATCTATTTTAGGTTCCATGTCATGTTCTATTTTGTTTTGAACCCCCATAAGCTGTTACCCTGTATGTATACTTTGTGCATCCACTTTACCCATAATTCTTCTTTATTACTATATATCCGCCATAACTTCTTTCCTAAACTAATTTTATTATGTAGTCTAGTTGAGCAAATTCCTAGCCCCCTTTGCTTCTTCTATTGACATAACACTTCCTAACTTACTTTAGCTTTCCTACTGCTTGAGTTGAGTCCATTCCATATGAGGTCTTTCAACTTTTTGTCTCTCTCATTTATAATGCACTTTGGGAGTGATATGTGGTTGATCCAGTAACTTACCAGATAGTTCAGTATTGTTTGAACAATTTGTAGTCTCCCTCCATAGCTGAGGAATATATTGCACCAGTGACTAAATTTTTATGGAACCTCTCCATTAGTTGCTTACAATCATTTGCTGACAACTTTCACTATGAAATTGGTATTCCAAAGTACTTAAATGATATGGTACCTTTCTTCATTCCCACTTTAGTTGCCTTTGATGCTATAATTAATTAGCATTATCTGACAAGTTGAAGCTGCTCTTAGAATGGTTACTTTGTGTTCCTGATAGTTCGTTGAGTTCTTCCATAGCATATAATAATGTGTCAATTGAATACTTGTGCTCCAATAAGGTTGATAACACCTCCATTCCTAGTGCAAAAAGATAAGGGGATATTTGGTCTCTTTGTCCGATACCTCTTTGGTTATTTGGTTGGCTCCCTATTTACTAAAATTATAATGGAGGGAGTAGTGATGTACTCCTTAATCCATTGTATGAACTTCCTTGGATATCCCATAAAGTTTAAATCGTTAATAAGGAAGCTCCAATTAATAGTGTCATAAGCTTTAGCTAAATCCACCTTGATTGTGTAATTACTCCTACTTACCTTGCTGCTATAGCCTTTCATTAATTCTTAGCAGAGAAATAATTTGGTTCCAATTGTCCTTCCTCCTACAAAGGCACTTAGAGGGATTGATGATGTTCTTTAAGCTTTCCTTCAACCTATTTGCAATGAGTTTTGTCATCAATTTGTACAGGACACTGCAATAAGCTATAGGCTTATACTCCCTTATCTTACAAGTATTAGTGAGTTTGGGGAAAAGGCATATATAGGGTTTGTTCCATTTGTTAAGTAATCTGCCATAATGGAAAAACTCTTTAACTACTTTAGTCACTTCTTCCTTTAGTATTTCCCAATGTTCTTGGAAACACTCTTATTGAATCCATTAGGTCTAGGTGTTTTATCCGGGTTTATTGAGAAAAGCGTTGCCTTGATTTCTTATTATTTCACATCCCTTATTAATTCATCCTTTTCCAACTATGATATTTGTTTGAGCCTTTTTTAGATTGCTTCTAGAATTTGTCTAACATTCCTATTTTGCCTAAATTGTTCACTAAAATGATCCAAGATGAGATCTTGGAGATTCTTCTGACCTTAGATTTATGCCTCATCTCCTTTCAATAGCACTATAATGTTATTTGTATTTCTACTTGATTTTATTAAATTCATGTAGTATTTGGTGCACCTTTCCCCATCCCTCAACCATAACATCCTAGACTTTTGTCTTGCTAGCTCTTTATAATTTTGCAGTGCATCATTATACTTTCTTATTAGTTCTGCTTCCTCAACTTTTAGTCTCTAATCTTCAAGTTTTAGCACTATTCTTCTCTAACATTCCTAGAGCATCTTTAAGGTATCTTGCTTCTCCTTTTGATCTGTGATTGGGTGTTTTTTACTTAGAGTTTTTAGCCTCTCCTTGACTTCTTTAGCTCAATTGTTAATTAGTACGCCTTAGTAACATTCCTCCTTATTTTCAATCCTTGACTCACTACTATTCTGAATTCTGACAGCCTCAGCAAATGATTAAACACCTTGAAAGAGCTTCTTTTAGTTACATCCTGGCCTACTATCTGAACCATCATACGACAATGATCTGACATAGTTGGATTGTCATAATTGACCATACTTAATGGGAATTGTTGCATCCACTTATGATTCACTATGCACTTATCATTCACTATACAACAATCAAGTTCTTTCATAAGAAACCATTTGTTGGATTGTTTATTGCTCCAGGTTTGCAAATGCCATATTCCCTTTAGATCTGTCATCATAATTACACTAATCTCTACAGTTCGATTCCTTTCTGCTGAGACCATTTCTTATGACTCCTAACTTCATTTGAATAAAGAATACAATTGAAATCACCCACCACTGCCTAAGGTGCCATCGTAATTATATTGATTTTGATAATTTCCTCCCATAGGGGTGTTCTTTGGATTCTACAATTGTTAGCATATACTACTAAGATGTCTAATCTTATATTATCATTCTTTATGTTAATCTATCCATGAATCATTTGATCGGTGCATTTCTAGTTGATCACTTCAACCTTAGATGAATTATAATGAACTACCACTCTTCCATTTAGTTGGCTAGAGTGGTTTGTTATTGTTTCCCATTCTTTGCTCAAAAACCACAAACATTTTCCCAAGTTCCCTTCCTTATTTTTTTGTTTTCCAATAGACCAATAAAATTCACCTTCCTACTCTCGTATAATCCATTATAATAAGTTGCTTATTCATATTATTTAAACCCCTTAGATTCCATATGATTCCCTTCATCATTTCTTCTTTTTCCCCGATCTTTTTTCATAGTTGTCCTACCTTCGTTGGGGTTTTTGCTGTGTTTAACTTAACTTTTGAAGTTTCCCCTCTCTCCCACATAAGTGTTCAGATGCCTTGTTTTTGCTTCTGGTCTTTACCTCCCCCTTCCCCCTGAGTTTCTTTCAACACCTCCTTTCTAGATAGTTGCATCTCCTTTATGTTATGTTCTATTTCACTTTGTTTCTTTGTGATTTTCTAATTTTCTGTGTCATCCAACATCTTGCCTACTTCTATCTCTTCTCCCTTTTCTTGTTCTTGGTTTGTCATCTCCCCTTTTCCTTGTGCTTCATTCAAATTATCCTTATCATCTAGTTTCTCCTTACACAATAGAATTGTTTAAGTGTGTTGCATATTTGGTTCACTATTTTTTGTTGTTCCTGAACATTCACTACTACTTCCTCTGATCTCTTTCGTTATTTCCTTTTATCCTTTACTCTCCACTCCTTTTTTTTCTTATTTCTTCTTGGTTTCCACATTTAAGAAATTATCATATTGTTTTCAACCAATTCGCCCTCTTCCATTAGTTTTATTATCTTCAAGTTTTCTAGTACTTGTTTAGTAATATCCACATCAATGCAGATTCTAGCAAAACCTACTCTTCTCATTAGAGATTTATTCTCATCCATACCTAACAACTTGTCAACCTTTCTCGTAATGTAGCTTAACCCCCTCTGCAGTCCAACATTCTAATGGCACTTATGGAAGTTCACCTAAAGTGGGACTTTGTTCAGCTTCCTTTTATCCGAATTCACTTTAGAATGCCACACTTCCAATAGTATTGGATGACCCTGAATGTGCTAATGGCCAACTTCAACAAACTTTTGAGCATACTCCATAGATTTGAACTTAAATATGAACAATTCATCCTCATTAAACATTACATTTAACAAACCCATATTTCTCCAAGCCACATTCTCTGACCTATTCACTATAGGAAATGCTAATTTTTTCTCCAAGAAGTAACCCACTATAGAAGATTTACATTTCAAAACAACCTTTCTCACTACCTCCAATGGACTATAGATAGGTCTTTCAAAGTTAGATGTTACACATATAAATGTTTCCAGATTGTCAACATCGCCAAACACCGAAGTCTTAGTAATTTTCAACCTCTGCTCTTATGCTTTGGGCTTCATGCACCATTTAAAGGTGGGAATTTTATCAAGTCTAATATTGAAGTTTCTAGGTTTGGTTTTAGGGGTTTTAGGTTTATAGTTGGATTGACAGGTTATTTGTCTCATAGATGGGGATGGGTTTTTCTACTGTAATGGTATATCATTTAGTTTGGGAAAAGGGGAAGGGTAAGATAGTTGTTGAAAAATAATGTATATAGAAGATAGGGGGTGAGAAGGGGTCATATGTTAGAAAAAGGGGTTTGGAAGGATTGCCTATAAGTCAAATAAGGTTTTGTAACTACTTCAAAGTCAAACTTAATCAAGCATAAAGTCTAGGAAAAGTGAAAGAGATGTAGAAAAAAAAGTCGAAGTTTAGGGAAGTGCTATAACTGCAATAAGAAAGGTCATACAACAAAAGATTGTTGGTCATAGAAGAAGTCTATAGAGAGTAATGCTACCACTTCCAAAAGCGAGGTAAAATGGGAAATTGAAGCACTTTTTCCTACAAAAGAGGAGTTAGCTCATGAATGGTATAAAGCACTTTTTGTTGCAAAAGAGGAGTTAGTTTTACAGTAATAACATTTAAACATATTGATTATCAGAAAAATTGGATTGTTGACTCAGGTTGTTCAAATAATATAATTGGTGATAAAGGGAAGCTACAAGATCTATCAAAATATAAAGAAAGTCTTATGGTAGTGAAAACAAAAAGTTTAAAATTATTAATAGCTCACATTGGTAATACGGTAATCCCTCCCAATGTAGCGTTAACAAGGTGCCACTTCACAATGTCTATCATGTCCTAGGTATGAAGAAAAATCTCGTTTCAGTAGCATTATTAACATCTTTAGGTCTTTTTTTTTGTTTAGTCCATGAGATGTGAAGATATATCATGACCTTGAAGTTAAAGAAGAACCCATGGTGAAGGGATAGAGGCAAGATTCAGTTTATGTGATGTTTTTGAAAGTCGCACATGTAGATAAGATGAGGAAGAATGAGATGATAGATATTTGGCACCTGAGGTTAAGTTACGTTAGCTATTTTAAGATAAATGTTATGATGAAGAATTCGATGGTCTTTCCAATTAGAAGTAAGGATAGAAAATATTTGTACATGCTTTCATTTTGGATAAGCACATCAATTACCATATAAAGAGTCCATATTTAAAGAAAAAAAGCTACTAGTATGACTAAATGAATCTTTCTAATCTCATTAGAGATTACTAATTGAAAAATGTATTATGACTTTTAGTAATCTACGTTATATTAGAATCTTTCTAATCTCAAAATAACATTATTGTAAGTAATTTATACCTTAATAAGGTTTACTTATAAAGTTAATATTCATATAACTTTGAACTTAAATATTAACTCATAAATAGAACAATAGATATCTTTAATACTTAATAAGATATCTCAAATATTAAATAACTTGAGAACATTATTTATATATTTAGATAAAATAGCTAACCAACTTTCATTTCTATCTCTATAGATCTAATTCTTATAATTAAGTTGTTACATGTTCATATCTAATATGAATTATTCTTGGACAATTTTATTTTAAACAATTGAATATATGAATTATTGTTTATGAGCAATATGTCTCTATATATTCCTACTGAAAAGGAAAACTATACACTTACTAACCTTTTTGTAAACAAGATGAATTTATAATCATCTCTAAAATATACTCTTGGAAATTTTCATGAAAGTGAATCTTTTAATGTCTGGTAATCTTTCAACTATACATCAAATATATCAATAAAGGTATTAGTTCTAATTGGATGTATTGTGATACAATTTGTACTTTTCAAACTTCATCTTACTCCTATTACTTATCTTAAGGACCATTCTCCTATAACTATACTTTGAAATGACCATTTTGTTTGGTAGGGTCTGTGAGATTATATTTAACCTTTTGAATATTTCATAAACTTTTATTATCTAATTTAGTATAGACTTAATCGATAATAGATGTTTCAACTAAGCATCACATTTCAAAATAATCAAATTTTAAAATTTTAAAATCATGCCATTTCACATCTAATATGAAATCTTACTAACTAATTTAATTGGAACTACTAAAGGTAATTTGTAGTACTAGGCTTAGGTATAGAAGAAATAAATATTGCATTATACAATATCTTATATTGTATTTTCCTCCTTACATAAATTCATACTATTATAGATATTAGTTGTAGAGGTTTCTACTAGAGAATCCCATGCCCTATGTATAACCAAAAATTATAAATCTCACCATATCGATCTTATTAAAGTGTTTTAGTATTATCAATACTTAATTTCTAGTTATATTTAAATAATTTGAACTTTTAAAAAATTTAAATCATTATCTCATTTAATACATATGACTATATCACATAAAGTCATTAGTACATCTATTGAAATAAAAAATTCATCCTCATGAATTGTTATTACATCAAACACATCTTGTCTATAAGATTTAACAATTTAATACCATCATCACCCTTTTACCAAAGGTTAATTTGGATAATCTTCAACCCAACAAGTTTTGTAAGTTTTATACAATTTATAATAAAAAGGAGGCATATATCCTGACATGTAACTTTTTGATTCTCATTATGTCGATTTAGCCATCACGGAATAAAAGGATAGGTCCGATTATCTTACTTTATATTGCTTCCCCTTATGTTAAGTATAAATCTCCCTTGATCCAACATATATAAAAATAATCTTGGACCAACTACTTTTAATTAACAATATATGTCTTATTATACCTTGAACATTGTAATAATATTGACTCTAAATTTAGTATGAAATACTCAAAAGTATGACTTATCATTGACATCCTATGTAACTCCTAGATCCTTTAGGTGACAACCCTTATTAAAACATATCTTAATGTTATCCCTAACCTTCCTCTAAATTCATATAATCGTGAGTCACTCATCCAAATCACACAAATTTAATTAAGTAGGACTTATTAATGTAAGAAAAAACATATTCGAATTAAAGAGGCATTGAATCATTCAACAGCCCTTATAATAAATAAAACTATATTTTTATACTTAAATAATGGAAAACAATAGTTACAATCTCAACATATAATTAATATTTTAATAAGAGATTTAAATTTATTTGTCTCATCTTACACAAAATTGCATGCATAATTACATACATATAAAATATTTAATTTAACATATAATTAAATATTTAATTTAACATTTAATTTAACATATAAATACATAACACAAAATGTTGTCGGCAGCTCAACATTTCACCTCCACCGTGAGGCGTCTTCTCTAGTTGCCAGGTGCTTCATTCTTTTAATAGATGCAGCTGCCATTAACTTATCAGTAGCGTCTGCTTTAAGTTTATGTCATCTTCTTCAGCCATGATAAAAAGTATACCATAACATAGAGAAACTACCAACTACTTCAAATGATGGCAACAAATTCCTTATCAAACCATCATTGTAGGCTTCCAATTCTCCAACAATTTTTAGCATGTCGTTGCCTCTCTACTCCTCATCACCAACAACCAAAAACAACCAAGAGAGACCACCAAAACACATCCCACCAAACACAGTCGATAAAACACCTAAAAACCCAGCCAAAACAACCAAGTTGTCATCCATCACAGAATATACCAATCATATGCCATATTGGTTTAGCTATATTATGAGGATTCCTAAAACCCTTACATAGTGTTTGGTTAACCGACATAAATAGATAAGAAATGAAATAGTAATTCTTTGAGAATAGAATATACAAGGAATATACAGAATATGTATTATTTAATTTAAATTATTCTTAAGAATTTCTAATGATGATGTAATGTCAATATTTGATTTAAAAACATAAATTTAGAATTAAAAATAACTAACAAAAAAATAAAATATCTATAATTGTTGTGGATTAAAAAGAAAAAATACTCCTGAAGAAGAAAAGAAGGAAAAAAATCAAACATAGTTGAGAAAGAAAGCAACGACTAGATACTAAAGTGAGAAGTCCTTAATAGTCAAAGACATGCATAAGAAAGTAATCAAAGAGCAAAGTTTACCTGAGTGGCTTTAGTAACAACACCATTTTCCAAGTAAAGAGTCGTGTGATTGGCTAGGTTGAAGCTCCCAATTAATAACACTCCAGGGGGTATATAAAGGAGGGAACCGTCTCTCCTCCTTAGATGCTGAATCCTGTAAATGACCTCCCTGAATGATTTTGTATTCAATTTCTTCCCTTCACCCAAAGCCCCATAGTCTGTAATGGAAATTTTGTCATTCCTATACCATATGGGTACTATCTTGGAGCACGTTATTGTTAATCTAGAGAAATATAAACTCTTGTTTGAATTTTGAATATTCTTCTTGACAATCTGTTTACAAAGAATTGCCATATATTCATAACTAAAGATAAGGAAATAAAAACAAGTTTTCATGAAATGAGGAAGATAACAAATATGGGAAGCTTGAAATGGCAAGAAGCCATTGGAACAAATATGAGAAGTTTTTGGGATGCTAAGATGGATACCTGCAAGGTGTGGAAATGATATATTTCCATATTTTCGTTAATACCCTCCCTCAAACTAATGCTACGTGTCATGGAGCATAAGTTTGGATACTAAGAAATTATGACAGTTCTGTGACATAGCCTTGGTAAGAAGGTCGACAAGTTGTTCGTGTGTAGAAATATAGGATAAGTGGATAATTTTGTCTTCAACCTGTTCACGAATGTAGTGGCAATCAACCTTGATGCGTTTAGTGTTTTCATGATACATAAGATTGGTGGAGATTTGAATGATGCTTGTGTTGTCACCATGAAGAAGAGGGCTGTAAGAGAGGTTGAGTTAATCCTCCTAATAATCGACAAATCCACACAATTTCAAAACAAGCTGCAGACATTGCTCGATATTCTGCCTTCGTTAATAGTTATAACCTCTCAAAGCCAAAGCCAAATCTAAAACTATGACTAGGCTGAGGGGTAGAGACATTTTTGTAATTTGTCCAACCAAACAATAATAAAATGTACCAAAACAACTTTTACAAGAGAAAATGAAGTAGATATGGGAAATGATAGAGAAAGAAGGGTCCAAAGGAAAAGTGTTGATACTAATTAAAGAAATAGCAGAAGTGAGAGAGAGAGAAGGAGAGTGAAGGAAATGAAACACATCAGTCAAGTAATCAAAGAAAATCAACGATAAAACGAGTGAAGGAAAGAGAAGAGCCACACCTGGAGAGAGAGAGAGGATGAGAGAGAACGAAATGGTCATCGTCCAATTGGTGGTTTAATGTCAAAAACAAGAGAGATACTGAGAGAGATAGGGTGAAAAATAGTGAGAGTCCAAATACAATCCTCATAATTTTTAAAGATATTTTTGTCTAATATGTCCTCAATTTTATTTCTAACCTGTGTGAAATAAATATAGATAGGGGTTGATAGTTTTGCTTTTTTCCTAAACTCAAGGAATAAGATGCAACTTAGATTATATATTATATATGTTTTCTTTAACCAAAGAGGGGAATAACATATTACAAAGAATATATCAGTAATGGAATGTGGTTCAGCTAGATTCTGGCCGAACGGTGCGTTGCCGTTGGGCTCCATTGGTTGGCAACTTCCTGTGATTTTGGCTACGCGAATGTACCTGCAAAACAATGGAAGGCACGTCGGGGGTGATGTCCCGATTAGCCCCTCCGACGCTCCCG
>JANZLF010000221.1:17991639-18004075 GCA_026546835.1 Erythroxylum foetidum
TTTATTCATAAAGTCTGTACATGACTATGAACAAAAAGCGCTAAAGGGGATTGCCTTTAGGGCACTACTCTAACAATACACTGTAGCATTTGATTTGACATTGCAAGGTAGTGTAGAGGGCTGTAATTCTATAAAGAAATCGTGTGGGCTTTGACCATGTAAAATAATCTTTATGTTTTGTTTAATCCCTGAGGTAGCTCTTAGGGGTTTGTTTTTAATGAATGGAAAGCTGCATATTAGAACCAACTTAAAGAGTGACCGGAAATAAATTAAATTGAAACCTTTGATTGAAATGAAATTGTCAGGTTTTTTTTATAGAGAGGAAATTCATTAAAATTGTGCAATCCTGAAGCTGACAATGTTATAAGCTCGCAAATACAGACAAGTTGTAAGGCAACTCCATAAAAGGAGAACTCACTAAGGTGCAGAAGTGAATAAACCAAATAGTAGTCGGAGGGACTGGTGATGAATTTGCTATCTTTCTTACACTGGATAGTGGATACTCGGTAAGTAGAGTATTCTGGATATTTTAATTAGGATCCGTGTTAAAAGTTGTTCTCTTATCTAGATAATCAACTTTGTTTTGAAAATTTCTTTAAATTTATCAGTATGCTGAAAAAATATAGCATTCCTCTCCTACTATAATGCATACACAGTTCTACTAATCCAGTTTGGAGGATTGATCTATTCCGTGCTTGATATGATGTCATTTGTTGAGAAGTCATTGAATAGTAGCTCTATTGTAGCTTCTTTCTATGTTCTAACTTCCTTGTTAGTCATTGCTCCAACTTAGTAGTTGGTTTTCCTTACGAATTCTTTGGTTTATATGTTTTGGCAATGCTAACTGGAGCATAAGTTTCCTAATATGTTTTTTTATAACTACATAATCTTCGACATCCACCCTAACCCTATTTTTTGCTAGTTATGTTGTTAAAGTGGACAAAAGGAAATATTATATCATACACCAGTGATCCTGTTGCATCAAAAGAACTTGTGGTCAATTAATATTTTGCTTGCAATATTCTTCATCATCTTATAAACAAAAACACAGTTAATTTTACCCATGGAGGTAGTAGTCATAGTATGTATCTCGTCTTTTCAAGTTGTAAATAGTAATAAGACCTAAATTCATATAAAAAGTGCTTGTATAGTTGTAATTATAACAACAAGTGTACCATGTTAATTTTGACTCAAAAGTGACGTTTTTCATAAGAAACGAACCAAGATCACCATATTCATTTTTCAGAAAACGTACAGCTACAATAAGTTATGGGCTTTTTTATTTTTTTTGCATTATGTACTATATCCCCTGCTTTGTTGGAGATATTGGACATGTCAAGTCAATTTGTTAGGATTAATAAAGTTGATGGCCTATGTGGAATGGCTGTGCTATGAAATTCTTAACCATGGTATAAGATTATTGGTCAACATTTCCTCATGGTTTCCAAGGCTAGAAGGACACTTTGAAACTTCAATTTTGTAGGTGTAATTATGAAAATTGCTCTCCCATTTTACTTCATATCCCTAATATAATTCCATTTCCAATTTTAACTTAATTTTTTTTCTCTCAACATCTTAATGTGTTGCACATAAGCAATGAAGTTTACTTTAATCCGTAAGGTTTCATACATTCAATAGTCGTAATAGCTTGAAGTTACTGTAATAAAAGAATTAAATTCTTTTCCTTCTTACGTTTAAATAATAAAAGCAATAATATATGCTAGGTCATTAAATGTAATTCACACCTTTTATATGTAAAAATCGTGTCCATGAGAGGTTATCGTTAGTCGTTGCTGGTTGCTAGATGACTAACTTGCCATTATTTATGATCAATAATTAAAGGGTCCACAAATGGCCAACCCACAAGCATATATAGAATTACACAATCAAGTTTGCAATACCTTTTGCAAGTTTTGTTCATACGGGAATTCCTACCATGCCTTTTAGTATTCCTTCTCTATATCAAATCATGTCACCACCTACACTTAGGTAATCAAACTCCATTTTATGCTCAATCTTTTCTCTCATCACTTGCTCGTATTACTCAACGAATTGTCTTAATATGCTACTGGAAAGCACATAGACATCAAAGTAAGCATTCCTACCCTCACTTATTTGTATCATCGACATTCCTATCTAAAAAATGGCAAAAGCAGACATTGGAGCTTACCACACATGGTCATCAAAGAGATAATTGATATGTGTTTAATTGTCAATATATTTAATCATTTACACTTAGCAATTAATGATACAAAAATACTTAAGATACTCATTTTAATTTTTATATAATTTGGAAGTATAGAAATTAAAGTGAGTCAAAAGTGCTAGACCGTTTTTTGAAGATTATTTTTGCTTGTCTTCATGCATTAAAAAGAAGAAAAATAAAGACAAGAAAAAAAGACATAAAAATGAAAGCACAAAATGCAAAGTGGAAGCATGAAGCGTTCATGTTGTGGACCAAAAAACATGCACAACATGTAGAAAATTGTTCGTGAACTGCAAATGCCCAGTTGTCGAAATGAGTAATAAACAAGTAAGAACCGAGTTGTGTCCATAGAGATTATGAGAAAGCTCAATTCTATGTTAGCTAACTGTGTTTGAAATCAGGTTGGCTGAAATTTTATGAAATTAAAAACAATGTAAAGAATAATTAAAAACTCAAAATAAATTTCTGAACAACTACCAAATTCAATACGACCAAAATTACTATGAATATGACAAATTTGTGCAGTAATTAATTAAGAAAAGAGTGCAACAATTGACTAATCAAAAATATTCATGTCAATGGGGAATGACTTTCTCTTAGAGAATGATATTTTTTTGCCAACTTTAAAATCGAATTAGCTGTCCTCCACAAATCAATAATCCTAAACTTGTAAGTGAATTTTAAGAGTAATTAATTCCCTTCTCCCAAAGGTGAATTAATCTATTCACTCTAGATATTACTTAGTAATCCCTTACTCAAGTTTTTCTAAAGTTTCTTAAATTCCAAAACCAACCTTCTATTTTCACCTCCTAGGTTTTTTGGGTCTCCCAACTCACAAGAAAATCCTAGTTGAAATTCCTTCAATCTTCTAGCAAAAACCCATTTTTTTCAAAGGTGAATTTATATAAAGCCAATTTCCAATAATCCAAAGTAAGAACAATTAAACCAAAGGAAAATTAACAAGCATATGAATATTGAGTCATGGATTCTAGCAAAATTTAATATTAAAGCATCATCAAAACATCAAATCCCTAAGAAAAATTAAGGGTTCAGCAATAAATAATCATGCTAAACAATCCAAGAGCAAAACCGTAGACAAACTCTGCAGAAATTGACAGGCTATCCAATCTCCTTGCATGGCTACGTTGTTGAGTGTTGAGCTACTACTTCAATCCGTGAGTGGAAGCAAGTTGCTTCTTTGGAAATGAGATGAGGTTGCATTGGAGAGAAGTGAGTGGAGGCTGTTTGAGTGTTTGTTGGTGAATAGAGGCTGTGTGGAAGTGTGGTTTGCATTGGTGAGTGGGGTGAATGGAGAGTTGTTGCGTTATAGAAGGCTCTTGCTTCAATGGGTGGAGCGGCGGCTGTGATTGTTGGAGAAGGAAGCTACGTGTGTCAATGAAGTATGAAGGCTGTGTGTCTTGTTAGAGTTACGTGCGTAGTTGTTTGCTTCTGGCGGATGTTGCATGTGTTGATGGAAGTAAATGGAGGCTAGAGCTTGGAGTATCGTGTCTCTGTGGAAATGAAAAATGAGGCTGTTATATTGGAAGGGTATGTGTGGTTTTTATGTGGAATGGAGATAGCCTATAAATGGAGTGGAGTGTTAATTGTCTTATGGTGGAGTTTGTGTGGGTAAGGCTGCGTGAAAGGTTAATGGATGGAATGCTATTTGCATCGAGTGGGGTTGTGCTATTGGAATGGGAGCCGTATGTGTGGAGGGACTGTGAGTGTATAGGAGCTACGTTTTAAAGCTAAGGAGGACCTAAAAAGATGCTGTCATTTGGTGTGCAAGGAAGGCTTCAAGGGCTATCATTTTGGATAGGTGTATTTTTTGCTCTCCATTAAACACATTTGGCTATCGTTTTGGACAACCTCTTTGATGCTTCTCTAAGTCATTTCTTTTTTCACTTTATTGGCTGCATTATAGACAGCCTTCCTAGGTCCTAGTGGCTTCAAAACTTCATGATTTAATCTTGTATTTGTATTCCATCATTAAATCTACGTGCAAAATCAATAAGAACTCAAAATGAGCAATTAAAAACAAAAAGGAATGAATTCAATGAAATAACATTTAAAAATATAGCAAAATCTATTCATATCAAATACCCCCACACTTGAACTATTAATTGTCCTCAAGCAATTTAAAAAACACAACCAAATTATTCCATCAATTTGTTTTCAAAGAAAATCGAGTGTGTGCTTTCATTCAAACTTCAACAAACTCAAGCTTTGAGCTACTACGCATATCATAATTTTTTCATCAATGCACATAAACAAAGTCAAAGGCAGATACTATTGATCAAAAGCATATATAAAATTCAGATGGAGTCTTTTTCACGTTTTCACTCGAATCACTCAAGTGTTTAGGGTTAGTGTTTCACTCAAGATCCCTTCTAAAAGACTACACTACCATAGGTTTGCATATTCACCAATTCTCTACTACATAAAATACACACCAACATGGATGAAAAAAACTTTTATTTAGGGTTGTAATGGGGTTCGGGTTAAGGCAGGATAAAAAGATTATAGGTTGATTCACAAGCATTAACAAAGCAATAAGTAAAAGGGACAACTAAATATAAAGTCTGAGATATGAAAATGAATACATGGGACAACTATAACTCGTCACTAACTAATGCTACTATGTTTGCTTCTTTTTCTGTGTCTTTCTTTCTTCTTCTTCTTTTTATCTTTCTTCTTCTTTTATTTTTTTTTATTACTTTTTTTACTTATTTTTTTTAACAAGAGAAAACCAAAAGTAGCACAACTCAATAAAATATGCATAGGAGTACCTTTATAAACATTTCAGAAAACAAGCAAGCTCAAAAGTCCCAAACTATAGGCCAAATGATCACTTAGCACTTCATTATACTTGTGATCGGGAAAGGCTAGTGGTGTTGGACCCCGAACGTTTCATAGAAGTTAGAACTTTTTGAATGAGAAATTTTGGAGATTAGTTATGAGTGAAGAACAAATGAATGAAGATTCTTGAATTAGAAATGATAGACAAGAGTAAAGTAGTGAATGGAAAATGTGGATAAATTCATGTTTTACCTTGGTGCTTTTATTCGATAAGAGCTTTCGAAATGGGAAGAATTAAGGTGAAATTTAGAAGTAGAATGAGAACAAAAATGAAATTGAATTTGTGTAGTAAGTTGATGAAGAATATATACATATGTGTATGTTCTGTTATTGGTGTTCATGATTAATCATGGATTAAAATTTCCTTATGATGATATTGATTTGAAATGGAGATGATAATGAGGAATAAATGAAGTAGAAAAGGTGATCTTGGTATAAGTTGTGTTAAAGAAAGATTGTGAAATGAAATGGGTGGTTGATCTGGAAAATTGTTCAAGGACTATGCTTCAGTCCTTTAGCCACAACTTCTTCTCTAGTTATACAAATGAGACAATTCTTTATTTGGATTAAACTAGAAACATATGGCTACATTTTTTATGAAGATATTAAAATTCGATTCTATCTCTAAAAGTCTCAACATTTGTCATGAAGTTGAGAACTGGGTGTAGTACATTAGTGGAGGAATGAAAAAAATTTGTGTTCGAAATTAAGGGGAAATTTTGGAGTAATCTAGATAGAATCAGGCAAAGTTGTCTTCTAAAAAGTTGTAGGAATTTCATTTATCTTTCCAACGTTATATAGTATAAAATCTTTGGACATCTGAGTTGAAAGTTATGGTCTTGATGAGGGAAGATGTTCAAGAGTGAATTTGCTTTTTCTATGTTTCACTTCTTCTGCCTTTTTGTTTCTTCTATGCTGACGTCATCTTCTTATATGTTTTGCTTCTTCTGTGCTGACGTCATCTTCTTCTATGTTTTGCTTTTTCTACCTTTTTGCTTCTTTTGTGCTGACATCATCTTCTTCTGTGTTTTGCTTCTTCTGCCTTTTTGCTTCTTCTGTGCTGATGACATCTTTTTCTGTGTTTAGTTTCTTCTGCCTTTTTGCTTCTTCTATGCTGACGTCATCTTCTTTTATGTTTTGCTTCTTCTGTCTTTTTGCTTCTTCTATGCTGACGGCATCTTCTTCTGTATTTTGCTTCTTCTGCCTTTTTGCTTCTTCTGTGCTGACGTCATCTTCTTTTATGTTTTGCTTTTGCTGCTTTTCATTTGTACCTATCTTCTGTTCCATTTTTAGTCCTTAAAAAGATAGAATCTGTCTTCAAGGTCTTCATAAAAGTTGTATATCTTTAAGTCTTCTTTCGAACCATCTATAGAACACCCCAATACGATATCTGTAGGGAAAGTCATGGTAATTTTACCACTTCTTTTTTCTTTTTCCATTAGTCTGCTTTTCGTTTGTACCGATCTTTTGTTCCATTTTTGGTCCTTTAGAAGATAGAATATATCTTCAAGGTCTGCATAAAATTTGTAGATATTGAAGTCCTCTTTCGATCCATCCATAGAATACCCTAATCTGATATCTGTAGTGAAAGTTATGGTAATTTTCCCACTTCTTCTGTCTTTTACCATTAGTCTGCTTTTCGTCTATACCTATCTTCTGTTCCATTTTTTGTGCTTCAAAAGATAGAATCTGTCTTTGAGGTCTTCATGAACGTTGTATATCTTGAAGTTCTATTTCGAACCATATATATAAAAACTTAATCTAATAATTTTAGGGAAAGTTATAGCAATTTTCCCACTTCTTCTGTCTTTTTCCATTAGTCTGCTTTTTCATTTGACTTCGTCTGTACCTATCTTTTGTTCCATTTTTGACCCTTCAGAAGATAGAATTTTTCTTTTAGATCTACATGAAATTTTTAGATCTTAAAGTTCTCTTTCGAACCATATAAAGAACACCTTAATCCAATATCTTTAAGGAAAGTTAAAGTAATTTTCCACTTCTTTTATCTTTTTCCATTTGTCTGCTTTCTCATTTGGCTTTGTCTGTACCTATCCTCTATTCCATTTTTGACCCTTCAAAGATAGAATCTATCTTTTAGGTCTTTATAAAATTTTTAGATCTTGAAGTCCTATTTTGAACCATAGAATGAACACCTTAATCCGATATCTGTAGGAAAAGTTGTAGAAATTTTCCCACTTCTTCTGTTTTTTTCCATTCGTCTGTTTTTTCCTTTGGCTTCATCTAATCCAATTGTCTGGTCCGTTTTAACAAGGTCTTCTTCAAACCTGTAGATCTCAAAGTTCTCTTTGAAATCATCCTAAGATGATCTTAATCCAACATCTCTAGTGACCGTTATGCCACTTGTTCTGAGACAAGTTCAATATGATTGAGGACCAAACCTTGTTTGATTCTTTCGGCCAAAATTTAGTCATCTGACCTTCAAATGAAGTGGTTTTTGAACCAATAGTTTCTCAACACATTTTTATATGCCTCCATAGATTTTTATAGCTTTTGGTATTGATTAGGAAAAGATGGATTGAATCAAAGTAAGGGTATCAATTGGAAGAGTAGGAATTGGATATTTTACTGAACATACTTCAGTATTTTGATAATTTCTGGACTGGTAGAGCTCTGAATAAGATGATTCTAGTTTCAAAATAAACTAGAGATATGGAGCTACAAATGGTATGAAGAAGTTGAAATCTATTTCAGTCTCTAGGACTTTCAATTTCTAGATGGGAGTGGGGTATAGTGTACTGTTTTAGTTTAAAATGTTTGAACCCTAACTTTAAGATTTCTGAATCGAATGGATTGATTTTGGTATCATTGGAAACTTAAGAAAAAGGAGAACACTTTTCTAGAAGAAAGAGTTATGTCAGAATATTCAAGGATGCTTTTGGTAAGACACTTAAGTATAAAAGAAATAAGGCATAAATGGAAGGGAAAATGGGAGATTTCTTAATCATTAAGGGCATAATTGGAAGAAGAAGTGTTGTCTTCCATTTTAAGAAGAGAGAAGAAAAAAATTGAAGAAAAAAAGAGTGTCATGAAGAAGAGAGAGAAATACAAAGAGAAGAAGAGAAGGAGAGAAAGAAGAGAGAACAAGCTAGGGTTTCAATTGTGTTAACCTTCAAAAGAGATTTTAGAGTTGTTCAAGAAAGGAAAAAGAAAGAAGAAAAGAAGAGCTTCCCTTTTGAGTTAAAGATCCCTTCATTTGATGAAGAATAAAGGGATCAAAGAGGCAAGAGGAAAAAGAGAAGAGGCATGTTTGAGCAAGTCTATAAGCAAGGAAACCAAGGTGGGCACATGTTTATAATAGAGTAAATAAGCCACTAATGTTTTCTTTAAATCAAAGAAGTTTTTTGATTTTCATTTGCATCATAAATGCTACTTTATTGCTCATGAATGATTGTGAAATCTGCTATATGTTTATTACATGGTTTGAGTGATATATTTTGGGAAAGATGCATGTTTATGCATGTTTATTAAATCATGTTTTCAAGAATGGTTTTCAAGATATATGACAAGCATGTGAAAAGCAAGTTTTTATGAGAATGTGCCATTTTGGGTATCAAGCTTACAAGATTTTGAAATCTATGTGTTATATGGATTTATGGTAGTCCCTCAAGAACCATCACATGCACGTTGACCTAAGGATAGGCTTTTCCTACTTGCCCACTAGTAACACGGAGCTCCTTCAAAGACTCCCTCAAGTTTACGACTACACAGGACCATTATATGGGAATATGTAGTACGTCATGTTTTGTAGTTACCCAAATCATTCTGATATGCTTATGTGTTTATGGTTTGAGAATAAGTTGAAAAATGCATAACTTGTGTTGTTTGTGATTTTGATTACTTGATAAGACAAGAATTTTGAGAAACATGTGTTTTATAAACTCAATGAAAGTTTTCTATGGCAAGTAGAATGGTTTCAAAAGTTTTTGTTTATCGTTTTATTACAAACTGTTACCCACGAGCTTTCAAGCTCACCCCTTTCCTATCCCCACCTTTAGGTGATGAGCAAGAGATGGAGTAAAAAAGAGTCAAGGAATCACTCCAAATTTGATTATATTTTATTTTGAGTTAGTTTTGGAAAACACAAGGCTTTAGTCACATTTCAAGAATTTGTAGTTCATGTAAATTTTGTATTTTGAGATTTCGGATTATGTTGTAATGTGGCTTGAAAGGCCATTATAGCTTTATAAAACCTTTTATTTTGAAGGTATTGAAATGTGAATGATGAAATTTAGTTGTATGTAATGTATTAAGGAGTATGATGAAGTAAAGATATGAGAGTCTTATGATATTTCTGCAAGAGTTGGACTTCGCATTCAGAAATAGGATCCAACATTAAAGTAATAAGTTTGTTTTGATGTTTGATTGTTATGGGCACGCCACCCTTGTGGGATGAGGCCTAATAAGGGTATTTGAAAATAATCCTACAGGATAATACACTCAAGTATTATGTTATTCACAAGAGGTTGAAGTTAACCTGTTTAAAACAGTATTGATGTAAAAATTGGTTCCTTATTTAACAATCTGTAACTAAATGTCTTGAGGATTCACAAATGTCATAAAACATATTAGTAACATCAATCGAATTAACATTATATATCAAACTTCTGAGATAAAGTGTCTACCTTAGCAAGTTCAAGGCTTCTAGATCATAGTTACCTATAAAATTTTTAGGATTTTCTTTTTCACTAAACCATTAGTAATGGTTTACAGTGATGTCCTCTATGAGAGATACACTTCATTAATAGTCTCGTTCATCGGAGCTGTAGTAACAACTACATCTACAAAGATCTCCATGTTGTAGTTCATTTCATTAAAGGTCTAAATTATTAGCCACTTTTCTAACCTATAATGTGGGCATAACATTAACAACTACTTATACCTATCCTAAACCTTACATAGCTCTAGGAAAAAAAATGATTTGATTCCTTATATATGCAGTCTTATCTAGGAGAAAGTATTTAGGTAAAATCACATGAGAAAGTTAATCCTATATGGTGATTGATCATATTGGTTAGATCTATAATCACGCTCTCACTTTGTCCCTTAAAAAGAAAAGGAACAACATGAGCTTAATGGAATTTGGGGAAACAATTGAGATTTAGGATATTAGAGTAATCGAGAAACTTCAAAAGGTGCATCTAAGGATATTTAGATGGTGATCCTCTAAACTAAATTTGTTGCACCATAAGATTAGACAGCAGTTTCGACACTAGGGCTTGTGATGTCTTTAGAGATCTCATATTCTTTATAACCATATTTGTTTCCTCAACTTTTATTCTCCTATAAAGTCTTCTTCTTATATGCAATGTTTTTATGATTCTAAGGTATGGATCAACAAGATTCCCAAGGTCATCAAACTTATGCATAAAAGGAGTCTACAAAAGAGAAAGAGTAAATAATAAAGAAACTAAGATAAAACAAAACAAAATACATAGTATAATTATTTTATAAACCTATCAATATTAATTCTTAATCCATAGTAACAGAGCTAAAAATTTGATTACCTATATTATAGCAAATGCATGGTATAACTGTAGCTAACATAATTAAGTATTGGTTAATCCTATTAAGACTATTGGTTAATTACTAATTATTTACAAACTTAATAAGATAGACCAGTAATTATGATTAATTAAATAAAAACATATAATTATAAATACTAAAACAAAGCAGTGATCACGAATAAACCAATCTATGAATAAGCTAGATTTTGGTGAGATTTTGTCTAGAACTTTACTATGTTTAGTTTCACTTTAACTTAATGAATGATTCTAGTTTCCTGGACCAATAAGCATTTCTAACTTAGATTATATTCTCTCTCGAGACATACAACCTCTATACCTAGAATAACCAACTGAAATTCTTTTTGAATTAAGAGAACTTAAGAATTTATTAATTCATTCTATGAACTCTCTCGATATGTTTCACCTTAACCCAGGAAGATCTCATGACTTTTCTCGAGTAGCTCATGGTTAACCCTCTTTACATATGTTATAATCTAACCATACATCTCATCTCTTGAATCTCGATGCATCAATCAAATAATTGAAATTTCCACTTTTCTTTTTCAATTTAATTGATTATAAAAACGTGGATAAATTATAAGAAAAATAAATATTCATTAAACTAAAGAATCAATCAAGATATATGACATCATATGGTTATAGTTAGACAAAAAATAACCATCAAGAAATAATAAATAAACCAATAAAAAGATATCATTGTTATGAATCCTTGAATCTTGAATCTTTAACAAATCGTTGTTGTAATCTTACCTAAATTCCAATAATGACTTTATCTTAATTAGTACTAATGTAGAATAGCTTCCAATTAACTTTTGTAAGCTTTCCAACTCTTTCTTTCTCAAAAAAGCTCCCTTTCATTTCTACCTTTTTTTAAAAAAATATGCAACTTTTATTTTTAATGAGCTACACAATCTTAACACGACTGTGTAGTTGGCTGTGTTATACTTTTAATTCTCTATAAATCTTTAATGCCAACATGAGATCAATAATGGAATGTGTAAGGTGTTATATTTCTTCAGCTAAGGGATAATATAGCGGTGTGTAGGGTTATGAAAGAGAATCAAAAATGACCACTTTTAAATACAACCCTAACATAGTGGCATGTAGGTATCATGTTTAGGGGTCCTTAATTTCCTCTAAATTAGTCTAATTCTTCTTTAATTTATTCATTTTTCTTATATAGGTAGAAATAAGAATTAAAATAAAAATAATTCTTTTTTAAGTATTAAAACCTTCAAAATCATAAAAAATACAAACATGTCATGAAAATAGTACTCAAAGTAATGAACTACTAGCATACTTCACCCCTCATCGCTCATCCTTTGTTGCTAGTAAATATCAATTATCCTCTATTACTTCTTGGCCAATCATTATCGTTGGTCCTCTAACTCCATTTCTATCTATTCTTAAGCAAATTTTGTTAAAAGCATTTCCTTGCAACGTAAATATAGGCAATGTAAAATGTTTTCTCATTATCACTTCAATCTCTATTGTTATTATTTTGGATATTGCTCATTCAAAAACTTGGAAATTATGAGATTACATCATTAAGAAAAAATGACTACCATATGAGATAAACTAATGTATAATGGTATTTAATTTAGTGCAAAGTAGTATTTTTATAATATATTAATATATTTTGTATAATATTATGGTATTTTTGTAAATATAGTCATATCTTTTTTTATAATATAGTGTTAGTTTTGTATAATATAGTGATATTTTATATTATATGGCGATATCTCTTGTTTAATGTAATTGTGTCACAAAGATGAGTAATAAATTACAAAACTAGAGGAGTTCATTAAATGTGATAACTCCAAAC
>JANZLF010000221.1:18005962-18034405 GCA_026546835.1 Erythroxylum foetidum
TAAACAAATTCCATGGGTTCAAAATTTCAAAACTTATGTAACGATAATATATAATTGTTCAAATTGAAATCAAATTTCGCGACCAAATTTTAGAAAAATTGCCAATCAACAAGACATTTATAGAGAATTAAAGGTGACTTCAGTGATCTAACAACTTCTACCTTTGGATTAAGCAATTAAGGGTATATTTGATTAAAGGGTTGCAATTACCGATGGAATGAAACACCGTCGGTAAAGTTAGGTAGGAATTTACCGACGAAACCGTCGAAATAAAATTTCGTCGGTAAATTCCTACCAACTATACCGATGGTGTTTCTATTCCGTCGGTTTATGATTACCGACCGTATTGTCTAACCGTCGGTAAAATATACCGATCATGCTCGCACCAACGTTTGGCTCTGTCGCACTATTCCATTAGTAAATTTAGTTACCGATAGAATGTGCGCAGTTTCCGCCGGTAATTTCCATCGAAAATTGCCCTTCTTCTTGTAGCGTATTTTTTTGATTATGAATATCAATAACTAAAATTAGACGAAGTTTGATATTTTATACATATAATTTGATTATGAATGCATAGGTTGCATGTTTGAATATATGTTTGATAGATTATCCATGTTGAATTATATGTATTATATGTATGATATTTTACATATAATTTTCTGTTTGATGAGATGAACAAAATTAAATCCCTTGTGAGAATGTAATTATTGCCTTCTATTGTTAGAAGAATAAACCAAAGTTCTATTTACACTTGTTGAGCAAACTTAAGGCTGCTTTAACCTGAATATATTTAGTCTTATAACTATGAGTCCTACTTAACTAAATTTGTGTAGTTTGAATAAGTAGACCTATAATCACATAAATTTAAAGGAGAGATTAGGAATAACATATAAGATATGTTTTAGTAAGAGTTGTCACGTAACTAACCTAGGAGTTACATGAGACGTGATTGATAAAGTTATTATCTACCTAATTTAAGTTTAGTTGGTTTGTTGAGCAAACTCATGATTAACTAAATTTGGATGGGATCCTAACCCACTAGAAGATTACAGTAATCTTTTCGTATAGTAGCGATGGTTATTATTTAAAATAAAATAGTCGAAGTAACCAAATATATGTTTAAGGTCCTAATCTCATTTAGTATTAATGACATATAATCAATTACTTGTTTCTGTACATATATATTTTTCTAAGTGGAATTTACCTTGTTTAGTGTAGTTGATAATAAGTTAGTGAACCAAATTTCTTATAAAATGGTTATGTTTAAGAAGAGTTCTCAAAGTTTGATAAAAAATTGTAAGTCCATTGTGCAATTTTGCTATTGATCCCTGTTAAGAATTTGGTGTTAAAAGTTTAAAAGATGTGTCAAAATTATATAGATGAAAATTTTATTGACATTTTGAATTGACCAATGTCCTATAAACTTTGATGATAACATGTAAGATGTACATCAACATTATGATAGCAAGATGCAATAGGTTGCACAAAGTAGAGTTGAAAGGTATAATACCTTGATGAAATTGTTTCATTCAATTTACTCTACTAAAATCATAATTATGGACTACAATTAAAGGCATTTATTATAGTATGATAAAAAGTTGTCATTATAAGAAAAATGATTGCATGACTTTTTCTTGCCTATACGCGATATGATAGAGGTCATATATATTTCTAGTCCATGCTTATGGTATATGATATTGAATTTATATTTAATATTATTATAATGTTCAATGCATGATAAGAAATGTATTGTTGAGTAAAAGTAGTTATTCTAATTTTACACAAATAGTTTATATGTCTTGAATCAAAAGAGACTTTTACTTAACATAAGCGGCAAGAATGCAGAGTTGGATAGCTAATATTATCCTTTTATGACATATTTGTTAAATCATCATGATGAGAATCATAAAGTTACATATAAATATATATGTATCCTTTTGATTATGAATCGTATGAAACTTGTGAAACTTGTTAAATTGAATAATAACCAAATCAACCTTTGGTGAAAGGATGATGACGGTATTAAATTGTTAAATTTATACATGTGATGTATTAGAAGGAATAACAATTCATATAAGGATAATTTTTATATTTCATCAATATTAACAATGACTTTATATGATATAATCTTATATATTAAATGAAATATTGATTTAAAATTTTGAAAAGTTTAAATTGTTTAAATCTAAATAGAAATTAAGCATTGAGAATGCTAAAGCACTTGGATGAGGTCAATGTGGTGAGTTTAAAATTTTTTGATTATCTACAAGGAATGATATTCTCTAATGAATATCTCCATAACTAAATTTATAAGAGTATGGTTTTATATAAGGTAGAATATATAGGATGAGATATTATATAATGCAATATTTATTTCTTTTATAGCATTGCATAGTTTAATGAATTATCTTCAATATTTCCAATTAGCTCAATTAGTAAGATTTCATATTAGATATGGAATGCTAAGACTTTGAAAGAATCAAAGTTAATGATTTAAGGATGTAATGCTTAGTTGAACAAGGTATTATCTGCTAAGTTTAGAAGGATAATAAAAGGTTATGAGATATCCAAAAGGTTGGATTTAATCTTACCTTTAAAACAAATTGTTTGTTTCAATGTATACTTATAGGAGAATTGTTCTCAAGTAGTGGGAGTAAGATGAAATTTGAAATGATCAAATCTTATGACAATACATCCAACTAGATCTAGTGCCTATGATGATAAATTTGATATATAGTTGAAAAGATATGACATGATAAAAGATTCACTTTCATAATGAATTCAAAGAGTTTGTTTTGGAGATGATTGTGAATTTATCATGTCTACAAAAAGAATTGTGGGAGTATAGTTGTTCTCTTAGTGGGACTATGTAAAGACATGTTGCTTATAGAGACAACAATAATTCATATTTCAGTCTAAGAACAATTCATATTGGATATGAAAAGAAAAAAAAATTAGTTATGGGAATTACATATTGTTTACTTATTCTAGTCCAAATATATAAATATTATACTAAAAGTGTTTAGTATTTGAGATATCTAATACCGGTGAAGTATTAAAGATATTTATTATTTTATGTATGAGTTGATATTTGAGTTCAAGGTTGTATGGAGATCAACTTTAGAATTAAATTCTAATTATGGTCTATTTTTCTTTGAACAATATCATTTTAAGATTAGAAAGGTTCCAATGTAGCAATGGTTGCCAATTAAGCCATAGTACAATTTTCATTTGGTGGAAATGATTAATTGGATTAATAAGTTCTTTAATGAATTAGATATAGTTCATTGCATTGTTTAAGACAATAATTCACTATGGAACATTAAAGCCACTAGGCATGTAAAAGGAGCTAAGGTCTCATCAAAGATCTAAGGATATATTTATACAATTTTTCTTAATCATAATGATAATTAATATGAAAGTTGTAGGATTTAAACAAGTTCTTATTATAACGAATCTTGTAGAATTCTCTCATTAAGCCAGTGTCCTAGTAGTAACATGATCCTCATATGGTGATATGGTATAAGATACTTAAACAATTGGCTTAGTGTAAGAGGAAGATTGTTGGTTTATGCCCTACAATCAATCGGTTAGCTGTAGCATAGTGATAAAATAATTTAAAGGCATTTTTATATTTTACATATTTAGATGTATATAATAAATTCTATAGGATAATTATACATTGAAAATAAAATTTTTGTACTATCCCTTAATTCTATTAAGACTGGACATTAACAAAATGTAAAAAACTAACATACAATTTGTTTTTCTTATAGAGGAAGTAGTCAACCTCAAAGATTAAAGTATAGAGAAATTTAAACAAACATATAGGTGTTTGTTAGAGAAAAAGTTGTTGGAATTATGCCCATGACTCAATCATTATGTAATAGATTGAACATTTTTTGTTTTGTAATTATTAACTTTGTTTAATAACATGGCAAGTGATTATATTATCATATTGTGTTTATTGTATTTTATTCTAATATGGTGAGTCCTTGATTAAATTTATACACTTGCCATCATAATGGAGATTATGATAATGAGAGTTAAGTATTTAGGGTTTAAGCTAAAGGTGTTCTTGATCATAAGATCATCAAATAAGGACTTTTAACGATCTGGTTAGATCAATATGTATATAATAGTATCTATTGGATGGATATTAGTAGATCTCATTTATTAAGTTATATATATATATATATATATGATGCATATGGAGATATGAACATTAAGCTGACCAAAATGAGAATTCTCAATGGTTAATATTATCTATAAACTGTCAAAAGGGATATTCTCATAAGAATTTAAATGTATATTTTTCTTTTGACTTAAGATCATCATAGTAATCAATAGGTCACTTGTTATATTTTGATGTCGGACAATTAGTATGTAAAAATGTTGGTTGAATGATGATTGGATATAATTAAGTACCTATCTTATTAGTGGTGATTCAAGATGACATCCATCGACTCTAAGTAATGAGTTTGAGCTCTATGTTGTCATTGATCTTAATGGTTGTTTCAAGACCCTAGTCAGGGCGATTGAATGAACGAGAAAATATAGTTTTCTAGGTCATTCACTAATCATTAATGATCGACATGTAACATAGTTGGTTATCTAATAGGGTTTGACACATACCTTAACCAATCATCGGAGTTGTAATGATGGAGCTGTAATTCGGAGTTGGTCATTCGGAGTTGTAATGATGGAAGGTAATAATACATTATCCTTAACCAGGTTCCATCTTTGTAAGGTTGTTAATTCATACTATCCAGTCATTGAGGAGTATTATTGGACGCCAACCTTGATTAGTAATTAATTTGATCAATTACTACCGATTTAGTGATGAACTTTTGTAGTCACACACTTACGAGTGTAATATTTCCTGTTTATGATTATTTAATTTATTATGAGATAATTTGTTAAATAATCTATATGACTTATTATTATATTTTTTCTAGCACAAAAAAATAATTAATATTAAAAAATCTCTTGTACAAAATAAATAAATAAAATAAAATAGTTTTATTTTATTTTATTTTATAAATAATAATAATTATTTTAGAAAAGTAAAGGAAAAGATGTCAAATGGTAAAGGCGTGGGTGGTTTTGTTTTGGTTTTAATGCATTGGTTGTTTTAAGTTTTAAAAATCAATGACGTTAAAACATTTAACATAAGTGATGAGTATATGTGATAAGTTTTAATCTTTTTTATACGTGGATAAGAAAACAATGAGAAGAGTGAAATATAGATTCTCATTGTTTTTGTACAGTGAAAACAAAACGAAGACAGAGATATAATCTATCATTTTCGTTCTCTGTACGTGGACAACAATAAGAGAAAAGAGATAAAATTGTTTTGTTCTATTCTTGAAGAAAGAGTTCTTCAAAATTTAACCATAATCATATCAGGACGTATTTTTCGATGTGGAGTATATAGAGACTTCTTATTTTTGAAGTTCAGTATCGATTAATCCTCACAAATTTCAAGTATTTATTTTTTGTCTGTTATTACTATTAGTATGTTTGTTAAATGTAATAGATGAATATAAGATTGCAATTTTTATTTCCTCTGCATATATGATCCTTTGATTGGTATCAGAACCAGTTTTGCATTCACATTATACTTGAAAAATGAGCAATGATATATATATTTTATTTTTTTAAGATAAACAAAGCAAATTCATAAAAATAATGAGAAAACAAAACAGAAGAAGCACCTAAACCCAAAGCCGATAGGCATTACCTTATAACATCTGGATCTAAAGCCTCTTCTGAATTGAGTACAAGTGACGAACATTCATAAAGAAGAACAAAAACAATACTGCGGGGGATGGAATCCCACTCAAACCGGTTTGCATATAATAAAGCGACCCTTGCTAACGTATGAGTAGCCTTATTAGCATTCCGTGAAATCCAATGGAAGGACAAATGGTGGAAATTGTTCTTAAGAGAGAGACATTCAGCAAACACTATACCCACCTCTAGCAAATTACTGGAAGAAGTATTAATAATTGCTACTAGACAATCCGACTCAATGATAATTCATCCAGACATTGATCCTTAAGCCAAGCCGGAGCTTCTTTGATGGAAATTGTTTTAGCAAGATAAGCATCCACATAGCAAAGAATGTGACCTGAAAGAGCCCTGACAAACCGACCATGATCATCCCTGAGGACAACTCCAAAACCCAAGCTATTTTCTCCTATCGAGACCGAAGCATCAACATTACATTTCAACCATCCCACATCAGGCTTACTCTAAGAATGACAACAAGAAAGGGTGTTGTCATTGAATTGTATCTGATTAAAATTACAAGTTTCCTCTTTCCAGTTCTCAAGAAACTCATCAGCAAATGAGATAATGGCATTCGAATGAGTATCCTTCTACTCCCAACATAACAAGTTTCGATGGAACCACAGGCTCCATCAAATCGCTAAAATCTGGTGGCTCAAAACAGAATTCGTACCAACTAGCACTGAGGAGATACAGCTTTTAATGTCATCATCCTATAGAGTGATGCCTGCAGCATTCCACACTCTTCTAGCATAGGAGCAAGCGAGCAGCACATGATCCATGGTTTCAACCAGGCCACATCTATTACAAGAAACATCCAGAGAGATACCCCTAGCTAAAAGTCTCTATTTGCAAGGCACAAAGTCACGTAATAACCTCCAGAGAAAGTCCTTAATTTTCAGGGGAAGCTGAGCATTCCAAGGAGAATTCCAGTGGCCATCAACCAAATAAGAAGAAATAGAAGAATACTGACCAGTAGCAATCCTATACCCCGATTTAACACTATACACACTGTCCCTAGTAAAGTGCCAGCAGAAATGATCAGAAAGCAAAGACGGTGAAATGGGGATTTTGAAAGCTTGCGAAGCATTAGCCGGAGCTAAAATGCCGTTGACAAAAGAATAATCCCAACACGATTTGTCCGAATTGAAAAGATCACTAACCTTCATATGCTCCATACCGGTTAACGGAGCAGACCGCATAAAGAAACTCTCATCGCAATTCAACCAAGGATCGTTAAAAACTGAGATTGAATTACCATCTCCCACTCTCCAATGAGCACCTTTTCCCAACAAGTGTTGTGTCAAAAAAATGCTCCTCCAAATGAAACTAGGGTTCCGACCTTCTCGAGCTTGTAGAAAACTACAATCCGGAAAATACTTAGCTTTAAACAACTTACTTGGCAGCAAAGTCGGGTGAGACAGAAATCGCCAACCTTGCTTACAAAGCATCGCAAGATTAAAACAATGTAAGTCACGGAAACCCATACCTTCTTTATAGTACACAGCCTCTCCCATTTGGCCCAGTGAATTTTAGATCTATTGCCTGAGGAAGACCCCCACCAATAGGAGTTCATCATGTTGTGTAAATCATCACAAAGACCTTTAGGAAGGAGGAAGACACTTATACAAAACGTAGGGAGAGCTTGAGCGATAGTCTTGAGAACAATCTCCTTACCCGGCTTGGAAAGTAGACGATTTTTCCAGCTGTGAATGCATTTACTGAGTCGATCCTTCAGGAAAGAAAAAATTTGATTTTTATTTCTCCCAATTAGAGAGAGGAGACCCAGATACCGGCCATGATCAATTGGATTCGAAACCCCCAAAATCAAAATCGCATCCTACTTCACCTCCTCCTTCTTATTTGAGCTAAACATGACCCTCAATTTTTTATAATTAATCGCTTAACCCGATGCTTTCTCATACATGGCAAGGATTTGCTTAATATTACGACACTCCGTCGAGGAGGCTTTAAAGAAAAAGAAGTTGTCATCAGCGAACAATAGGTGCGAAACACTGGACGCTCCTCCGTAAATGGTGACACCATGAATATCGCCTCGAGACTTAGCCTTCCTTAAGAGGGCAGATAACCCTTCATCACAAAAAATGAAAAGATAGGGACTGAATGGGTCTCCATATCTAAGTCCACGATGAGGGGTGATAGGGCCCACGATTTTGTCGTTAAAAGCAACCAAGTACTCCATGATTTTGTCGTTAAAATTAAACAAGTACTGAACAATAGAAACAGAAACCATGATCCATTTAACCCACCAAACATCAAAACCTAGATATATGAGGATAAATTCAAGATAACCCCAGTCGACTTTGTCGTATGCCTTGCTGATATCAATCTTAAATGCTACATCACCATTAGAGCCCCTCCCTTTATTCTTCATATAATGAACAATCTCAAAGGCAACCATAATGTTATCGGATATAAGTCTTCCTAGGATAAACGCTGACTGCAAGGGGGAGATAATCCGAGGAAGAATGGCCTTAAGCCTGTTGTCAAGAACCTTAGTGATGATTTTATAAATCACATTACAGAGAGCGATAGGTCTTAAGTCCTTCATACTGCTAGGCTTATCTTTCTTCGGAATGAGGACAATAGTAGTATGATTCAGAGAGTCGAGGAAAGGACCATTCTTTAACCACCTGCAACTCTGGGTGAAAATGTCAACTCCTACCATATCCCAACATTTCTGGAAAAAAGTTAGGTTCATATCGTCAAGGCTAGGCGCTTTGTTAGGGTGCATGTCAAAAATGGTCGTTTTAAATTCTTCCATAGTAAAGGGGGCCAACAGTGTAGAGTTATCGCTGGCCGTGACCACCGGGATAATACAATCAAACTCTGCAGTATTCGAGGCGGATAAGGGAGCTGCAAAAAGGCCAATAAAATAGTCCATAACAATCGAGCACATAGTATCCATATCAGACACAACATTTCCTTGATCATCCTCCAAAAACTGAATGTGATTAATCCGCTTTCCACATGAGGCCTGAGCATGAAAGAATCTATAATTTGCTTCCCATATTTAAGCCAAAAAATTTTGGACCTTTATTTCTAGTAAATGGCCTCCTGAGCAAGGAGAGTCGAGAGCTCGGTTTTAAGCCTCAAAATAAACACATCATCCAATTTAGCCTGACGAGCAGTGACGATTCTTCTCTTTAAAAGAGCAATCCGATGTTTAAAATTATGGTCCTGAGAGTTCTGCCAATCAGTTAAAACCGCACTGCAAGTAGAAACTTTGTCCAAGCGCAGGACAAAACCTCCATAAAATCGTGGTCAAGCAACCATTTATTCTCAAATTTAAACCGCCGGACTCTTTTAACCGGAAACACAGTACTTGCAAAGAGTTTAATAGGGTTATTATCGGAGTAAGAGCATACCAAATTATAAAGTTTGTGGAAAGGAAAAGAAATAAGCCAATCCCTAGAGACAAAAGCCCTATCCAGTCGTTCCAAAACTAGAGAATTCGAACCCCTACCCCATTCCCAGGTGAAGCCGAAACCCACAAAAGGGACTTCGATTAACTGACAGTCGACAATACATTAGCGAAACCCCTCCATGAGCGAAACAGGGTAATCCTGGCGACCAAATTTGTCATTAACAGAGAGAAGATTATTAAAATCTCCCATGCAAACCTAAGGTAAAGTATAGCGACAAGATAGAGCCTTAACTAGTTCCCAGCTACTTCGTTTTCGGTGAGATTCAGGGAAGCCATAGAAACCAATGAACCTCCATTTAAAATCATTAGACTGAACAATTTCCATATCGATATGATTACTCGAGTAACCCAAAACAGTAGCATTACTATTATTATTCCAAAGGAGCGTAAGACCCCCACTACGACCATTTCGATCGATAGAAAAACAACAATCAAACTTCAACAAAATACGTAATTCCTCCATCCTATGTGAATTAACAAGAGTTTCATTAAGAAGGAGAAAATGAGGCTTATTGACTCGAACAATGTCTTTCAGCGCATTCATTGCACGCGGGTTGCTCAAGTCCCAGCAGTTCCAAGCAATACAATTCATGGCGATCGACGGGTCTCTTGAATAAGACCGGCTGTTGATAATTCAGTAACCGGCCGTTGATAATTCAGTAGAGGTAGAGGGTGCATTCGAAAGAGATGGGTATCTACTGCCTTTCATCTCAACGAGGTTGGTACCATGATATCAAGTTTCACGGGGACGTTTTTTGACTTCATCAACTATCATAACGTTATATTCTTTTTCCTTATGGACAGCAACACCATCCGATTCAGTGCCATGCTTATCCGGTTCAGCAACACGGTATACGGGTTTAGAGAAGTCGACAGTTGGCGTAAATTAAAAATTCCTATGATAAGATCCATAATTATCCATGACTCTGTTGTGTTTTGATTTTTTCATGATCGGATAGTTATTCCCTTGATTTATGGACCTGCTATCAGAATGTGCGTGAAAAGCGGGATCGCGTTGCCATTGATTTGGGCGGATTCGAAGCTGATCACGAACCTCTAATCGGATCTCCTCCGGCCACTCCCTTTGGATGTCCTCCTCTGGCAGCTCTGTAAGTTTAACACAACTAGACTCGCTATGTCTGACAATGCCGCACAGATAGCATATGAGAGGTATCCTTTCATAACTAAAAGAGACGTCAAAAAATCACCCCCCTCCTTACGGATTCGCTTGGTCCTCATAACCGGTTCAACTATGTTTATGCGCACTCGAAAGCGCATATACTGAACAATGGAGTTTCGTTTGTTTCCCTTGTCATACTCCAAAAAAGAATCCATAATATTTCCCAAGTTGATCGCTAAAGATTCTGAAGCAAAGCCAGGTGGGAGATCATGCACTCGAACCCAAAAATTAGCGAACCGAAATTCAACCTCCTCCGGATTCTCCCCCTCACTCATTTGGTGAACTAACAGAATGCAATTATTAAAACTCCATGGTCCTCCGACCAACATTTTCCGAAGATCAACCACATGAAAAACTGAAACAGGAATAGCCCCTCCCCCGCGTACGGTTTGATCAAACAGCCTTTGATAGGACGTCATAGATTGAGAAGGTCCTTTCCATGGCCTCAAAGTTTACGTTTCATTCACCCAAAAATCGACCTAACAGAGTCAGGTTGTAGTCAATACTACTCCCTTCTATCTCTGAAGCCTTAAGCACAAGTTCAGCGGCTTCTTTCTCGCAGATGGACAGATGTTGAAACTCGGGTTCCATAACTAAACAAGGGAAAGCAACCAGTAACAAACGAAACAAAATAAGCTATCTAACAATACAAATACATGCACGAAGACATGACAAAACTTGCACCCTTTAGAAAGAGAGAGAGAGAGGACAGGCAAGACTTTCAGTTTTATATTTTATTGTGTTCTTTGTTTTAACACATGAAAGTTATTCATTTAATATGTATGAGAACACCTTGGCTTTATTTTGAAATTGGTTTGACCAAAATCGAAACACTTCAATTCATATTCTTTAAAAATATAAACGTTGTGAAAATGGGAGAATGCAAAACTCTCAGACCGATGTTTAAAAGTTTACGATATCCACTGTGAAAACGGCAAACCTATTAAAAGCTTTGAACAAATGTTACCAATAAAAAGATGTGTATGGTAAACTCATTAAATGCATTTAATAGATTTTGTACTAATGCAAAAGTTGTTTAAAAGCTTTTAATGAAATGCAATTGTCAGATGTGGTACGTTAATGCAACAGTTGTTTAAAAGCTTTTAGTTAAAAACCGCGACAGATGTTGGTTTTTTTATGGAAAACTCATTAAAAACAAAGTCAAGATGTTGGACACACATGGAAGCTTTTGGCATATGAATGTTACGTTATTTGGTCCCATCTCTTGAACTTTCTTTTAACAATTATACATTAACCAAACAATTGGCCATTAAAGAACTTCTTTGAGCGTTGTTCTTCGCTTCTAAACGGTGAACAGTTAAGTCATCATAAAAGACCATATTTATGTCCTGAAGTGGCGTTGATTTAGTTACTGCTTTAAGGTGAGGTTTTTTACCAGATCAATTCGGCAGAACTGATTGCAGTTACAGGCCTGTTATTAAAAGTGATATGATCACTAATGTTATTAAAATTGTTTTAATAGCATAAAATCTTGACCTTTTAAAATTATTGAATTTATTTTAATATAATATATAATATTTTATTTAAAAAAATTCTATCCAAGAAAATAATAATATTTATTTTTATTTACAAGGAATGGTCTGATGACCTAGTGACTTGTAATTCAAGGATAAATAATATTTTCTATTGCATATGATATACGTGTGAGAAAAAATTACTTAATTTTATACTTTTGGCCTAGATTACTTAGGGAATATAATATTAATTAATTCTTCATCACTTGGGTGGAAAAACTAAACTATACTAAAAGGAACGATTAGACAACCAAGGGATTATATAATATTGGGCCTACTATAAATTTTATATGATAAACTAAAAAATTTATCACTCTTTAATTATGCATGAGTAACGACTTGACAACCAAGGGAGTCATTCATGTTTTAAAGATTTTATATCATTTAGATAAAAGTCTAAGTCTTAATGATATATTATTGTGTTCTTATTTTGGTGTTTTTCTTTTTATTAGATTTCTAAAAATATTTACTATATCACTGCGAAGCATTCTTGATGCTAACAAGCTAACTGGTAACAATTTTGATGATTGGTGCCGCAATCTAAAAATTGTTCTCATACATGAAAAATTTATGAATATGATCCATAAACCCATGAAGGAAGTGCCTCCTAAGGGAATTGATGATGCTAATGTATTGGACGCATATTTTAAGTACAATGAACAAAGTACTAATGCCAAGTGCCTTATTCTGGCATCAATGAGTTCTGAACTCCAAAGGCAGCATGAAGATATGAATCCTCCAAAGATCATTGAGAATCTTAAGAAGATGTATGGGTCACTAATTAGGACTACTAGATACCAATTATTTAACTCCCTGTTTAAGTCTAAACCGAAGCCCAAATCTCCTATGGAACCTCATGTTCTTAAGATGATTGATCTTATAGAACTACTTAAGAAGTTAGGGTGTTCACTAGGGAAGAGTTGTCATAAGATTTGATCTTACAGTCTCTTACTGATATTTTTTTACCATTTATTGTTAACTTTAACATGAAGAAGATGGACTGTGATCTTCATGAAATGTTCAACTTGTTGATCGATTATGAAAATCAAGTAGCATCGTCTGAGAATGTGAAAGCATTAGGGTCTGTGAACCTGGTTGGTAACTCTTCTAAGCGTAAGTGAAAGGGTAAGAAGAAGCCCAAGAAAAATCATCTTGTACCTAAGGGTGTTTGGAACAAATCCAAGGGTAAGAAGGAGAAAGTTGACCAAAAGGATGTTGAATGTTTCTTTTGTACAAAGAAGAGATACTAGAAAAGGAACTGGCTAGAGTATTTGACTACTTTGAAAGGCAAGAAACAAGGTGGGACATTTATGAAAAATGATTTCATGATTTCTTTAACTATTATCGATTCTATTAAATGGGTATTAAATATTGGTGGTAGCTTTAACATCTGCAATATATTGCAGGGTCTAAGGATCAATAGGAGATTGAAGAAGTTAAGCTACAAGTTGGGAATGGAACAAGTGTTGCTGTCTTAGCTGTAGGAATTGTTTCTCTTGTAATGCCTACAGGAAAGACATTATTATTGGAAGATTGCTATTATATTCCTAAATTTGTTTCGAATATTGTTTCTATTTCATCATTAGACAAACATAGATTTCATACAATCTTTAATAATAACCAATGTAATATTTTTCATGGTGATGAATTATATGTAACTGGTTATTTACAATATGGTCTTTATGTCTTACTTGAAATAATTGTTTATCCAATTATGAATGTTTCTGGTAAAAAAAGGAAGAGAGATAATCATCAAAATCAAACTTACCTTTGGCATTGTAGACGTGGTCATATTGGTGAGAAAAGAGTAAACAAGTTGCACAAGGAAGGATGCCTTGGCCAATATGATTATGAATCATATGAAACTTGTGCATCTTGTCTCAAGAGGAAAATGACCAAATCTCTTTTTACTGGAACTGGAGAGAGAGCTTGTAAACTTTTAGGACTCATACATACTAATGTATGTAGGCCTATGAAAGTTCAAGCTAAAGGTAGATATTCTTATTTTATCACCTTCACTAATGATATGTCAAGATATGGATTTGTGTATCTAATAAAACACAAGTCTGAATCATTTGAAATATTCAAAAGATTCAATAGTGAAGTTGAAAAACAAACTAGTAAGAGTATAAAGACAGTAAGCTGACCGTGGTAGTGAGTATCTTAGTGATGATTTTGTTGATTATCTAAGGAAAGATAGAATCTTGTCTTAGTGGACTTCTCAGGAACACCACAACATAATGGTGTTTCAAAAAGGAGAAATCGAACTTTATTAGTTATGGTGAGATCAATTATGAGGTTTACTGATCATCCTATCTTCCTATAGGGATATGCTTTAGAAGCCGCTACCTATTTATTAAACAAAGTTCTCACTAAAGCAATCACTAAAACTCCATATGAGATGTAGAAAGTACGTAAGCCTAATCTAAAACATTTGAAAGTTTGGAGTTATCCAGCTTATGTTAAGAGATTGTTGTCAGATAAGCTTGAAGTGAGGTCTGAAAAATGTAGATTTGTTGGCTATCCCAAGGAAACTATGGGATACTATTTCTATCATCCTTCTAAACACAAAGTGTTTGTGGCCAAAAATACAACCTTTTCAGAAAGAGAGTTCCTTAATGGAGGAAGTCATTGTATAGAAATAGATTTTCATGAAATTCAAGATTCTAATGAATCAACACAAGCTTAAGAGCATCAGATGTATGTTGAGCAGTCTTTACTTGATGTCTTGTAATTAACACATAGGGTACCAACCTCAACCGTTGAGGAGCATGGACTGGTTAATAAACTTGTCTAAGATCTAGTGCAATAAGAAGATCAAGTAGAGGAAGAACCTATTAAATATGAGCCTCTTAAAAGGTATACTAGGGGTCATTGTGCACTAGATAGATTAAACTTGATGGTGTAAGGTGACGAGGATAATCATATTGATGATGACCCTAAGACTTATGAAGAGGCTATGGCAAGTCCAGATCATGAGAAGTGGTTTAAGGTCATGGAATCCCAATTAGAATCCATGAGAATCAACAAAGTATGGACTTTGGTTGATCCCTCAAAGGATATAAAACCCATAGGATATAAATGGGTATTTAAGAAAAAATTTAGAGCAGTGGGAAGGTTGAAACCTATATAGCTCGTCTTGTTGCCAAGGGATATAATCAAAAGGAAGGTATTGATCATGATGAAATTTTTCCTCTATGGAAATGCTCAAATCTATCCGGATTCTACTTTCCATAGCTACATATTATAATTATGAGATATGAAAAATGGATGTGAAAATAACATTTCTTAATGAAGAGCTTGAGGAAAATGTCTATATGACTCAACCTGAATGTTTCACATTGCCATCTGCTCCTAATAAAATATGTAAGCTACAAAGATACATTTATGGATAGAAACAAGCTTCACGAAGTTGAAATATTCGCTTCAATATAACAATTGCAAAGCTCAATTTTGTTAGATACGAAGATGAGCCATATGTGTACAAAAAGGTTAGTGGGAGTATAGTCATTTTCCTAGTGTTATACATAGATGATATATTGCTAATAGGAAATGATGTATCAGTCATGCAAAAGATAAAGATTTGGCTATTTGCACTATTCTCCATAAAGGATTTAGGAGAAGCAACTTACATTCTTGGAATCAAGATCTATAGAGATAAATCAAGGAAGCTGCTAGGGCTCTTCCAATCCATGTACATTGATGCTATCTTAAAAAGGTATCACATGAAAAAGTCCAAAAAATGTTATCTACTGATAGGAACTGGAATTTCTCATAGTAGGGAGGATTGTCCTAAAACCCTAAAAGAAAGAGAACTCATGAGTAGGGTCCCATATGCTAGCACAGTTGGAGCTATCATGTATACCATGACATGTACAAGACTTGATGTAGCCTAGCATTAGGAATAGTGAGTAAGTATCAAGATAACCTAGGTAAGGAACATTGGAAAGTGGTTAAAACCATCCTTAAGTACTTGAGAAGAACTAAATACCAATCCCTCATATATGGATATTATGAATTAAAGATAATAGGCTATACTGATGCTAGCTTTGATTTAGATAAGGATGATAGTAAATCTATAATAAATGTTGAGATTATGACTCTGTGTGTATCCTAAACTTAGTGATTAATGTCTAAGAAATGCTGAAGATACTCACTTTATCTCATATGTGATTTTAGGTACAATTTAGAAGCAAATAAATTAAAGTAAGTCGAAAGCACTATATTTAGGTCATTTTATGAAGAATCACAATCTTTTGTCATCATGGAGCTAGAATGATAAATATTGGAGCAAGTAATTAATGTCAAGAAAATGATACATGTTAAAAATACAAAGAATGTTAAAGATGAAACAAGCTAAGTGAAGAATCAGCCAAGACGACAACGTTAAGAGCAGCAGAAGGACGTACGTTAAACACATGCAGGCTAGGCGTGAAATGTAGGCGTACGCTGTGTTAAACACAATGTCCTAGAAGTAGTGAAGACGAAGGCTTTAAGGTGAGCAATCTTTATTTATCCCATCAATATGTAGTGACAGCGGTAGCTAGGTGTGAAGAGAGGGAGTTGCGGCACAGCTTGATTGGAGACGTTAGCGATTGCAGGCTTGAACAGTGTGTTGGACCAAAAACCTAGCTTTTTAATTTTTCACTTTAAGCTACAGTGTACGAAGGAGCAGTGAGAGCTACGTAAGTGCATCAAACGAAGAAGAGAAGTGCATTTCAAGAGAGTAGCTGGGCATGAGAGAAGAGTTGTGTGGACCATCATTTTTGATTGTTAAATCAATAAATAGGAGACCATAGTGTGAGAGATAAAAGTCATGCATGGAGTATATTCTTCTTCTTCACTCTTCACAGCAATAGCATCTAAGAAATATGACTCATGCTTGATGCATGAAAATAAAGATGGAAGGCTAATTTTTTGACACCGATTTAACGAGATTATCGATACCAAGTCACGTTTAAGCTAATTTTTATCATTTTAAAATTGTATTTTTTTGGATTGTTGTGTTGTTGGTATTGAATTGATTGGTTTTAGGATGAATGATCTTAATATGTTATTTTGATTGTTTTATTTTGAACCTATTGTTAAAACATTGATTGTAATCCATAATAGTTACTTTTGATGTTCGTGAGTAGCATCTAATGATTGTTAATCATTAGGAACAATATAAATTAAGTTAGATAACCCAAATGTGTGAGATTAATGCTTATATTGATCATTTTTCAAGTCATAATGGGGTTGCTAAATTGAATCTAGAAATCGTATCCTAGGTGATTCGGTAGTTAGATTTAATTACTGATCATATCTTGATTAAACAAAACCTAAAGAAAAATCGAGATTTGTAGAGCATTTTATTAGTCTCAAATCAATAGTCCGAAAAGAGTTGTAAAAATGTTAGAAAGATGGAATATGCTTGATCGTGTTTAGGCTAAGATTGACCATAAAATTAGACCTTACTTATATTCAATACTTTTCTCCTTTTCGATTTTATTTTGTTTTCGATAGTTTACTTTTACTTTAATTTCTAAATTTTTTGAAATCCAAAAACTCCCATATATTTTTCCTTGCATTAATTAATTGTGTTATGAAAATTAACCGAATATTCCCTATGGATTCGATCCCGACTCCCCATAACTACAAATTTTAGTATGTAGAGTTAGGTAAATTTTGCAGTGCACTCGACACGCACTTTCAATCTAACTCTAGTTATATTTTCACCTTGAATGGAGGAGCGGTGAATTGAAAAAGTTCCAAGCATGTTACTATAGCTGATTCAGTTACTGAACTAGAATACATAGCTGCATGCGATGCAGCTAAGGAAGCTGTTTGGATGAAAAAAGTTCTTAACTGAACTTTATGTGCTTCCTTCGATAAAGGAAGTTGTTCCTTTGTTGTGTGACAATACCAGTGCTATTGCACAAGCTAAGGAACCAAAGTCACACCGAAGATCCAAACATGTTCTACAGAAGTTTCATCTGATTAGGGAAATTATTGAGTGTGAGGACGTTCAAATTCAAAAGGTTGAAGGAAAGGAGAATGTTGCAGATCCCTTCATTAAGGTGCTTGGATCACAAGAGTTTGATAAGCACAAGTGGAAGATAGGATTGAATTTCATGACTGATTGGATCTAGGTCAAGTGCGAGATTATTAGAATTATTCTCATGACCTAATCGTTATGTAATAAATTGAACATTTTTTGTTTAATAACATAGCAAATGATTATATTATCAAATTATGTTTATTGTATTTTATTCTAATATGATAAGTGTTTGATTAAATTTATACATTTGATATCATAATGGAGATTATGATAATGAGAGTCAAGTCTTTAGGGTTTAATCTAAAAGTATTCTTGATAATAGGGTCATCAAATAAGGATTTTAATGATCCGGTTATATCAATATGTATGTAATAGTATCTATTGGATGGATATTAGTAGATCTCATTTACTAAGTTACATATATAAATGACGTATATAGAGATATGATCATTGAACTGATCAAACTAAGTATTCGCAATAGTTAACATTACCTATGAATTGTTAAATGGGATATTCTTATAAGGATTTAAATGTATATTTTTCCTTTGACCTGAGATCATCATAGTAATCAATAGGTCACTTATTATGTTCTGATGTCAGACACCTAATACGTATAAATGCTAGTTGAATGATGGCTGGATATAATAGTGGTGAGTCAAGATATGGGATCCATCGACTCTAGGTAATGAGTTTGAACTCTATGTTTTCATTGATCTTAATGGTTGTTTGAAGACCTTATTTAGAGTGATTGAATGAGTGAGGAAAAGGAATTTTTTTTAAGTTATTCACTAATTATTAATGATCAACATGTAACATTGTTGGCTATCTAATAGGGTTTGACAGTTAAACTATACCTTAGGATAATCTGAAGTTGTAATGATGGAAGGTAATAATATATTATCCTTAACTAGGTTCCATCTTTGTAAGGTTGTTACTTCACACTATCTGGTTATTGAGGAGTGTTGTTAGACGCTAACCCTGATTAGTAATTAATTGGATTAATTACTTCAACTTAGTCATGAACTTATGTGGTCACACGCTTATGAGTGTAATATTTCCTATTTATGATTATTTAATTTAATATGAGATAATTTATTAAATAATCTATATGGCATATTATTATATTTTTTGTTAGCATAGAAAATATAATTAATATTGGAAATTATCTTGTATAAAATAAATGAATAAAATAAAATAGTTTTATTTTATTTAATTTTATAAATAATAATTATTATTTTAAAACAAGGAAAGCAAAAGATGTCAAATGGTAAAGGTGTGGGTGGTTTTGTTTTGGTTTTAAAACAAAACCAAAACAAAAGGATGCATTGGTTGTTTTAGGTTTTAAAAAACAATGACATGAAAACATTTAACATAAGTGAAGAGTGTATGTGATAAGTTTTCATTTTTTTGTACGTGGATAAGAAAACAGAGAGAAGAGTGAAATATAGATTCTCGTTGTTTTTTTACGGTGAAAACAAAACGAAGATATAGATATACTCTTTCATTTTCATTCTCTATACGTGGACAAAAAAAAAGAGAAAAGAGACAAAATTGTTTTGTTCTACTCTTTAAGAAAGAGTTCTTCAAAATTTAACATAGTCATATCAAGTATTGAAAGCAAGACATATTTCTTAGCATGGGGTACGTAGAGACTTCATATTTTTGAAGTTTATTATTAATTAATCCTCACAAATTTCAAGTATTTATTTTTGTCTGTTCTTACTATAGTATGTTTGTTAAATGCAATATATGAACATAGGATTACAATTTTTGTTTCCACTGCGTATGCGATCATTCACAAGTTAACTAAACTGGCCACATATAAGGAATCTATTTGGAACATTACTTGTATTTTTCATTGTGATGATTGTGTAAGTGATCATTTGATTTGAGATATCCTAAGTTATCTTGGATATGGATTTTTATGTTTTGATATTACTTATGACTTATTTTAGTCAAGAATAACTCAATCAGTAATTATTGAATGTAATATAAACTATGATTCTTGTTTATCAGTAGTTAGTTGATTCTTGTTTTACTATGATTTATGCGTTATTTATTTTATAGAATTTTAAGTAATCTTGGCTTTAGGAAATCAAATACGAAAAAAGTTTAATAATTATTTTGTTGTGTGCGTAATCAAATCCCGAGCCGATTTCTCAACATTATATACATAAGAGGGCTTCGTCATTCTACATCATATTTCACTCTTGTGTTATTCTACTAATAATTTTAGTGTCACATTCACATATCTACGCCCTAATAAAATGTGAGGTGGCCTGACATTGATCAATTATGCAGTACCTTCAATTGATAAACAGTTTTATGGCAATTCTATACTATTTTTGTTCCAGCATCATCGCAGCTGCCATCCCCACTACGCGTATAATTGAACCCATTTTAATACGGCATACAGCGACTTGAGGTCTTCTCGTCGCAGGTACGTGTCTATTTCAGGCTGTTGAGACTGAAAACCATGGGACTGATCAGGATCCTTCGCTCGAATTCGAATTGTAGAGGTGTGAATGTGATAAATATATCGCCTTGTTTGGTATTAGTTGGGATTTAAGATTTGATGTTACAATATAATTATAATTTCTGATAGTGATCTTAATTCTCATCGCGAAAGTCTTAATTTAAAAGTTGTATTTTAGTTTTTAAAAAAATTATTTATATTTTAAAAATATTTTTGAAATTTTCAGTTAAATACCTATTTTTTCTTAAAATAACTTTTAAGATAGAAACAAGCACTTTTAGAGCTTTCAAAAGCTGAAACAAACAGGCTTCTTCCCCTTTATTTTGGGGTCCAGTTTTCAGCATTAATTTATCCAGATATAACATCACTCTTCGCTTCATTTTTATAAGGCCAACCAATTCGGCTAGAAGGAGTTGGCGAAAGTACAATTTCCTTTTTCTTTCTAATTACAATGATCCATGTTGTATTACTTATTTGGTAACATGGAAAACAAATTCAGCTTTTGAAGTATTTGTAACTTAATTACTAAGAATATTTTTAATTTCTTATTTTCCTGAAAATATATTTGAATAGTAGTGGGAAATTATTCTAGACTTTGATATCATGCTTAAAGTGATTGGTAACCTTGGAATTGTCGTATCACCTCATTATACCTATACAAATTAACGACTCAATCCATTTTTCTGGAATGATTAAATTTAAAACATAAAGGACTTAAAATTGAAAATAAATGAATGAGGTTACTACAATTTTAAAAGTTAAGATCAAAAAATTTGAGAACTGATTTTAAATTAGAAAAAACTCAATCCATCATTCTATCTATAATTAATTTATAATTATTTTAATTTATAATTATCGCTAAATAATTATTTTACATTAGTTAATTTTATGTAAATATTATGTTATTTAGAAATATAGGAATTTATTTGATATTAATCTAGAATGTGAGCATACCAGGGAAGAATTCTCCCAAAATTTGTACTGACTTCTGTCGACGATATAAATGAGACTTAGAGAGTGGAGTTTTAAGCTACAAAAAATACTAAAATATGATGAAATAAACTGTAGATTGAAGAAAATAATTGATTTTTGCAAAAAGGAAATCATTAGATATACAAGAAATTTGATATAGAAAGGTGAAATTGCAAAGTAAATAAAGTTGCAAAATATCAAAATAGGTTTGAAATAGGTTTATTGACTTCTTTAGAGAGTGATTTTTTTTGTACTTTGCTTTTATTGATATGGGAGTTATGATGTCGAGCCCCTTCCTTGTCATGGTGTTAGTGAATTTATAATTTTCTCATCCTTAAGCATTTTTGTGCTATAACTTCCATGTTTAGGAAGTTTGCCTTCTATAACTGCTTAGCTTCCAACCCACTTAATAATATTTTTGTTAATTACCTTCCATCATTCTTTTAACTTCCATATTATGCTCCAATATCTAACTTCCAATTCATTCCCTGATCGTTCTTCTAACTACTTCCCTGCACTATTTTTCTTTAAAACATGTCAATTATTAATTGTTTGGAATTCTTAAATCCTAAACTTCTTAATTGATTCTCATACACGTGAATTCTTTGGCCAAATGAATTTCAAGACTTTTAGATTTGGACTCTTTTCACTTTTGGCTCAAATGAGATAAATTTATTTTAGATTATTAATAATTGACCCTACTTATATTAAAAGTTCCTCTAATTTCCTAACTAGAATTCGAATTTCGCTCAAAAACATGGAGGACTTTAGGCTGAATTCACTAGTTAAACCAAGTAAAACCATTTATAAAAAGTTTTTTTAATCTTAGACACTCCTTTACATATAAGAATTGTTATATCAAAAAACTATGTTGTAATCTTTTTAAATTTAAAATCCTTGTTCATTGTAGAAGTTGTAAATCTCTTTAAATTTTCACCTTTACTATTCCCTTAGGATTATACCGTTTCTACACTATAAAAGCTTCTCGTTACTTCTTCACTTGTCACCCTATCTTTCAAACAAATTTTTATTCTCCTTTATAACTCCTACATTCTTCTTTTATTACTTTTGTAACTATCATTTTTCTTTCCATGCCTTTTCTTCATCATCAACATATTTTACTAAGTTAAATGCCACTAACATATCTTTTAATTCTATAGTTATCCAGAAATCCCTATGATTTTTCCTAACTCCATTTTTTTTATAGGCTGTTAAACTTGAAGTGGTCTCTTTCCATCTGAGTCCCTTCTAACTTTCATAAGAAGCAAGTAAAGAATCTTATGCTTTAATGTTCCTTTAACTAGTTAATTCTAACATTTGAATTCTTATTTTCAACACTATTAAAGGTTGTCCACATTTCAACTATTAATATGCCCTTCCTCTTACTGTTAGTACTCATCCATTGCTCATTTATTTATAAGAAACAAGTAAGTCCAATTTTCCCCTAGAGTTCACTTTGTTCCAAGCTCTTAAATCCTTAGAACCATGGCCTAGGAATGTAGACTAATGGGTTAAATAGGTAGATAGGTTATACCGATCATATCACTTGGTCTACAAGAGGCAAACCCTTCTTCAATTGAGAGCTTTTTTGAGGAATCCTATTGAGTGTCAGCTTAATCTTAGGCCTGTGATTATAAAATTTTGGAATCCTTTATGTAATTCATTTATCTTCCCTTTTAGGTATGCTTTTATTCTTTGAAATGCAGTTTCTTCTTGACTAGATTACCTATTATCAAAGAGGTCTTGGTTTGCTTGGTTAAAGAAGTTCCTACTTCAAATTATGGCATTTTTATATGTTCTTATTCTAGACTAATAAATAGCTATGCTTCTTTAAAAAATATCTAAAGAATAACATGAGCAATTCATTTGTGTCTTCGTGAATTGATAAGTTTTTTCCCTGTTAATAATAAACCTAGCATGGAATTCCTTCTTTTTTTTTTAAACAATGACTTTAGCAAGTTTTTTTGTCTTAGGCTCTATTTTCTTGGGATTTTTATATACAAATTCAAAGAGATGTCTTTTAATCTTCCTTTGTAGTGCTTTAATATATGTGTGTGGTTTATCTAGTATTGTACTTTATTTATTTTCTTAAGCTTGAGGATAGAGAAGGTCTACCTTTTTGTGACCTTAGATTTCCTAATTTTCTTGGCTTTTAGCTGTCTATTTGTCTCTTATGTAAGTCTCCCAAAGACATCTTTAGTATTTTTTTATCTCTAAATTCCCAATCTATGGATTAATTGAATACTTTAAGAGATTTCTCTAAAATACCTTACTGCTTAAAAATATTTAAGACTTCCAAGTCCTCTTAGCTAGCTATCTAGCAAAAGCTTTTCTTAGTTTATACTAATGCTAGAGTCTTTATTATTAGTGGTGGCAAAGCCCTAAAACCCAACCTTTTATTATGGCCTTAGGTTTAAAAATGTATCTCCTTTACTTGTGGAGTAGTAAACTTAGCTTATTTATAGGAATTCCTTCTGTTGTACCTTTCTAAGACTATCCAATAGGAGTGCCTTTTGAAGTAAGTGCTCTCAACAACAAATTCCTCCAAGAAATTTTCAATCATTATCGCATTTTGAAATGTAAGATCATTATTGCCAGTATGGCTGACACAGAAGATTACCACTCCTAGTGGTTTAAGAGCTTTCAGAGTTTAATTCGTCAATCTGATTCTATACTTCTCAAAAGGAATTCCCCTACTCATGCATTCTTAATTTCAAAACATTATCTTACTCATTTACAGACTTTAGGATCTTAGACACTAAAAATAAAGAAGATAGTCAACCTTTTTCTTAGAAAGAAGTGGCTCCTAATCTTCTTTCTAAAAGAAAACTCAAAGAGAAGTACAGTGTCTTCTAGCTCAAAAAAGCCAAAATCCTAACTCCAAGAATTTCTACAAGGAAGTCCATTTGCTCCTCCTTTAAACTTTTCAAAGAATTTGTAACCATCGAACCCTCTAATGAAGACACTTCCTCTGGAAGAGACTTCTTCTACTCCTAAGAAGGTTGTTGAAGAAGTTAGTGATGGTATGACACATCCTTTTTTTAGTTTTAACTTTATTTCCATTATGAATTTTAGTTGATCTACTCTCTTTACAGATCACATAATTTCGAACCCCGATGCTCCTTTTTCCCTGTAGAGCTAGAATCTAGAAAGATCAAAACTTCTTTTTACCTAAAAACCACTGAGGTTTCATTAGTAGAGGTTAAACAAGAATTCCTTTATTGTATATGTTGACCTACTAATATGTTAATGAATTCTTTTATGACTTGTAAACAAAAGATGTTTGATTTACAGTGACGACCTTGGAAGAATTCTTTAACTTGAGTTTCTTAAATCCTTCCTCAGACCTTCGATCCAATGTTGCACCGATGATCAACTTTGAAGAAAGATCAATAGTTAAGAAGTCCTTAAGACTAGCCATACATTTTACAATTATTAACTAAAGTTTAATGCATTTCTTTTTTAATTATATTATCATATACTAGGTTGAGAACTTAGTTATCTGTTGTTAAGGGACTTCTAAGCAAAATTGAGAATCTCTTTGCATCTTTGAGAAATCTTAACATGATCAAGTTATTTACTAAAAAAAATTGGAGTCTTTTGAATTAATATAGAACAAATTATGATGCAAAAGGCCCAAAGGCAAGAATCTTTTGACCAAAATTCAAAAGTTGAAAAATGAATTTGATTATTTAGAAAATGAAGCTATTGAGCATGAATGAGCCCTTAAATTAGTCAAAGAAAAGTAGGAAGCCCTTAAACAAGATTGACAGAAGCTTAACCAGAAATTTTTTAAAGCTAAGTGGATAGATGCTAAGTCGGGGAAATTGTTGGTGCTATAAACGAATGAGGTTAGCTTTTAGAAGCAGTAGGTGTGGCAATCTAAAGATGATCAATTGTCATGAATTAATTGATAAGGTGAAATTAGGTCCTTTAATTTAGACTAACCGTAAAATTCTTATTAACTTCTTGCTATTTCATAAATGGGCTTTGAACTTTGATTTTCAAATGTAAGCAAATAAGGTTTAAATACTTTCTAAATTTAGGCATATAAGGTAGGTATATAAGGTTTTAAATACTTTCCATAAATAAAATGTTTCTGAGGTTCACCTTCCAATCTTGACAACCAATAAACATTTCCACTAAAAACCTTATAAATTCTAAAGGTTCCTTCCCAATTTCGTGACCATTTACCCCATTCTTTATCTTTTATCCTAATGGGTAGGACCCATTTTCACACTAGTTCTCCTTTTGAAATTCTTGTCCATGGATTTTTTTATCGTAAAAAAATTCCACTTTTCCCTTTTGAATCATCATATGATATCATATTATTCAATGCCTAAATTTGCATTCATCTAAATCCTTTAACTCCATTACCATTATTTCTGAATACTACGAAGTCCTTAAGGTGTTTTGTTTTGCTATTTTTAGGTATAGAACCCCTATTTCCATCAGAAGAACATCTTTATATCTATATTTCAAAGCAAATGAGGTAAACCTTGTAGCAGTACACTTAGAAGTATGATAATGCTGTGAAGTTTCAAACAGTATTTTGTGCCATTCTCTTAGATTATCTTCTAACATTTTCTCCAAAATTCCAATAATTATCTTATTAGATGCTTTGATTTGACCATTAACTTGATTATAATATGGAGTCAAATGCAATAATTTTATCCTGTAATCTTCAATGACCATTAACCTGATTCTTTAATGAATATGACTATGTTTATTTTATCAACTTTCTTTAAAGGTTATGTGGGACTCATTTAATAAAGTAGTTTGTAGCTAACAAAATAAAACTATAGCCTTTTGAGTATGCTGAATATATCTTTCCAATGAAATCAATGGCCCACCCTCTAAGTGGCCATGTCTTCACTATATACAATATAACTCAGAAGCTAGAATTCTTTGTATTCTTCTATGCTTATAACACTTTTTATAGCCTCTAGCATATGATATGTAATCTTTTAGGATTTTTGCCAATAATATCCATATTGACGTATAAGCCATCTCATTTTTATTCCAAATTGATGTACTCCACATACCCCTTTATGAACTTACTGCATCATTATTAATGCTTTGGGCATGCCAAGACATCTCAAAAGAAGTCTGTCATTTCCTTGATGAAACAGAATTCCTTCAATCATCATAAAATAGAGTGAATATTACTTAAGTTTGAATATTACTTTCTCGCTAGGATTTTTTAAAAAGTCTTTGATTTTTGACCTCTAATCGTTGGTGACTTCTTTATCAATGTTAAATACTTTTAATGAAATTCCTTTCATATGAACGGATGGGTGAGATCTTTGTAATACATTTTTATATTAGGTCCTTAGACACTTTCAATTTGGATGCTATTTGTAAAATTTCATTAACCTCCTAATTTTCAACTCAGAATATGTTGAAGTTCTATATTATTAAAGAATTCTAGTAGTAAGATAGTGATAGTGTAATAAGGTGATAAAGCTACACTCATTCACTTATATTCCTCTACCACTTATTGTAACATCAAATTTGAATCTCCTTTGATTATAATTATCTCTCTTTAAGATCAACTAGAAGCTATAGTCTAATTAATAAGCCTTATATTTTACTTAATTATTGGTAAATGGGAAATCCATTTGGAGAGAGAGAATAGTTTGGTTCCATTTGGTGAAATTATGATAATTTTAATTTAGTAGACTTCACTATACTACACTTATCAAATTTTAATTCCTACATGTTCTTTTCACAGTTGAGAATCAATTGTTCCTCATCCTCTTATATTTTAATGAAGGATAGCTTACTAAAAAGTTAAGTAATGTCTGACTTTTGACATACTTCTAAGGATAATATACCAACTTGAAGTCTATAAGAGTCATAAGCCATTTCTTAATATTTTCTGAGATAACTAGCCTGTTCAACAAATATTTCATTAAATTAATTTGGGAATCCACAAAAAATTTTATTTTGAAATAAGTAATGCCTTAACTTTAAACAAGTGAAATACAATGCCATATATAACTTTACAATGGATAAGTACTTCTTCTCTATTAGCGTAAGAATTCTACTCAGATATTAAATAGTTTGTTCATAACTAACTTCATTTCTTTAGGCCAATAAGCATCCACTGGATTCTTCTACTGCAGAAATATATAACTTTAATAGAATTCCTTTTCTAGGTGATACCAACACTAGGGTTAGATATTCCTTGTTTTATCAAAAGTTGCTTGGTGTCTTTTCTTCCAATGAAAATTTTCTTAATTCTTTAGTTTTATTATAAGTCTGAGAATTCTTTTGTTTTTTCTACTAAAAAATCTCCTTGTATAGTTTACTTGGCCTAGAATCTCCGAAGGTCCATTTTATTTTGAGGTGGTTTTGCTTTGAGAATAGCATTGCTTTATTCTTATCCAATTCAATCTCTTTATTATGAACCAAAAATCCCAAGAATTTCCGTACTCTTACTCCAAAAACACACTTTAAAGGATTCACCTTTAATTTGTTCATTTTCATCCTGTGAAAAGATTCTCGTAAATCTTATGTGTGATCTACACTTTGTTTTGACTTCACAATAATATCAGATATGTATACTTCCAACGTACACCTTCTTAAGTCATGAAAAATGGCATTTATGGCTTTCTAGTATATGGAACCTATATTTTTTAGCCTAACAGTTGACCCCACTTAAATGTCCCAATTCATCATAGATATCTAAAAGTTGTTTTTAAGTCATCATTTTTAGCTATAAAAATCTTGTTGTAACTCAAAAAATAATCCATTACGAGAAATAAAGAGTTTACAATCATTGCATCTATTAAAGAATCTGAATTGGCATCATAGAAACATCCTTAGGAGAAACTGCATTAAATCCCTACAGTCTACATAGATTATTATTTTCTATTTTTCTTAACTAACACTACAAGAAAAATTAGTTTCAGTAACCATTATTAATGGTTGCTAAAAATAAGAAAATGGTCGTTAAAAGTTATAGCGACCAAAATCGGGTTGGTCACAGGTGGT